>CM070575.1:47847363-48273649 GCA_036346355.1 Rhipidocladum racemiflorum
GCTTAGTGTTTGCCATGATATGATAAAAAGGGTATGTTAAGATGTTATGCAATGGTTTATGGTTAATGATTATGGCATATGTTGCATACATGGCATGAAACTTGGCCCGGTCGGTGAGAACGTCATAACTATTCCGGTAAGGTCGGTGAGAAAGTTATGACTAATCCGGAGCGTCATGGATGTAAGACATACCTCGTGATTCCACCCACGCGGTGAGTGGAAGTGAGGAGTAGGCACCCTCCATCTACGGGATGGAAGGGGGGATGTGGGTGCACGCCGACGGGTGTGCACTCGGCAATACCGGTATTTGCGTCGAGGAGACATGTGCATTGCATTCATGATGATGATGATGAAATGATCTCGATGAGGTTGAGACATGAATATGATGTTGCATATGAAGTATGACTTGATCATGATGTTGAGTTTGTTATGTAGTGATGATAATATTTGAATTGCTCGGTATGACCCATTGCAATATACTTGCTGAGTGATGAACTCACGCTTGTGTTTTATGTTATTTTTAGGTACCATAAAATCGGCACGCGGGAAAGGGGCTTAGTGGCACATCTTCACAAAGTTTCACTCATTAAGACTTACACAACTTTTGCCATTCGTAGTTGTGATTATAAGTTAATGCGTTGAGAACTTAGAGTATGCCTTACTTGTGTGCTTATTTACATCCATTACTTTGTTTTAGATCATAGTATGGCTAAATTTGATATTCTAGGCTTAATTTGCTGCTATGTCACCGGTTATCGTTGTTTAGATGCTTCCCATTGTGATATATCTTGTGATTTTATTGTTGATGCTCCGTACCATGGAAAAATAAAGGAGATGCTGCCGAAATTTTCGGTTTTAGCATTTACTCCTTTGCTGTAATTTATCTTAATTTATGGTATTTAGATGTTATTTAGCCTATGTTTGGTAGCATTAAGGCATGCTAGATGCCGGGGTGTTACAGTTGGTATCGGAGCGGGCTTCAGGTCCGTGGTGTATGAACTTAGTGGAATACCATGTTTGGTGACATGTCAGTGATGAGAACCCTCATCAGTGACCTTGGTGATCATTGACGCTTTTTGGCTAGAAAGGTCAGTGATGTGACCCTCATCAGTGACACTCATCACTGACCCTTCTAGCCAAAAACCGTTAGTAATGATCACGGTATTCATCAATGACGGTTTTTGCCTAAAAGGGTCACTGATGAGTGGTTATAATAGATGGTTTTTCAAAACCATCAGTGATGAGGGGTTTAATATATGTTGTTGTTTTTTGTAGTTGTGAGCTTTATTGAGAGAGAATTAGAAGTGTAGCACGTATGGCTTTTTCATGACAGTAGCACCGTCATGATTTTTGAAATTTTCTCAAGTTTGATCATTATCTAGTAATTTTATAGAAACATTAGTGATGCATCAGGGCCATACACAAAATTTTCAAAATTTTATAATGTGGTTTGAACCATTTTTTATTCGGTTGAAATTTGCCGATCAGTCTCGAGTAGCATTGTCCAATTTTTTGGAAAATCCTTATGTTTGATCATCATCTAAAAATTTTATAAAAATATTAGTGATGAATTAGGACCATCGACAAAAATTTTAAAATTTTCTGACATAGTTTGAACCATTTTTTATTCGGTTGTAGTTTACTGGTCAACCTTGAGTAGCACTCTTCGATTTTTTGAAAATTCCTCAAGCTTTATTATCATTTGAAAATTTTATGAGAATATTATGCATATGTCAAAACTATCCACAAAAATTTTCAAAAGTTTCTAACATGGCTTGCACCATTTACCCTTCAGTTAAAATTTGCCGGTTAGCCTTTTATTAGGACTGTAGCACATTCAAAATTTTTAAGAATTCCTCAGGCTTGATCATCATCTGAAATTTTTATTAGAATATTAGTGATGTGTCAGGACCATCCAGAAAAATTTCAAATTTTTTAACATCGTTTGAACTATTTTTCATTCAATTAAAATTTACCGAGATTTTAACATTTTCGGACGAAATTGCAAATTTTTGCCGAAATGTCGAAAATCTCAGTTCAGAAAATTCCAGATTTGAATTTTAGTTTTTGAATTTGGTCTAGATTCATCTGAAATAATGAGATTTCGCTGAAATTTCATATTTCGACTGTGAAAAAATGTGAAATGAAAATGAAATTTGGAACCTCGTTCTCCACTGACAGTACCAAACTGAAGTCGTACTGCTTCTCTTTTTTTTATCTTTATTTCTCGAGAGAACTAAAACATGGACGTTCCTGGGAAAAGTATCATGTATCAGGACCCCGAGATCAATATGGCCGCTCCCAGGCATTGTTTCCCCGAGGGTAATACTCTCAGATCACCAGCGCGTCGCTGGACCGGCACGCGTCCACGGCGCACCCGAGCTGTGTGGTGGTGCGACACACCACCTGCGTGTAGCCCGAGCCGGTGTTGCGGAGCGCCCCCGAGCCGGTGCGGCTATCGTACCACCGCTGCTCGCCCACCCACGAGGCCACCGTATCAGGACCGAGTACCGACGAGTAGAAAGAAAACTGAAAAGAGTTCAAGCGCGCATGAAAGAGTACTCGACTTCATCTGAAGAGTGGACGGCTGGGACCATTCACAGTTAAATGAATTAAGAGTGATCCTAGGGAGGAGAATAGATGTAGTAATTATTGAATGCAGTTATCTTTTGTTGATTTTACTGTTCATGCCTAAACTCAATTTACTTTTCCTTGTTCCGATGTAATCCGGAGTACCGGTTAAAAGGGACTGTTCATTGCCTAAAGTCTGGGAGAAAGGAGTATCTGAATTCAGCATATTCTTGTGTTCGGGTGTAGCTTCCGTAGCCTAGTGTTTTTCCTTTACTTTCTGTTCAAGCCACGAAAAATTCCCCAAAAATACTGTCTGATTCGGTTGAATCGCCGGAATCTGACAAAGGTATCAGAGCCAGTTTGTAATCCTTGTTTTCGATCCCTTCGGTTGTGCTGAGCGATTACGACAATCGCTGCTATAAATTGTCCAAAACCGAGACCGATCTGAGACATTGAGGTTAACACGAGTGTGTCGGTAAAATCTCTCAAACAGTTGGAGTATTTCAAAGGTTATGAAATGGATTGTAAACTTGTAAACGGGTACCTTCGGGGATTGCAGGATCAACAGAATGGGCAAATCACAATTTAGACAGGTTCGGGCTTCACGATCGAGTAATACCCTACTTCTGTGGTTTTTCACTATCAGATCGACGGCAGTGGAGTACAGATCAAAGGGTGTTTAGCTCTGATTACAATCAAAATGGGAAAACTAAAGCTAGATCTAATCTCTCGACTATGGCCTAGCGGATGCTCTCCTCTGGTTTCTTCTCGTGCGTGTTCTCCTTCCGGTCCCCTTTCTCCGTGCGCCTCCCTCTCTTTTTATAGCTGGGTGCACCATCTTCTGGAGACGTCATTAGATAAGGACTCTGTGTTGTACCTGATCGGGCATCCTCGTTCCCGGGATCCATGTAAGGCAACTAACCTTCTTTGCTATCTAGCGTACCTGAGTTGGTCTCCTCGTTATGGGAGCACGATCGAGTCCTTCCAGATATAGAGAAATACTCCCTCTGTTAACTTCCTATTCCACATAAATAATAGGGCTCTGGATGCTTAGAGTATATGATATGATCTTTTGACTTTCTGTTGCGTGTGTATATCCCATATTTAGATATTCGACAGTAACTCCTGAACTCTGTTCAGCGAAGGATCACTGCCAAGCCTCGGCTTGGTCGAGTAATGCCGCACAAACTCGTGGCCGAAAGCTTCGAGTAAGGCTGGACCACTGAGAGTCAAGTAAGGAGATGTAGGGTCAATGGCCCGATCGTCAGCTCTTCTCGAGCTTTCAGTATGCTCACCCACAGCTCGATATCGACTTTGAGAACTCGATGCTGGACAGAGTTAAAATGTAATTCAAAATATCGACGTATTGGGAAAACACGGCATTAAATGTTACCTTTTGCAAAGAGCTACGATGCTTCGTGCGTATGACCATCTTTCTAACTGCCCCTCCGGTTACTGTGCTGAATAAAGGGGGTGTATTCTCCTGCTGCGGACAGATGGTCTGTATATGTTTCCGCCCTCGAGAAGGTACCGATACCAGCATTCGCGAAAACTCACCCCTTCTTGCCTTCTTTCTCACCCTTTTCCGCCGAAAAAACTCTCCACCTTTTTTCAATGGCGTCCGGTTCTCATGCGGCGGCCATTGAGAGCAATGTCCCGCCGAAGGGGGCAAAGACGACCAAGGCAGCGTTCAAAGACGAGGGCCTCAAAAAATGCTGGCAACCCTCGACCATGACAGAGGAGCACCTTGTCAAGTTGGAGGAGGGGGCTTACATTCCTCCTTGCGAATTGGTCCAGTGGTGTCCATCCGCCAGTGAGCCATATCCTACTCCGAAGGACGAGGATGAAATGGCGGTCTTCACGTCCTTTTTTATCTGTGGTTTGAACATTCCACTGTCTTCGTTCCTTCGGTCCGTTCTGGACTTCTATTCTATCCAGCTTTTCAACCTGACACCCAACTCGATCACAATGATGAGCGTGTTCGTCCACCTTTGTGAAGCGTTCCTGTGTCAAGCACAGCCTCAATCTTTTCTGCCACTTTTACATTTTGGCAAGGATAAAACAGGACGTGGTAGGACGCGTTAGATTTCATCTTAGGCATGGAAGATCTGGGCCCTACATCTGTGTTCCTGTTACTTCTTCCTGGCAAGCAGATTGGTAGAAAAAATGGTTCTACATCACCTCCCCGGACACCGTCAACTGTTCGATGGCCTACTGCAGTCTCCTGATCCACCCTACCAACCTCTGGTCTCAAGCCCCTCCATTGACCGCTCATAATGCTCATTATGCGAAGAGGATCGAAGAGTTAGGGAAACGACACTTGACTAGATGGGATATCACGCGTGATTTTATTGCCTGACAGATCGGCCTGCTCAAATGTCGTGACCACCTGGCCTAGGATTACAAAGGGGTCGAGGATGCCACCAGGGATTCTTGCAGTAGTAAGTGTCGACGATGCTTTACTTTCTCCGTTTTTGCAATAGTAAACATGAAAGCTACCTTTATAACTATCCGGTTAGGAAATAGTGTTTGGTAACCCCACGGTAAACTATTACATATATAGGGAATGTGACAATCTCTGGTCTAAGGATCATACATCTACTCTGTATGAGATACACTAATGACACATAAGAATGTAACATTCTCGTAGTGTCTCATTGTGGGTCTATCTAACCCATGTTCTTCTACATGTGATCACAATGTATTGATGTTATCTCCATATCCCATTATCTATGAAACATGATCATCGATCAGTACATATGCTGATCTATTCATCGTTGTCTACTACGATGATATCCGATCAGAGATACTTACAGAATTATATCAATAAGTAAGGAGTTTCATAAGCAAGTAACATACTTGTTGATCAATGTAATGATATACATTTATTGGACCAATAATCATATTATTATTCATAAACATAGTCATGTTACAATCATCTATATGACTGCCTCAAGGGCATAACACTAACATTTGCAACCCCAAAGGTGGAGTACTTAGGCCATGTGATCAACGGAAGTGGAATGGCCACTGATCCCATGAAGGTTGAGGATATTGTCAAGTGGCCTAGACCAAACAATATCACTCAACTAAAAAGTTTTTAGGGCTAACCGGATATTACAGAAGGTTCATTGAGGGGTATGGACAGATTTGTAGACCTCTATTTGATATGGTAAAGAAAGACGCATGGAAGTGGGAAGAAGACCAAACAATAGCAGTTGAAAAACTGAAGAAGATTAAGACCAGTTGTCCAGTGCTTGCACTGCTAGATTTTTGAAAGACTTTTGTGATAGAAGCAGATGCTTGTGGATCAGCAATTGAGGGAGTACTCATGCAACATGGTCAACCAATTTCTTACTTCAGAAAGGCATTGGGAATGCGAGCTGTAGCTTAGTCAATTTATGACAAAGAAGCTTTAGCAATTTTAGAAGCACTAAAGAGATGGAGGCATTACTTTTGGGGAGGAAAATTGATTATAAGAACTGATCAAAAGAGTTTAAAGTATATCACAACACAGAGATTAAATGATGGAATTTAACATAAGTTGCTGCTTAAATTGTTAGAGTTTGATTATTCAGTAGAATATAAAAACGGCAAGGAAAATGTTGTAGTAGATGCCCTGTCAAGGAGAGATGATCAGAGGAAAACGTCAGATTATTCATGCCAAGCCGTGGCGGCTATGATTCCAGAATGGGTGGTAGAGGTTAAGAGTAGTTACATTGATGATGAGACTAGTCAGAAATTGTTGAGAGAAGCTCAGACTTATGGAGGTGCTGCTGCTAAGTACTCTTTAGTGTCTGGACTTCTAAGATATAAGGGAAGGATTTTTGTAGGGGGCAATGGTGACCTGAGGCAAAGAATCATCAAGGATTTTCATGCATTCAGTTTTGGAGGTCACTTAGGAGTAAGATCCACTTATCACAGGATAAAGAAACTATTTTATTTGCTAGGGTTAAAGAAGAATGTGGAGGTGATGGAAGTTGAGTGCCCGATGTGCTAAGTGACCAAGTCAGAAAACATTCATATACCAGGGTTATTAGATCCATTGGATATTGCAGACAAGGCTTCGTCTCATATTTCGATAGACTTTTTTGAAGGATTACCAAAATCACATGGCAAAGACACTATTCTAGTGGTAGTGGACAGATTCACAAAATATAGCCATTTCATCGGATTGTCTCATCCTTACTCAGTAGAGCAAATAGTCAAACTACTCATGGATAATGTAGTCAACCTTCATGGTGTACCCATCGCAATTGTGACTGACCGTGATCGGATATTTACGAGTAAGTTATTTTCAGAAATCTTCAACGCAATGAATATATCGCTAAGACTGAGCACTGCATACCATCCGCAAAGTGATGGACACAATAAATGAGTGAACCAATGTCTTGTGTCTTACCTTCGCAATATGATTTTTCAAAAACCCAAGGAGTGGTTCAACTGGTTGTCTTTAGCTGAGTGGTGGTACAATTCCAACTATCACACATCTCTTCAAATGACACCTTTCAAAGCTTTTTACGGATATCCACCACCGCAAATTGGGGAGTTTGCAATTCCCTGTGGTGTCTCTAATGAAGCTAAGGTCACTTTGCTGCAAAGAGAGGAAGTGTTGCAAAGGATTAAGCAAAACTTAATGAAGGCGCAAGAAAGGATCAAATATTTTGCTGATTGTCATCGATCTAAACGTGAGCTGCAAATTGGGGATATGGTGTATTTAAAATTACAACAGTACAGACAAAACGCCTTTGGGTTGAAAGGTTCGCTTAAGATTCGATCAAAGTTTTATTGAACTTTCAAGGTATTGGAAAGAGTGGGAAAAGTTGCATACAAGTTATAGCTGCCCGAGAATGCCAACATACATCCTGTCTTTCATGTAAGTCAGCTGAAGAAACATTTGGGGCCTCGAGCAGTGCCAATGGATGGACTTCCTTCTGTGTGCGAAAATGGAATGATTAAAACTAAACCAATTGTTGTACTGGATCGCCGTATCATTCCCAGGAAAGGAATCCCAGTTGCACAATGGCTAATTCAGTGGCAGAATTTAACATCAGCTGAAGCTACTTGGGAAGATCTGACTTTTATCCGGAGTGTTTTTCCTGAATTTGATCCTTGAGGACAAGGATCATGATGAGAAGGAGATTGTCAGGACCAAGTATTGACGAGGAGAAAGAAAACAAAGGAGCGACTTCATCTGAAGAGTGGACGGCTGGGATCGTTCACAGTTAAATGAATTAAGAGTGATCATAGGGTGGAGAATAGATGTAGTAATTATTGGATAAAGTAATCTTTTGTCGATTTTACTGTTCATTGTCTAAACTCAATTTACTTTTACTTGTTCCGATGTAATCCGGATTTCCGGTTAAGGCCCTGTTTGGTACGGTTCCAGATTCTAGTAGAAACGTAAATGGTTCTAGATTCTTGGTAGAAACATTTCAGGTTAGATTTATGAATCGGGTCGAACTGGGTTGAGACTGATTCAGCCACGGTGTGGACAAAGAAGGAACGCTCTAAGCAGAATCATTCCGAGTTTTAGCCCGTTTGGTTGAGTTTCTTCTAAAATCTAGTAGAAACGGTCCGGTTCTAAATTGCCAAACGGGACCTAAAAGGGACCCCGTTTGGCAACTTGGAACCGAGCTGTTTCTACTAGAATCTGGGAAAAACTCTGCCAAACGGGCTAAAACTCAGAACGATTCTACTTGGAACGTTTCTTCTTTTTCCACACTATGGTTGAATCACCCTTAACCCCGTTTCACTAGTTTCTACTAGAATCTGGAACCGTACCAAACGGTTTGCAGAAAGAGATTCTGATTCTACCTGAAACATTTCTACCAAGAATCTGAAATCGTTTCTGTTTCTACTAAAATCTGAAATCGTACCAAACGGGCCTAACTCTGGGAGAAATGAGGATCTGAATTCAGCATATTCTTGTGTTCGGGCGTAGCTTCCGTAGCTTAGTGTTTTTCCTTTATACTTTCTGTTCAAGCCACGAAAAATTCCCTAAAAATACTGTCTGATTCGGTTGAATCGCCGGAATCTGACACACCGCCCCCGCCACCGCCGCCGGCAGCCGCCTGTCCGCCTTCCCGCCATGGAAGGTCTTCCATCCGTATTCCATGGTGACCGGCGGGTGAAGGAACACGTTGCATGCGCGTCGCGCCCCTGCTGGCGGTGGCCCTGGCGTCGGCCACCAGCGTGGCGTTCCACGCCAGCGGCGGTACCAAGACCGCCTGCCTCGCCGCGTTGTGTCATGTGTGCCAGCAGGAACTGCGACGCGGCCGAGGCGTGGCCAGAGCCAGAAAGATTGCGACGATGCAAGGGAAAGGAGACATGATTATGATCGTGTGCTTCGTTGCACATATATATAGGTGATTATATTTTGTAGCGTTAACTCTGCTATCTCTTCGTACGTGGTGAAGCGTTAATTACTTTTTGATCGTTTCTTACCAGGATTTTGATAACTTTTAGCCGGATGTAATGTCCTCTCAAATTAAATTTACACGTATGTACCGGTAGACAAAGCTTAATTCTCAAATCGATAAACACAACAGATTAATTACTTCAGGAAATGACAATTTGCAAATCAAAAGGATATTAACATTTAACAACGCATAAAGCACATGAGCTTAATGCCATAATCGATAATTAATTTGCATGCACCACGGGAATACGTTTATTAATCATAATCGATGACGATTAGTACGGTCGGCCGTTGCCATAGTTGCCTGGCGGGAAGTACTCGCAGACCAGCATCGTGTCGCCGGAGTCGCACAAGATCCTGGCGCACCCGAGCTGCGTCGTGTTGCGCCACACCACCTGCGTGTAGTGCACGCAACCCGCCGCTCCGTCCGGCGCGGCGCACGCGTTGCTGTTGTAATCGTACCACCGCCCCTCCGCCACCCACTGCGCGGCCAACGCCATCGCATTCCAGTGCCGCCTCTTGCCGACGAACAGGTTCTCACCGAAATAGAACAGCGGCGAGCGCCGCGGCGAGTGCGAGTGCGCGTAAGCCTTGGCGTACCCCGCGATCCGCGCGCTCCACGTCAGGGGCTCCACCCCGACCGACCGCCGCGCCGCGTTGTGCACCGACAGGAGCTCGGCAACGGTGGCTGCGGCGCGCGCGCGGCGGGCGGCGTCGGTGGCCGTACTGTTGTTGGCACTGTCGGTGGCTGCAGCCAGTGCTAGTAGTAACAAGATGGTGAGGTAGGACAAGTGGGAAGGCATCCTTGTGTTTGCCATTTGCGTGCGTTCTCCAGAAGTTTGGCTGTTCTGACTTCTGACTGGGGAGCAATGTATACATGCGATGGATTGGATTGATAATTTGACGAGATTTTATAGTATGATTTTCGTGTCTAATTTGTTCCAATTCGAAGTCTCATTAATCCTGCATTTGGGGTGTGATTGGTTGTCGATTTCTTTGAACACTCATATGGCGGCTAGCTTGTTTGTGTGTTCTAGCTGTTCTTGCCTTCTTGGTATCTACGGCAAAGGGAATATCTCGCATTGTTTAAAGAGTAAATAAAACTTCATGGCCGAAACAAGATAATGTGCTTGACCAGAGTTGCACTTGAACATGTTTGTATATTGATGAGTACTTGAGTGTATGTATATATACATGGTTGCTAGCGGTGGCGGAACTAGAATTTTTTTATTGGATGCATATTTCACATGTATAACTCTGTAGTATTTTACAATTATCTTGTAACATTATAAATCTAACACATATATTTAAAATTTGCTAAAAGCATAATATAAATAGTTCTAAGGTCTTAAAAATCTCAAACCACTAGAATCAAAACCAATTCAATAAATAAATTTAGCTCATCAAAAGATGATCATATACCACTTTTCAAAATTTTGAGGTCTGCATCCTCTACCTCCCCTTGTTGCTGGTTTTCAGGAACTGATAATGTGGTGTTTCTGAAGACGCGACGCGTTGGCGTGGTGTGAAAACTGAGGGCAAAGATTAAGGAAGAAGCAAGAGCAGCTGCAAGGCATCTCTTGCCGCCCTGTGCACCTTATCTCATCAATCGGTGCGTTGTTTTAGTCCTTATTGTATATGTAGCGGACAATACCTGACCATTACTAGACGAAAGCAATCGCTTCTTCGTATCAGTATCAACAGAAGAAAAGGAGGGGCTGTTTCGAGTGATGCAGTGATATGGATGTTCCCGCTCGTACGCCCTCGTCCCAGGCCGGAGCCCCGAGCGCGCAGAGAGGGAAGGCGCAACAAGAATCCGCCGGCGACCTATGGTAACGGCTGTACGAAGCCAACGGCTGATTATCGTCGGCGGCGCCTGGGATTTAACTTGGTGGCAACTAATCGTGTCTTTTCTGCCCTTCTCTCCCTCTTTATTTATAACCGCTTCTCTCAAGCATAGCAACTAATACAATAGGAAAGACTAATACGGAAACTACCAAAAATAGATACAAGATATTTCCCTTCCAAGTTAGCCGTGGCTTTCCTGGATTCCCTGTCCTTGTCGGACACTCCCCTTTCTTCTCCGGAAATAAACCCGATTGGGTTGATCCGTATCAATACTCCCCCCTTTCAAATCAAGCTTGTCCTCAAGCTTGAAATTTGGATATGATCGGCGGAATTCCAAAGCATCCGCCCATGTGGCTGCTTCCAGTTCCTCTCCTGTCCATTGAATCAAGAATTGTCGATGACCTTTAACAAAACGTTGTGCCAAGATCTGATATGGAACAGAGTGCGCTGAATCTGGCGAGGGGTGAGAAACATCGTCAGGCAAAGCCGGAGTCTCTGCAGGCGGAGTCCCTTTAAATGGTTTTAACATGGAGACATGGAAAACATCATGGATTTTAGCTGTGGCCGGAAGCTCCAAACGATAAGCCACTGGTCCCACCCGATTGATCACCTTGAAGGGGCCAAAATATCTAGGCGCAAGTTTATGATGTTGAACAGGCCTAAGAGATAATCGTCGATGGCTTTGTAATTTCAACCAGACCCAATCCCCAACCGGAAATGTCACTTCACGATGATGGAGATCGTATCGTTGTTTCATTCTATTTTGTGCAGCCAATAAATGGTGTCGAGCGTGATGTAATAATTCGTCGCGATTGACCAATTGACAATCCACTGCATCCACAAGAGTTGCTCCCTGACTATACGGCACCAAAGGAGGAGGTGGTCAGCCATACACTAATTCAAATGGGGTCATCCGAAGTGCAGAATGAAATGAAGAATTATAACAAAATTCCGCCCAAGGCAGCCATTGCACCCATGTTGAAGGCCTCTCAGCCGCCAGACAACGCAAATACATCTCAATAGTACGGTTAACCACTTCCGTTTGACTATCCGTCTGCGGGTGGTACGAGGAGGAAGTGAGAAGTCGTGTTCCACATCTCTTGAAAAGATCCTGCCAAAAGGTGCTGGTGAAAACCGGGTCCCGATCCGAAATAATAGATTCTGGCATGCCATGGAGTCGTACAATCTGATAAAAAAAAAATGTCTGCAACTGCCGCTGCTGTAGCTGGGCGCTTGATAGCAATAAAATGACTGTATTTGGATAAACGATCGACCACCACTAGTAAAGCTGTTTTGCCCTGCGATTTCGGAAGGGCCACAACAAAATCCATGGACACTCAGCCCAAATGTGGTGGGGAACCGGCAACGGTTGTAAAAGGCCGGCCGGGGCCAAGGTGCTTATCTTATGTTGCTGACAGGTCCCGCAATTGCGAATATATTCTTCCACAGATTGGCGCAGTCCTTCCCAGAAGAAGCCTTGTTTTAGTCTATGGAAAGTCTTATACACCCCCTCATGTGTTAAATCATGGTACGCAGCCACTACTTCCGAACGTAGTGGCGATGTTGCTGGGATAAAGAGCCGATTGTCATAGTATACGAGACCCTTACGTGCTCTCCATTGCCCTTTGCGAACTGCATCTGGCTTGGTCACAGGTGTGTGGAGGGGCTCGACATGTTCTGTTGGTTCAATGGGTGGTCTCAGCTGCTGCTCCGCGAGAAGCAACTCTGCAGCGCGCTGCTGAATTTCCGGATCGCCCCGCAGCGTCTCCTCCCAAGTGGCCCGAACCATCACAGTGGGCGCCGATATAGCTGCGCAGCTAACCGCTGGTTCGTGGAGTCGTGATAAAACATCAGCCACCACATTGGCTCGTCCCCATTTATACTCTACCGAAAAATCAAACCCCATTAACTTACTCAACCAATGTTGTTGAGGAGGAGTTACCAAGGCTTGTTCAAGGAGATATTTCAAACTGGCATGATCCGTCCTTACAACAAAAGGTCGCCCCCACAAATACGGTCTCCAATGTCTAATCGCTTTAGACAGTCCAATCAGTTCTCGCTCATAGGCTGCAAGTTTCATATGTCTCTCCGCCAGTTTCCGGCTATAATAAGCCACCGGGTGGCCTTCTTGTTGTAACACGGCCCCTATTCCAGTGCTTGAAGCATCACAATCAACAACAAAAGGAATGTCAAAATCTGGCAATCGTAACACAGGAGCAGATTGCAAGGCCTCTTTTAGCTGCTGGAATGCATGTCCCGCCTCCTCAGACCACTGAAAATCTTGTCGGTGAAGGAGGTTTGTGAGAGGTTCCGCAATCAACGCATAATGATGAATGAACCTCCTATAATAACCCGTTAGTCCCAAGAAACTCCTGACACCTGCAATAGATAATGGAATTGGCCAACGGGCAATATCTTGCACTTTGTTAGGATTTGCCTCCACACCTTCGGCGGAAATAACATGCCCAAGATAACCCACCGTGCTTTGAGCAAAGGCACATTTGGACCTCTTGAGATATAACTAATGTTGGCGGAGTTGTGCTAAAACCAATTGGAGATGATGAAGGTGTTCCTCCCAGGTGGAGCTGTATACAAGAATATCGTCGAAAAAGACCAGTACAAATTTGCGAAGGAACCGTGCCAATACCTCATTCATAAGAGCTTGAAAGGTTGAAGGGGCTTTACATAACCCAAACGCCATGACCAATGACTCAAAGTGACCATGGTGTGTCCGGAAAGCTGTCTTTTCAATATCCTCTTTACACATGCGGACCTGGTGATATCCCGATCGCAAATCCATCTTGGAGAAAAATTTGGCCCCATGCAATTCATCCAGTAATTCTTCCACTACTGGCAATGGAAATTTGTCTTTGATGGTCTTCGCATTAAGTTCTCGATAGTCTACACAAAATCGCCAGGACCCATCTTCTTTGCGGACTAACAACACCGGCGAAGAAAATGGAGATCGACTAGGCCGAATGATCCCCTGGGCCAACATCTTTTCACACTGCCTCTCAATTTCATCTTTTTGGCGGTGTGGATAACGATACGGCCGAATGACAACCGGGTCTGATCCTTCCTTCAAATAAATCCTATGATCACAGTGGCGTGAGGGAGGCAACCCTTTTGGCTCTCGAAATAGATCGTCAAATTCAGTTAGAACCTCTTGCAATCTACCATCACCCTCTGTCACCAAACTACACACTTGACGTTCCACTCCTCTGCTTCTCTCTCCCTGCAAGGACAACTTCTCCCCTTCCAGCTGAAAAGACATCTGAAGCGAATCAAAATTCCAGCTTATGTCTCCTAACTCCTTCAGCCACTGAACACCCAAAACCACATCAAATCCTTCCAGGGGAATGACCAAAAATGGGGCAACAAAGGAATATCCTTGAATGGTGAACGACGCCTGAGTTATCTTTCCCAAACAAGGTAAACATGCTCCATTGGCCACCCGTACTTGCTGTCCTGGACCCGACACTTGCTGAATCTTTACCTTGGATGCGGCGTGACTACTGATAAAATTGTGGGTGCTTCCACTATCAACCAACCCCACCAATCGCTGTCCACCTAATTCCAAGATCACTTGCATTGTTTGTCCGAACTTCGGGCCACGCACTGCCAAGGCAGAAAGTGCGGGTTCCTCTTCTTGGACCTCTGTTTCTTCCTCATCTTCACTAACAACCTCTAAATGAAAAAGCCGTTTACACCTGTGTCCCCTGGAGTACACCTCGTCACAATTATAGCACAATCCCTTCTCCCTGCGCTCCGCCATCTCCTCCGGACTCAGTCGGCGACGATAGGGCGGGGCTGCTGCCACATGTGTCCCAGATGCTCCCTGTGTTGATGAGGGCGCCATTCGTCCGCCCCCTTGACTGGTTACTGAGAGCGCCGAAGATAGCGTTCTCTGTCCCATACTTCCGCTGGATGCTGACGCTCTAGGCCCCGGAGGCCGCGCCGATCCCCCTGTCCATGACCCCCTCGTCACCAAGCCGCTGGATGAGTTACGGCTAAATCCTGGCCGGGACCTCACGCCTTGCACTACTTGTGTTGCTTTGGCGAGCCAGATGTCCTCCCTTCTTTCCGCCTCCCGAGCCAAACCAATTGCATCGGCCAGATCACGGGGACGATCGCGATGCACGTCCGCCGCTAAGGTAGGAGATAAACCAGCGGTGAATAATTCAATTTGATTCCCCTTGGACATCTTCGGCGTCCGCGCGAGAAGTCTCTGAAATTCCCTCGCGTACTCATCAAGTCTACTTGTGTCTTGCTTCAAATTGGACAAATCACCTAGTGGACCAGCGGTTGAATGTCGTGTGAATCTCTGCAGGAAAGTCTCGTGGAATGCCTCCCATGTGATGTGATTATCCTCCGGCTCCCAGTTATCCAGAACCTCCTGTGCTTCCCCCCGCAGATGCATCCCTGCCATCTCCACCCACTCTTCTTCCGGCACCTCATGGAGCAGCCCAAAGCGTTCACACTGCCGTAACCACAGCAAAGGATCTTCCGAGCCATCAAACAACGGCAATTCATATCGAGGTGCATGCGGCACCCACCGTCTACCACCCTGCTCGCTGCCTCCTGCTTCCACCTCCCTACCACCCGCACGTCCCTGCCAGAGTGGTTGTGATTGGTTTTCATAACACGCCCCGGTCGCTGAATTTCCAGTGGACGGAGCCTGCGGTTTCCCTGTCGCCTTCATGAAGTCGGCGATGGTCTTCCCCAAATCAGTAATGGTGGTCTGCACTCCCTGTAATATTGTCTCTAGTTTAGCAACAGTCACCTCCACTGCCTCCAGACGTTCCTCCGCGGAAGCCATTGATACAGAACCGGTCGGCTCTGATACCAATTGATATGGATGTTCCCGCTCGTACGCCCTCGTCCCAGGCCGAAGCCCCGATCGCGCAGAGAGGGAAGGCGCAACAAGAATCCGCCGGCGACCTATGGTAACGGCTGTACGAAGCCAACGGCCGGTTATCGTCGGCGGTGCCTGGGATTTAACTTGGTGGCAACTAATCGTGCCTTTTCTGCCCTTCTCTCCCTCTTTATTTATAACCGCTTCTCTCAAGCATAGCAACTAATACAATAGGAAAGACTAATACGGAAACTACCAAAAATAGATACAAGATATTTCCCTTCCAAGTTAGCCATGGCTTTCCTGGATTCCCTGTCCTTGTCGGACACTCCCCTTTCTTCTCCGAAAATAAACCCGATTGCGTTGATTCGTATCATGCAGAGGTTGAGCTTTGTGTAACTTTGTACACATGAATATATACGTTGTGGGTTTGCTTTGCTTTCTCCACCCGCATGAAAATTTAAAAAAAAAATTCGAGTTGAACATGAGGTCTAGCTCCATTTTCGGTCACACATATACATATCTAAACTAATAAAAGAAGGAGTTTACCCTGTTTCATCCAATATTACGCACTGTAGCGCCTCTCGGGCCTCGCCATGTCCCATGCCTTTCACCCCCACATTCCCCCTAACCGCACACATCACTCACTCGTTCTTTACGGCCACACCCATCACGCCCGTCGCTCCCGCCCTCTTCTCGCCCCTCACGCCGTCGCCCCTGCCCATGTGGCTGTTGCTCGGCCCATCCCCTCCCCCCTAGCGCCCTGCCCATCGCTCGCCCCCCAGCCCATCTGCGTGCGTCGCCCTCCCCTTCCTCCTCTGGCATCCGTGATTGGACTGGTCACTGGACACCAGGTCAGCCTGCAGCGGTAGCGACGACAACGGGGCAGAAGGACAGGAAGGCGCTGCTCCTCGTCAACTGCTTCAGGCTCGGCCGCTGTGGCTACAATGCTGTCCACAACCACGCCGGTGGCTCAATGCCGCCTCGCCGTCATGGAGGATGAATCCATGTAACTCATCGGCACCTACAGGAGCTCCTGTGTCATCCTCGTCACTGGCACCTACAAGTGCTTCACATTCCCATATGCCTGTATTGACGTTGGTGGAAGACGAGAGAGTGGCCAATCCAGAGCCAGTGAAACCTCCTCCAAGTAGAGAACCATTCTTTTCTTGGTTCACTTCAATTTAGCACCTTGTGTTGCTATGCATACAAGAATATCCTGGTCCTGCATGATCCAAAGAAAAAACAAGTTACGGCGGTCAATCTCTGGGTGACGAGCCCAGAGCTCATCTAATGACCCCTCCTCCAGGTGAATTTCCTCCTCTGTGGATGCAAGATCTGTCCTAATTTGGGTGGATTTTAGTCTATTTCGCTAAATGCTTCGATTCTCCTAAACTGCAGTGGAAAAAAAGGCAACTCCGATGGTAATTCACCACATGACAAATGCAGAGCCAGCGAGACCTCTAGGTAACTTTGATGCACAAAAAATGATGAGATCAACTCAAATGCAATGTTAGCATTTCCTGAGTTACAGTTAATTGGTAACTTCAATTTTGTATTTTTTTTTCTTGGCTTATTCAGAGAAGAAAGCTTCGCCGATAATTGGTCATCGGATTCCAAAGAAAGAGCCCGTCAATACCCCTCCTAGTGAGTGCCATTTACCTACTGGGATGTTACTTGTGTGTTCTTGGTCTCCATCTTCTTCTCTGGTTATTTTCTGATGCATTGAGGTTTTTGGTTCTGAAGTGGAAGAGTATGAGGAGATCCAAGGCAGCCCATCAGCTCCCAGTAGAAGCAATGGGAGAATGTAGAGCATTGGTTATTGTTTTATGGCTTTTAAGTTCACCAATGTGGTGCTTTTCATATGAATAGCATGGAGAAGAGCCTGACTAAACTACATGGGATGCTCAAGGCTGCCGAGGAAAGCATTAGGAAAAAACCTAATCATGTGACGATAGTTCAGAAAACAACTGCATTCAAGAAGAGGAAGGCTAATGTAACACCCCGGCATCTATTTTGCCCTGAATGTCACCAGACAAGATAGAAGAAGCACCTAAATACCATAATTAAAGATAAATTACAACAAAGGAGTAAATGCTAAACCCGAAAATTTCGGCATCATCTCCTTTGTTTTTCCATGATTTGAAGCATCAACAATAACATGACAAGTTATAACGTAATATGAGACACCCAAAACAGCAATAACATTTGATATAGCAACATCTCAAGTTTAAACTAAGGAATCCAACCACTCCACAAATTATAACAAAGTAAAGAACGAAAAAGGCACACAATTAAACCAAACTTCAAGTTTCATCGCACCATTTTTATTATCATAATTCCAAATGATAAACTGTCTAAATGTGTGGAGCTACGTGTAGATGTGTAGCTAAACCCCTTTCCCGCATGACGATCTCATGGTACCTAAAAGAACAACATAAAACACAAGCGTGAGTTCATCACTCAGCAAAGTGTATTACAACAGTACAAGAAAACACATTTCAATACCTTCATCACTACTTTTCATATTCAACATCATAAACATTTCATATTCACCTTGTATGCATCTCATTGACCTCTTCATATAACATCATCATATAACATCATCACATAATGCAATGCAATGCAATGCACATGTCTCCTTGAAGCACATACTGGTATTGCCGAGTGCACACCTGTCGGCGTGCACCCTCTTTCCCCTTCCATCCCGTAGATGGAGGGTGCCTACTCCTCGCTTCCATTCACAACTGTGGATGGAATCACGAGGTTGGTCTTACTCAATGGCGCTCCAGATTAGTCATAACTTTCTCACCGACCTCACCGGACTAGTTATGACTTTCTCACCGTCCTGGCCGGTCCTCATGCCATGTATGCAAATATGCCATAAACATAAATAACTTGCATATAAACACAAACTGACCATTGCATAGCCTTATAACAAATCATTTTCATCATGTTGTAGGCAAACATCAACACAATCCATTACAATGCACTTGCCTTCAACCGTGGGCGACGGGTTGGCGAGACGATGAGGGCACTCCTGGGGTCACAACACCTGCACAAAGGTTCAATACACTCAACCACATGCACACAAGACCACACAAGAGCACTTAGTTAAACCGACTTCGCGATCTACTCCCAATACCCAAAAACAGAGATTCTGTCCAACGGGACAGCAGCCTTCGGAAGGCCATAACTCGGGCTTAACAACTCCAAATCAGACAAACAAATACATTTTATCAAAACTTAGGAAATGTCCTAGCTTTTTATAAGTATTGGGAAAAACTAATTCGGCCTCTAAAATTGCCTAATCTATAGATCAACCCGATCTATCCCAATCACGTCACAGTTTTGAACACGTTCGGTAAAACAGCCATAACTTTCAAACGGCTGATCGGAATTATACGTTCTTGGCGTACACCGAAAGTTATTGAAATTATCTACAACTTTCTCAACATACGGCATACCAGGAAACGCATATAAAATTGCGAAAACTCGAACCCTAGGTCGGACGTCCAATCTGCCTGAAACAGAAGGCCATGCAATCTCTAGTTTTCATCAATTCTATCCAATTGCAGCACCACCTTTTGATCTAAAAGAACCAAAAACTCCTCTAGATTATCACCTAGTGCATCCCCAAAAATTACCCATAGCCATACCTTCGCCCGACGAACAACGAACGTCGAATCTTCTTCTCCCGGTTCTCCCGATCTCCTTCCACGCTCCGAATCCGCCGGATCTCCTCGTCGCGAAGCTTCCCAATGGAGAGGACAGCGGGATGGAGGGGTGAGGGTCTCCCCTAAGCCGGCTAGGGAGGTGGAGAGGGGAGGGAGGGAGAGGAGGCGCAAGGGGAAGGGTGGCTAGGGGGGAGGCGTGGAGGAGAGGGGGCGGCGGCTTGGGATGGGTGGAGAGGAGGGAGGGATGGCTAGAGGGAGAGGTGGTGGCGCCCAAGCCAGGTTGGCTGCCCTCCTCCACTTCCACTTGGGCCAGATCCTGTAACACCCCAAAATTTTGCTTTTCTTAAATTTATGTGTGATTTGGCACTTTGGTGAATTTTTGGAATCTTCTGGAATTTATTTGGAATTTATTTGAATTTGTTCCATTTTAAAATAATTAAAGAATTTAACTTTGCAAATAAAGTTTTGTTGGAAATATTTTATTTGAGTCCCAAATACCCTAAAATATTTTCCAGAATTTTTCTGGAATTTTTCTGAGTATTTTGCTATTTTTAATGAATTAAATGAATTTCTGGGAATTATTTTAAATATTAAATCTTTGGAAAATCGAGTCGGGTCAAGTACTGTTCATCCGACCGGACCCGAGTCCGAGTCCGACTCGAGTCCGACCCGAGCCTCGTGACTTGACCGAACCCTATTCGATCCCGACCGTTGGATTGAGATCCAACGGTCCAAATTGACCGCACCGCTCGAGCCGAGTCCGGTTGGATCCGATCGCACCCACGCGATCGCGGACTGGCCGATCGTGCCACGTGGACGGCCGTGCGTCGTCGTCTCCGCCGAATCCGAGCCGGACTCCGCCGCCGCGTAGCCGCCGCGTCCGGTTAGGGTTCCGTTTTGTGCGCGCATGCCGAGGCCATTTAAGGCGTGGGTCATCGTCCGAGGTTCGCTTCAACCGTGCGCACCTTTTGCCCCATCTCCCGAAACCCTAGCCGCCGCCGTTCGTGCCCGATTGCTCGCCGGAGTTGGTTGGGTCTCCACGGTGGTTTCTGCCGTCTTCCGCCGTGTCCAGAGCCGCTCCGTCGACACCGAGACCGTATCTGGGAACCTCTCGCCGAGACGCGCCCGAGCCGTGCACCCATCTCGCCGGAGGAGCACCGCAACGCCGCTTCGAAGGTCGCCTTCCCCAGCTCCGTTCGTCCCCGACCACCGCACCGCCATCAGCCCTCGCGAGCTCTGTGCGCCGTCCGATCTTGATCGTGCGGTTGAGGTGAGTTCACGTGTTTCCAAACCCGATTAGATCTGGACCGTTGGATCAAGATCCAACGGCCCACGATCACCACGTGCCGTAGCAGCGTTAACGTAGGGTTAGATCTGGACCGTCCGATCTAGATCGAACGGCCCACGATCACCGAGTAGTTTTCAACGTGTTAACCCCTGGATCTAATCGCGGCCGTTGATTTTCAAATCAACGGACACGATCGTGCCACGTGTCCAGGGAGCCGAGCCGCCGTGCCCACGCGCGCGTGTGTGGGTCACTGACACGCTGGGCCCGCATGTCAGCGACCGCACCATGACGTCACCCATGACGTCACAGTGGGTCCCACTTGTCAGCGCAACGGGCTGAGTCCCCGCTGACGTCAGCAATGACGTCACCCGAGTGGCCCCACCTGTCAGTCTCACGTGAGCCGTGGACCGAGTCCACGGTGAACCCGAGCCGAGCGTGGACCGAGTCCATGGACCGGCTGACGTCAGCCGCCCAATCAGAGGCTGCCACGTGTCCAGGCTGACGCAATAATTAATTTCCGAAAAAGAAAATGATTTATTAATTCGAAATAATGATTTCAGATTTTGTTTCAAACTTCAAACGCTTATAACTTTTGCGTTTCAACTCCGATTTGAGTGATTCAAATTTATAAATTTGTATAAAATTGAGATCTACCTAATTATGAATTTTATTTAATTTTTGGACTAAATTTTTTCTCTGTAAAATTATTTAATTGATTATTTAAACTTTAAATAATCATAACTTTTGCATTTAAACTCCGATTTGAGCGATTCCAGTTCCTAAAAATTCATAAAATTATGTTCTCTCTGTTTATGGATTTTATTTGGATGTTTGGATACTTTTGGTCTACTGTTTTATTCATTTGTTGCTATTTGCACGCGTTACGAGTAGACGTTGAAGTGCCGGAAGGATTCGAAGGAGAAGTATTGACTCAGGATCCAACTCAAGACCAAGAACAAGTACTTTTTGAAGGCAAGTTGTGCTTTGACCATGTTGATCCTATTTTGAAACCTATTTTGATTTAACCTATTGCATGCTAGTTCAATTAGAAAATACTTTATTTAAATATGGGGAATTAGATAAATGCCAAATTGCTGTATGACACCTTGATTACTTAAGTATGTGCCATGACCCCTTGTCACCCTAGTTGTGGTTTACTAGTTGGACATTATTAAATTGCCAACATGGGTTTTAGACCGTTGTAGTATATGGCTTAGACCTGCTACGTGCTCATGACATGATTTTGGACAATCAAACGTTAATATTGACTTAATGATATATTGAACCTGTTTTGGAAAGGTATCATGTGATGTTGGTGGCACGTGGTGCATGGTAATCAACTGGGGTTTGATAAATAGTTTTTCGACCGGGGCATGTGGCAAGAATAATCAGGTGGGCCAGTTGTGGCATTGGGAATGTTTGTTTGGTTCTTCGGGTAGTCTTGCACTGGTCACCCTAAGGACTTCACCTTGCAAGCCTTTGAACTGGGTCTAACGTGCAAGCACATGTCCGTAATGGGATGGACCTAGTTGACTAAGTTGCTAATAACGCACTGTGGGACCTCAGGAGGTCAACTACACCCTTTGTGTAAGTTGTGCGGGGAGCGTCTGGAGTGAGGCCAGGTACCCATCTAACGGTTGATTGGCCTAAACTTCGCCTTAGCTAAGGGAAGGGTTAGTGTGCAATAACCGGGGAGGCTCACTTGTATTGTTAGAAGTTTCCGAAAGACTTTGTTACGGGAACTCGCCTTTGTTGTTTTTGACTGTATCTTGTGGGTAAAGTGCATAACCTCTGCAGAGTGTAGAATCTATTCGAATAGCCGTGTCCGCGGTACTGGACATCGCTCGGGAATTACAGTCAAGGGTTAGATTTTTTCAAAAATAACTTGGATTTGAAAGGTTGGGTTGAATTAATAATGATGTTGATGGAAATGTGGATTAGGATGGGAAAGATGTTTATTAAACTCCTTGAAAAGTTATTTATGCTATACTTGTGTTCTACTGCATTCAAATCTACTTATGCTACTTGTCAAATGCTGTTTTACCGCAAATATACCTTGAGCTATTCCTTTGTATCAAGCCATGCATATAGTCTATTAGCCTGCATTCGTGCATGACTTCTTGAGTACCAAGTACTCACCCTTGCCACAATACCACACAGTTGAAGAGGAGACTACACGGCTTTGGAGGAGGAGCTCCAAGAGGAACCGTCTACTTAGGGAGCGAGCCCAGTCAGTTGCCTGTGGTATACTGGATGGCGCCACGATGTTATCTTATTTTCCGCTGCTATTATTTCTCTCTTAATAAGTTTCGCCTTGCGAGGCGTATATTTGTAACTTGGCCATAAGGTCAAGCAACCAGTTTGGTTATTTAAATAAAGTACTTTATTGGTATCGAATGGTATGATTGTGATATTTACCGATGTTAAGACTGTGTGCACTAGCGCGTTCCTGGACTAGTGCTGAATACACAGAGGGTCCGGATTTGCAGATTCGGGGTCCCGACAGATCCTCTCCACCATCGGCCCAACCAATCCCCCCAAGGCCCGAACTAAGGTTCCCAAGGCCCGAACCCCCGGAAACAGCCCAAAACGCGATAAAACACCATACCGTAAGGTTTTATTCGCTAATAACATAATTTATAATGTCACGCCATTCCGTAGTGTCACAATCTCCCCCCTTCAACAGGATTCGCCCTCGAATCCAAGACACAGCACTTTGCAAACAACCAAATCGAAGGGAGCTAAGGTTCACTTCTCCTAACCTGCTCAGACATCCCTACAATTTGCACTAGCCAGAACTCAAAAGCGAGGAGTTAAGGCTCGAAGTCTGACAGCTCTAATGATAACTCGCAATCAAATCTTGCTAGAAGCTTACTCGACACTGAAACACAAAGCACTACACAAGGACTCAGAACGTCCCAAGCAATAGGATAGATTCCCAAACAGACAACGAGGGGAAACGATCTCACACTCCGCATTCTATGCATTCCTTGGCACTAAAGTGCCCGATCCCTTTAACTAATGCTACTCTACAGAAGAACACGGTACCAACCTCCCTTCTGTGGTTCATCGTACTCAAGACGATGCGAACTAAGAGAGACACAACACTCCAAGATTACCAACTGCTAGAACAATCGGGGTTATAACCTTGAAGAATATTGATCTTTCACAAGAAGACCAATACCCACCACTACCACCGAAAGGGAAATCTTACTTTAAAACCAGGGTTCTTAAAACCCGCAAGAACAGTAACAACTGAAACAATCCACTTGATTAACACAACTCGCGCATAGCCCAACGACAAAAAGATCCAATACACTTCGAAAAGGAAAAGCAACTGCTAGCAACCACCAAGTGGTCCACTAATAATTTAATCAACAAGGAAAAGACCCCTACCAAGGGACGCATCACCAAAACAATTCTAAGTTTGAATTGGGTCATACCCAACCTTCCTTTACTCTTCACTTCCAAACTAGTTACGATCAACCACTAGCAACGCCTAATATCTTAGGTTATTACCAACCCACACTAGATTTCTCTTTCTTAGAAGGTCTCGCCCTCACATTCTTCCACTCAAAGGATCAGAACAAAGAGTACAATCATTGAGTAAGCTCAACCATAAACCATGAACCCGAATTGATCCACACACAACAACTCGAACCCCAAAGCGCTAAAAGCCACTTTGGAAAGAATTCGGCAGCAACCAAAGAATACTCATTTTATTTTCTTATGCCAAATCGCAAAGGAAACACACATCTCCTATACCACAGCCAAAATACCAGAAGTTATTCATTACCTCTTTTCATATAAGAAAACAATGGAAATCCCGATTCATGACACGTATGCAGCTTTTCAAGAGCACTCCGGAGTAGTCATATATCCATATATGACTTTCTCACCGACCTGGCTTGTCGACTCTTTTTATGTTTAATTGTACATAAACGTTGTCATGTTTCCTTTTCACCATTCATTCATCATGTAACAACGGTACCGAATAGTCATTCACAAAACGACTTCTTCCTCGGTATCACATGACTGAGACACAATTGACATCGATGATTGCGAAGAAATTCATATAGACTATGACGGCATCACTGTTAATAGGAAAACACCACATCATATCATAACCCACCAACAATTGGAAGCTAAATTTGCAAAACCTCACATTCTAACCAAAGTCAACATTTTGGAAAAGAGCAACGACTCCAAAGTCAAACATCTGCACACACAACCGCCACAAATTTTCTCAAAGAGAAAAGGAAACTCATTTCCAAAAAGGGAACACTTCACTAACAAAATCACTTATAAAACATTCCTGAAATCCACCCTTGTGAAGGACACGCAAACACCAGACACATTTTCCAAATAACTCCAACTCTAGCCAAATAGAGTTACACATCAAGGGCTTAACTCAAAAGTTTCCAACACAACCCATTATGACCATCTGCTTCCTTTTAAGCATTTATTCCAAAGGTAATTCAGTGTGAACGCGAAAGAACGTGATCCACTCAAAGACTTTTGGGTGTAAAACCGTACTCATAGCATAAACTAAACAAATTAGCCAAAACCAAAGATTGGCACCAATCACTACAAGTTTAGGGAAACTTTGAAATACAACATAAGGAATACCTTGCCCGAAAGCATTCAACCAAACTAGCAAACAACCAAACCAGTCCAAAAAGGTTTTTTTTAACACCAGCTTAGCATAAATACAACCATCTCTAGTGTTCCACTACGCTTTCCATTAAAGACTTCAAAATTCACTATTTACTCATTGAGAAGGTCCAACCGGATTTAACAAAATTTACATAACAAATTCTTTCTCTAGTTACCATTCCCAACACTTTTAATTAAAGTTTATGATGCTTATCAAAAAGACACCCAACCAAGACTACATCGACATGATCCCCACGGATCATCATATCATAATACATCTTATTCTAAATTTGAAACATAGTACTTCAACAAATCTTTCAGCATGATCAACCTACAAATTTCATACCACCTATATGTCAACATCTCGATAATCGAAACTTATTCAATTAACAAACGACTTCAACATGTAAATATTATCTCCACAGGGTAGAATTCATAAGTGAGACTCTAAATTATACATTCATTAAGGATAAAATCATTCATCGTGTTAATTATCCAAAGTTCACTCCATCACAACATGTTACAATTTCCTCTATTTTAACCATGGTTTTCAACAAGTAATCTAAACAATTACCTCCACTACTAGGTTATCAATAACAACAAACGGGCATAATCATCAAACGACAACATTTCTTTTAGCTACCCTATACATGGGTTATAACAAAATTGCCACTACACCACATAGTCAAACTAGTTAAAATAAATTTAATAAGTTAGACCATCACGATGCTTTTACAACATCATCAAACAACAAAACCTATATTCTTCCAATTGACATCAATACTAGCATTTCAGGAACACAGCTGCGTACTTCCAATTAAGCTAATAGTTTGCAACATCATAAATAACAACTCTAATCAACTTCCAAGTTAAGGTCACAAACCAACACGGTTAAATTTCTGTCCTAACATATTAAATTAGAACATCTTTAAACAATCAACCTAGTTTCTTTAACAACATCAGTAGGCTACATCATCTCAATATTCTAATTGCGCATCAAGATTTAGTGCTTTAGACATTGACAATGGTCATGGGCATTTAAGATAAAACAATAGATTCTAAGCATGTACGTTAACACCTTTAATCATTATCGCTACAGAGTAATCTACAACACTAGAATTTTATTTAATCTCAAGCTAAAGATAACAATTACATTTAATTGATTCAACTCACCAATTAACTTAGAAGTACATCATTTCCATAAACCACATTGTTACATGCTACCTAACATACTAAACAACAATTCTCACTATTGACAAATAATTTCAGTCAACAGACTATTTACTTTGTTTGCAGCATTTTCTTTTTTAAAAACTCAACCAAAATTCACAAAGAAGTTTGACTCTCAATGTTGCAATAGGACATGACTCACACTTGATCATGCAAAAGATCTCCAAAACACATTTCAATCTTAAGGACTCCTACAGGAGGGAACCAAGCGATCAAGTAAACCTTTACGGACAAAGGCACAAAACATAAATCGACACATCTTAATTTATTTTGCACACAACTTCTGTATCTTCTTTTAAACTCGGGGTGAGACACACAAGAACCAAAACTATAATTTTCTTTGCAAAGCAACCAACCAAAACCGGTGTCAAAGCCAAAAGATGACCAAAAAGGCGCAACACTAAGCTCTTCTTCTTCGTCTTCAACCAAGGAAGACAAAAACCACAAACCTCCGAAGGATCAATCCACGAAAATCCAATACCAAACACTTTTCATTCGATTTCGATCAACTAAAACCAAGAAAAACAACCAAAACCGACCGTCAGAACGGTAAAGAACATACGAAGGAATCCACCACTAAACTCTTCTATGTGACTCCAGTCAACTACCCGCTCTACGACAGAAAGGGTAAGCACTCTTCTCCCACAGGGGTTAATAGTTCTTCGGTGATGGCGCTAACCGGCCACACCGTCAAACCACACCCTTACTATGAACAAAAAGAGGTGACCGAAACCCTTCAGCATCGCAACCCCACTACATCATAAATATAGCAATTAAAACAATACTTTCGTAAATATAACATCATGCATCGTCAGAATTAGTGTTCAACATCAAAGCTTAAATACAATATTTAAGCGTAAAGCAACAATACCCAAATCCTTACCTACTGTGCATCCATGTGTGTCAAATTTTAAATTAGTTATTCCACTTAAACATGTTTTAATGTTGCTATCCTATGACAAAATTTTAAGTACAACCTAGGCCATGTTTCTAGGTTATCCCACATCAAAATTTTAGTTAACCCTATGGTATTGCACTAAGTTCATATACACCACGGACCTGAAGACCGCTCTGATACCAACTGTAACACCCTGGAATCTTTTATGCCCTGAATGTCACGAAACAAGATAGAAGAAGCACCTAAATACCATAATTAAAGATAAATTGCAGCAAAGGAGTAAATGCTAAACCCGAAAATTTTGGCAGCATCTCCATTGTTTTTCCATGATTTGAAGCATCAGCAATAACATGACAAGTTATAGCATAATATGAGACACCCAAAACAGCAATAATATTTGATATAGCAACATCTCAAGTCTAAACTAAGGAATCCAACCACTCCACAAATTAAAACGAAGTAAAGAATGGAAAAGGCACACAATTAAACCAAACTTCAAGTTTCATCGCACCATTCTTATTATCATAATTCCAAATGATAAACTATCTAAATGTGTGGAGCTACGTGTAGATGTGTAGCTAAACCCCTTTCCCGCATGCCGATCACATGGTACCTAAAAAAAACAACATAAAACACAAGCGTGAGTTCATCACTTAGCAAAGTGTATTGCAATGGTACAAGAAAACACATTTCAATACCTTCATCACTACTTTTCATATTCAACATCATAAACATTTCATATTCACCTTGTATGTATCTCATTGACCTCTTCATATAACATCATCATATAACATCATCATATAATGCAATGTAATGCAATGCACTTGTCTCCTTGAAGCACATACCGGTATTGCCGAGTGCACACCCGTCGGCGTGCACCCTCTTTCCCCTTCCATCCCGTAGATGGAGGGTGTCTACTCCTCGCTTCCATTCACAACTGTGGATGGAATCACGAGGTAAGTCTTACTCAATAGCGCTCCGGATTAGTCAAAACTTTCTCACCGACCTCACCGGACTAGTTATGATTGTGGAATATCCGAGACCAGGGTCCCGCAGAGAAGCTCATGCCCAACTGGGCCAGGGCAGTGCAACAGGCCTAAAGCTCGAGAGCGCCTTGAAGAGCCCATAGCCATGGCCCAACTTCTTCTCCAAGGCAGCTGGTCGCCTCCTCGGCGAAGCTTCGTGCCGCGTCAGGACAACCCCGCCTAAAGTAAAGCCTATGACCTGGCGCCTGCAGCCTGCAACCACCAGACCCTGGCGGATCAGCAGGCGCGGGTCGGGAAAGAGACGACCAAATCCTCTGGACGTGGTTGGGTTCGGCAGACAGGGACAAACAACATACTCATGAGTCCACCTGGTCTAGGGCCAGGTGGCACCCTTTTGTAACGTCCCCTTCCCCCAGTATATAAGGGGGAGGGGACAACCCTGTAAAAGGGGAGAAAAACAGAAGAAAAAAGAGAGGAACATGCTCATATATCCAAGAACACAGGATTAGGGTATTATCTCCTCCGTGAGAGCCCGAACCTGTCTAAAAAAGATGGCCCTCGCATCCTATGTTACCATCTAGCTTCGATCACGCACGAGCCCCCCTCGAATCATAAATCTCATTGCCGGCGGAACCACTCATCGACAGTTGGCGCGCCAGGTTGGGGTGGTGTGCGAAGGTCTCCATCGAGCTTGATGGCTACCACAAGCGGAATCTCTACAGTTTTTCTCCCAGATCAGGTTTTCCATTTTGGAAGCCTGACATTCATCGTTGATAACCTCGGGAGTCTCTCTCTCCTTGAGGCGGACGCGTCGCCGCACGAGGAGATCCCCGGGGAGTTTCGCCGTCCCGTGCTCACAAGCACCAAGCGGGGGGCTAAAACCCCAGTTTCTACAGGCAGTGGGCGCGACAGGCGCCGAGTCCTGGATGGTGGGGTTCCTCGCTGCCAAGCCACTCGGAACCGCCGATCGCCTTGAGCTATCCCCGGCAGGCTCTTCCAACTCGTCGGCCGAGTCGGAAGGAAGCTTGGAGAGCTGCTGGAGCTTCCGCCGAGTCTGCGTGATCGAAGGCTCGCGTGCGGAATCGTAGTAGCGCCACGGCGACTTCGAGGCTGCTGAGCATGACGGCGGGCGCAAGACGGAGCTCCACGCCCGGGTACAAGCCCTTCGGGGTCACGCCCGTGACGTCAACGAAGACATTCTGCATGTCAAAATGGGAGACCAAGCTGCTTTCCATACACCACAGCAGAATATCGTCGCATCCAAAATGCTCCTAGACACCTTGAGCCCGATGCTGGAGGCCGGTAATCCGGCTGCCCTGATCGTGGCTCAAGTAAAAGCCATGGTGACGGCGGCAGCAATCCAGCAACAAGCTCAGACCGACCAGCCGGCGAGGGCGCGATCACACGCTCCGACCAGAACTCAAATGGCCAGCAGTCGGCCGAATCGAGAAACCCCCCACCGGGGGCATCGCGTTCCTCATCGCGATGAAGACCTACGCCACAGCCTCAATCGAGACCTTCGTTCCGACCTCGACGCGAGACGGCGTGATCGGGAAAGAGACGAGCAGCGCCGGCACGTTGACGAGTACGAGCGCTTTGGCGTACTCCCAGCGCGTCAGGGCGCTCGTCGAGCCCTCTCTCCCCCGCCTCGCTCACCATCCCCGCGGCGCGATGAGGTCATCGAGGGGGTTCGTGCGTTCACCCCCCACCTGCGCCGAGTGGTTTGGCCTGACAAGTTTAACCCCAAAGGCATCACCAAATTCGACGGCGACAGGGACCCGGAAGCCTGGGTGCATGTATACGCACTAGCGGTCAGGGCCGCAGGGGGAGATCAGAACGTGATGGATAATTACCTGCCAGTCACTCTCTCGCCCCAGGCCTAGGCGTGGCTCACCGGGCTCCCAGCGAATTCTATTCATTCTTGGGGAGACCTGTGTGAGCAGCTCATCTCAAATTTCCAAGGTACGTATGAGCGCCCTGGCACCCCCTGGGATTTGTACCATCTACTCCAAAAGAAGAATGAGTCCCTGCGGGAGTTAGTCAAGCGCTTCATGCACAGGAAGAGCACAGTTCGGGATGTCACAGACGCGGTCGTAATCGCCGCCTTCCAGAAGGGGGTCAGCGACCCCGACCTCATTAAGAAGATGTCCCGGAAGCCTCCAACTTCGGTCTGCGAGTTGTTCGCCTTAGCGGATCGCTACGCGTCGGCCTCCGAAGCCTTGGCTGAACGCCACGACGAGAGAGGGGATCATGCTGACTCCTCCAGGCGAAAGGAGAAGAAGCGCAAGGGCCAAGACCTGGTGGCGATTGCCGAGCGGGGCCAAACGCGCGCCCCTAAGACCGACGGGTACGACAAAGTGATGAACTCGCTTTGTCCCTTCCACCCAAAAGGAAGACACGCCGCCAAAGATTGCTTCACCCTGAAAAGATTCGCCCGGGAGACCAAGAGGCAGCTCGGGCAGGGGCCGAGCGAAGCGGTCGGAAAGCAACCTTCTCTTGAAGCCGAGGAAGACTACCAAGAAGTCGAGCTGGAGCTCAATTATATCTTCGGGGGCTCGGCCGCATATGAGTCCAAGCGGAAGCAAAAACTTACCGCTCGGGACATCAACGCGATTGCGCCGGAGACCCCCCGATACGTACGGTGGTCTGAAGTTGCGATCACTTTCGATCGCTCGGATCACCCAGACCATGTCCCGTTCCCCGGCAGGTATCCCCTCGTCTTGAGGCCAGTTGTTCGTGGCATCAAGCTCAAGAGGGTGCTGTTTGATGGGGGAAGCGGCCTCAACGTCCTCTTCAGCAAAACTCTCAACGATATGGGAATCTCCAGGTCGGAGCTAAAACGTGGGTCGTCACCGTTCCATGGGGTGATTCCCGGGAGCTCGGCGACACCACTCGGCCAAATCACTCTACCGGTCACTTTCGGCATGAGAGAGAACTACCGGACCGAGAACCTCAGCTTTGAGGTGGCTGATTTCGCTACTGCGTATCACACCATCTTGGGGAGACCAGCGCTAGCCAAATTAATGGCGGTGCCCCATTATGCGTATCTGGCATTAAAAATGCCAGGGCCGAATGGCATTATCACGCTGCGTGGTGATGTCAAGCAGTTTTGTTCCTGTGATAGGGAGAACTGCGAGATGATCGAGTCGTTGGGAGCACAAGCTGATCGCGAACGAATCCGGCTAGTGGCCCAATCTTGCGAGGAAGCAAGCATCCTGATTCGAAAGGCGCCAAAGCTCGGGTTGAGTCCCGAAGAAGGCATCAAGATGATCACCCTTGACCCATCCGACTCGGCTCAAACAGCCAAGATCGGGACAGGGCTCAGAGAAAAATAGGAAGACGCGTTCATCACCTTCCTCCGGGCAAACAAGGACGTCTTTGCTTGGAAGCTGTCTGATATGCCTGGAGTTCCCAGGGAGGTGATCGAGCATACGCTAAACGTGGACCAAGCGGCCAAGCCTGTCAAGCAGAGGTTGTGGCGATTCGCCCAAGAGCGCCGAGATGCCATCAGGGAGGAGATCACGAAACTGTTAGCTGCAGGCTTCATCAGAGAAGTGTATCACCCGACTGGTTGGCAAACCCTGTACTCGTCCGCAAAAAGAATAAAAGTTGGCGCATGTGTGTTGATTACACCGACCTCAACAAAGCATGCCCAAAGGATCCTTTCGGGTTGCCCCGTATCGACCAAGTGGTAGACTCCACTGCTGGGTGCGAACTCCTTAGCTTCCTGGACGCCTATTCGGGCTATCACCAAATCCAGCTTCGAGTCAAAGACTGCGAGAAGACATCGTTCATCACTCCGTTCGGAGCATATTGCTACGTCACGATGCCGTTTGGGTTGAAAAACGCTGGTGCAACTTATCAATGCACGATACAGCGGTGTTTTCACAATCAGCTCAGACGCAACGTGGAGGCCTATGTGAACGACGTAGTGGTCAAGACGCAATCGAGAAGCAACCTTACCTCTGATCTCGCCGAGACGTTCAACAGCCTAAGAGCGTTCTGGATGAAACTAAACCATGAGAAATGTGTCTTCGGGGTCTCCTCTGGGAAACTACTCGGGTTCATCGTCTCTCATCACGGGATCGAGGCAAATCCGGAAAAAATAGGGGCCATCATTGTCGGGACCCCGAATTTGCAAATCCGGACCCTCTGTGTATTCAGCACTAGTCCAGGAACGCGCTAGTGCACACAGTCTTAACATCGGTATATATCACAATCATACCAAACGATACTATCAAAGTACTTTATTTAAATAATCAAAGGGTTACTCGACCTTATGGCCAAGTTACAAATATATGCCTTGCAAGGCAAAACTTATTGAAAGAGAAATAACAAAGAAATGAAAAATCAAATAAACTTAGTGGCGCCATCCAAGATACCACAGGCAATCGATCGGGCTCGCATCCCTAAGTAGACGGTCCTCTTGGAACTCCTCCTCCGAAATCGGCGTAGTCTCCTCTTCAACTGGTATTGTGTTGAGGCAAGGGTGAGTACTTGGTACTCGACAAGTCATGCACGAATGCAAGCTAATATACTATATGTATGGCTTGGTACAAAGGAATAGCTTAAGGTATATTTATGTAAACAGCATTTGACAAGTAATATAAGTAGATTCGAGAGCAAGAAAAACAAGTAAAGCATAAATAACTTTTCAAAAAGTTTAAATAACATTTTTCCCCATCCTAAACCATATTTCCATCATCTTCTTTGTTAAACCAACCCAACTTCTCAAATCCAAGTTATTTTCGAAAATCTAACCCTTATTGTAATTCCGAGCATTGTCCAAGATCGTGGACTCGGCTATACAAATAGATTCTACACTCTGCAGAGGTTATGCACTTTACCCACAAGAAACAATACACACACCACGTCATCCGTGAATCGCCATACAAGAGTATGCGAATGAGCGATCATAACAAAGCCTTTCGGAAGCCTCAAACAACACAGGTGGTCCTCTCCGGTTCGTGCTCTACACCATCCCTTCCCTTAGCCAAGGCGAAGTATGGGACCAACACACCGTTAGATGGGTACCTGGCCACAGCCACGATACGCTCCCACGTACAATCACACAAAAGGTGTAATCGACACCACGAGGCTCCACAAGTGAGTCCTTAGCGACTTAGTCAACTAGGGCCGTCCCATTCCAGCCATGTGGTTGCAAGTATGACCCAGTTCAAAGGCTTGCAAGGTTAAGTCCTTAGAGTGACCAGGGCAAGACTACGAAAAACCAAATCAACGCTCCCAATGCCACACTGGCCCACTGATTACTCTTGCCACATGCCTTATCAAACCCGATTGATTACCATGCACCACGTGTCAACATCACATGATACTTTTCCAAAACAGGTTCAATATATCATTAAGTCAATATTAACATTTAATTATCCAAAATCATGTCATGAGCACGTATGGTCTAAGCAAAGATACTACAACGATCTAAACCCATGTTGGCAATTTAATAATGTCCAACTAGTAAAACCACAACTAGGGTGACAAAGGGTCATGGCACATACTTAAGTAATCAAGGTGTCATATATCAAATTGGTATTTATCTAACCCCTGTGTTTAAACAAAGTATCTTTCTAATTGAACTAGCATGCAATAGTTTAAATCAAAATAGATTTGAAATAGGATCAATATGGTCAAAGCACAACTTGCCTTCAAAAAGCACTTGCTCTTGGTCTTGAGTTGGATCCTGAGTCAATACTTCTCCTTCGAATCCCTCGGCACTTCAACGTCTACTCGTAAAAGCGTGCAAATAGCAAATACACAAATAAACACTATGCAAAAAGATCCCAAAACTCCAAATAAAATCCATAAACAGAGAGAACATAATTTTCTGGATTTTTAGAAACTGGAATAAATCAAATTTGGAGTTAAAAGCATAAAAGTTATGATTATTTAAAGTTTAAATAATCAATTAGATAATATTACAGAGAAAACTTTAGTCCAAAAATTAAATAAAATTCATATTTAGGTAGATCTTAATTTTATACAAATTTAGAAATTTGAATCGCTCAAATCGGAGTTGAAACGCATAAAAGTTATAAGCGTTTGAAGTTTGAATCTAAATTTGAAATCATTATTCGAATTAATAAATCATTTTCTTTTGGAAATTAATTATTGCGTCAGATAGACACGTGGCAGCTCCCGATTGGCTCTTGGCGTCAGGTCCATGGGCTCGGTCCCATGCTCACCGAGGTCCACGGTGGACTCGGTCCACGGCTCACGTGGATCGACATGTGGGCCCACTCGGGTGACGTCATCGCCGACGTCGGGGAGCTCGACCGCTACCGAGTGGGACCCATCGTGACGTCATGGGTGACGTCGGCGCTGGGTTAGCCAGCGACATGCGGGGCCAGCGTGTCGAGGACACGCGCCACACGCCAGACGCCGACCGCGCGTCGGTCCCAACTTCCCGACACGTGGCGCAATCTCGTCCGTTGGTTTGAAAATCAGCGGCGCGGATTGGATCCAGGGTTTAACACGTTGAAACTACTCGATGCTCGTGGGCCGCTCGATCTAGATCGGACGGTCCCAGATCTAATCCTATAATCGCCTTTGCTACGACGTGGCGATTGTGAACCGCTGGATCTTGATCCAACGGCCCGGATCTAATCGGGTTTCTAGGGTTTGGGAAACACGTGAACTCACCGCTGCCGTCCGATCTGGATCCAACGGTGCACGGCTCGAGGACGCGATGGCACGCGGCGGCGCGGCTTGACCGGAGACGGGACGCGACCTTGCCGTCCGGCGTTCGGCGCGCCTCCGCTGGCGAGGGTACTCAACGCGCGTCTCGCCTTGGGGAATCCGGATCCGGGCTTGATGACGGCGGAGGGCGACGACGGCAGCAATATCGGCGTTTAATCGCGAGCAGACTTTCCAACTCCGGCGAGCAATAACGGCGAGCGGTGGGATCCTAGCGGCGCGAGCTAGGTTTCCGAACCGGCGTGGGATGGCGATCTCGGTATGCCGGGCATTAAATAGCCTCGGCGTCCGTAAAACGGAGACCTAGCTCTCCACGGCGGCGGCGGCGGAGTCGGCTTCGGACTTCGGCGGAGACGATGAAATCGTGGCCGTCCCACGTGGCACAACCAACGGCCACGATCGCGCGCGGCCGGTCCGGTCCGGACACGGCTGTGCAGGTCGGACGGATCTCACCGTTGGATCTTGATCCAACGGTTGGGATTGATTAGGGTTAGGAGTGGGTTCGGCCGAGTCAATCGGCTTGGGTCGGACTGAGTCCGACTTTCGATCGGATGAAACGATACTTGACCCGAGTTGGATTTTCCAGTAATTAATATTTAAAATAATTCGATAATTCATTTAATTCATTAAAAATAGCAAATGACTTTCAAAAATTCCAGAAAAATTCGAAAATATTTTGGATCATTTTGGACTCAAATAAAATATTTCCAACAAAAATTTATTTGCAAATTTAAATTCTTTAATTATTTCAAAATGGAATAAATTCAAATAAATTCCAAATAAATCCAAATAAATTCCAGAAAATTCCAAAAATTCACCAAAGTGCCAAATCACACATGAATTTAAGAAAAACAAAATTTTGGGGTGTTACAAACCTCCCCCCCTTAATAGAATCTAGTCCCGAGATTCGTGGCTTACTAAAGGAATAGGTTTGGAAATTCTTTCTTCAAATCCTCTTCGCTCCCAAGTCGCTTCACTTTCTTCATGGTTGCTCCATTTGAACTCTGAGAATCGGGTTGACTTGTTTCTAGTTTCTCGATCCATTGTGTCTAGAATCCTCACGGGATGCTCCTTATAAGTCAAATCTTCTTGCAACTCAATTGACTCTAGCGGTGTCTGTTCCTCAGGAACTCGGAGACACTTCTTTAACTGGGACACATGGAATACATCATGTACCCCTGCTAACGACTGTGGCAACTCCAGCTGATAAGCAACTTCGCCTCTGCGGCTCAAAATCTTAAATGGTCCAACATAACGGGGTGCAAGTTTCCCTTTGGCATGGAACCTCTTAACTCCCCTGAGAGGCGTAACTCTGAGGTATACAAAGTCTTCTGGTTCAAAACTCAAATCTCGGCGACGATTGTCAGCATAACTCTTCTGTCGAGATTGGGCTATCTTCAACCTTTCCCTAATTATGGCGACCGCTCTTGACCTCTTGAAGAATATCAGGCCCAAAGACACGGCGCTCGCCGGTCTCATTCCAATTCAATGGTGTCCGACAGGTCGACCATACAAAGGCCTCAAAAGGTGACATCTAGAACTAGCCTGATAACTATTGTTGTAACTAAACTCGGATACGGCAAACTTTTATCCCAAGAGGTAGCATAAGCCAATGCACAAGCTCTTAACATATCCTCCGTGGTTGACTCTTTCGGCCCGCCCATCCGTCTGTGGATGATAAGCATCTTGAAGTTCAAACGGGTCCCCATGGCTTCATGCAACTTATTCAGAACCTTGAGGTAAATTGGGTACCTCTGTCCGATACAATCCTCCTTGGCACTCCGTGCAAACAACAATCCTGATCATGTACAACTCTGCTAATTTATCTCCCGAGTAAGTGGTCTTCACGGGGATAAAATGGGCTACTTTAGTCAAGCGATCCACTATAACCCATATGGAGTCATAACCTCCTTGAGTCTTTGGCAAACCGGTAATGAAATCCATTCCGATTTCCTCCCACTTCCACTCGAGGTATTTTTAGCTTGTAGCAATCCTGCTGGTTTCGATGCATTGCCTTGACTCTCTCGGCATACGTCCGCACAATGCAACATGGTCGGCAACTTCACGTTTCATACTCGGCCACGAATCTCTCCTTCAGATCCCGATACATCTTGGCGCTTCCAGGATGAATCGAGTACTTAGAGTCATGGGCTTCTTCCAAAATCAGTTGCTTTAACTCCTTTTTGTTAGGCACACAAATACGATCCTTCATCCACAACGTGCCTTGCTCATCCAACTTGAAGTCCTCGCCTTGCCTTCCTCCTTGATGGACTTAATCCTGCGGATCTTGTCATCATCCTTCCGTCCTTCTGGATCTGATCCTCTAAGGTAGGCTTTACTTCTAATGCGGCCAAGAATGCTAGGTACTACCTCAATCTTCATCTTCCGAAAATCCTCTCATAACTCATCCCGACTTGTGGCTAGCAACGCACTACTCACGGTATGGCTTTTCCGACTGGGCATCGGCTACTACGTTGGCCTTCAGGATGGTAATGGATTCCAACATTATAGTCCTTGATCAACTCTAACCATCTCCTTTGCCTCATATTCAGATCCGATCGGGTGAATATGTACTTAAGGCTCTTATGATCCGTATATACTTCACATCTGTTTCCAATCGATAGTGACGCCATATCTTCAAAGCATGCACTACGGCAGCTAACTCTAGGTCATGTGTCGGATAATTTTCCTCATGCGGCCTCAATCGCCTTTGATGCATAGCGGCGACCTTTCCATTCTGCAGACAAGACACATCCAAGTCCTTGGCGCGATGCGTCACAATAAATATCGAAGCCTTGAGCAACATCCGGTAGAACTAACACCGGTGCTGATGTCAATCGCTTCTTCAACTCCTGAAATCCTTTCTCACATTCTAGCGTCCATGCAAACTTCTTTTCCTTCTTCAAAGAATTGCGTAAGAGGTTTCGCAAATTGTCGAAAAGCCTTCGATGAAACGGCGGTAATATCCTGCCATTCCAAGGAAACTCCGAATCTGGGTCACCGTCTTTGGTTGTTCCCAATGTAACACGGCTTCTACTTTGCTTGGATCTACTGGCGACTCCCTCTGCGGTCATTACATGTCCAAGAAACTCCACCTTGTCCTTCCAAAATCACACTTGAACTTGGCGAAAAGTTGCTGTTCCTCGCTTTTCCAAAACTCGCCTTAAGTGTTCGGCATGTTCATCCTCTGTCTTGGAGTAGATTAGGATATCGTCTATGAACACGACGACAAACTTGTCCAAATATTCCATGAACACCTTATTCATCATATTCATGAAATAGTGGCGCATTAAATCGAGACCAAAGGACATAATCAGTAAACTCGTAATGTCCATATCTTGGCGAGAATGCAGTCTTGAATATCCTCCGATCGGATCTTCAGCCGATGGTATCCCGATCTCGGATCAATCTTGGAGAAAACTCCGGCTCCTCTTAATCGATCAAACAAATCATCAATCTGGGTAGCGGATACTTATTCTTCACGGTGACTTCATTGAGTGCACGGTAGTCAATGCACATCCTGAAACTCCGTCCCTTCTTCTTGACAAACAAAAGCGGTGCTCCCCACGGTGACGAACTTGGTCTCGATAAATCCTTTATCCATTAACTCTTCCAAATTGTTTCTTCATCTCTACCAACTCCTCGGTAGACATCCGATAGGGTCTCTTTGCTATCATTGTACAAGTTCTATCACAAACTCTATGTCCTGTCGGCGGCATACGGGTAGATCTTCGGGAAAAACATCGGGGTACTCACTCACTACCGGAACATCCTCTATGCTGATTGCCTTGGTACTGTTAACCATCAACTGTCCATCTCTAACCGCAGTGGCTTGAAATTCCACTTTCTTCCCACACGGGCTCTCAACTGAGATAGTTCTTCGTCCACAATCCAATACAGCCTTGTGTTTGGATAACCAATCCATTCCCAATATAACATCTAAGGTCTGGGTCTCCAAAATTATAAGGTTTGCTAGGAACTCTATTCCATCTATTAGTATTCTCACCGGAACATCCTACTTCCGCTCGGAGTTGGAACCAGGGGTTTGAACTAACAGCATGCACTTAAGTCTTGCCATTCTCAAGTCATTTCTAGTAGCAAAGCCTTGCGAAACAAGCGAATGCGAAGCTCAGAGTCAAACAAAATTGCTATCTTGAGTTAACAAGTAACTTACCCAAGATGACGTCGTAGCATTTTGCAAAGGCATCTGCGGTGACATGGTTGACTCGGCCTCTCACCACGGTGGGTATGGCTCTGGTCCGGGCGCCCTAGCCGGGTGGTTCCTAGGTTGAAACGAACCGGGTCGCTATCGCTGTCTTCTTGGACAATGTTGGCAAAGTGTCTCGGCTCGTTATAGCTTGTAACGTCTCACTGTTCCTCGATTGCCTGGGGTAGCGTTTCTAGCGGGGTGGGTCCGTAGTTCGATCATGTGTCTTGGTGCCGAGGGTGTCCTTGTTGCATTCTGTGGTTGGAATCAAGAATTGATTTGGTGCAACTCTCAAGCGCCGCTATGCGTTCCTCGACGTGATCCTTGTTGCATCCTGCGCTTCTGTTCTCATCCGGTTCCTTGCGCTTTGTCCTCAAGAATAAGCGCCTTATTCACCAACTCTTGGAAATCTGGAAAGGTGTGGGTGATCAACCCTACTTGCAATCCCGAGTTGAGTCCCTTCAGAAACGAGACTGCCTAGATTTATCTGTCGCTACATCCTCGTGCGTAGCGTGCTAGCTGTGTGAACTTGTTCAGGTAGTCGGCCACCGGCTGATTACCTTGCTTGATGCCCTGAACTCCTCCTTCTTAAGGTCCATGATTCCTTCAGGCACGTGATCTTTGTCGGAATGCAAATGTGAACTCTTCCCAAGTGATATCTTGAGGGTTCTCTGCGTGGCACAGTTCTCCCACCATTCGCATTGTTCCTTCCAACCGATGAGAAGCGTGAGTACCTTCTCATTCCCTATGCATTGAGCTATGTGTAGCTTCCTCTCAATTGATCTTAACCAATCGTCGGCCTCCAATGGATTGGCATTCCCAGAGAAAGTGGGTGGGTGAGTCCTCATGAACTCGGCAGCCTTGTATTCTCGGCGTGGTCCCCGATTAACTTGATTAGCGTGGCCTGAGCAAAGGACGTGCTGCATTTGTTGCATCATGGCATGCATCAATCGAGTCTGGGCAGCAAGAAATGCTCGAAATTCTGCATATCCATGGCGGTCGGTGCTCTATCATTGGGGTTTTCTGCTGGGCGAGATCCACTCCCATTGCTTCCAAAGTTTCCACGGGTGGTTACCATCTGTCGATTTGCTCTAGGTTTAGAGATGAGAGGGAAGCAAGAATAGGCAAGTAGTATAGAACTTATGCGGGGCGATAGGTGTAGCCTTAAGGTCCAACTTTATTATTAGTAACTTGGTATGGCTGCTTACAATGCCTCAGGGCCTTGCAACACATACCGCACACTCAAAGAAACAATGAAAATCCAAATCAGACTAACTCGAGTCTAACGCCTAAAGGGTGACTCTTTCTTCTATGACTCGACTCCAAGGAGTCTCACTATGGAACCTATGATCACTCATCGAGAAAACCTCCATCTGTCACAAGAGTGCTTTACGTAAGAACTCGGAATTTTTAAATTGTGACAAGGTAAGGGAAAATTTCAGCAAGAGACAAGAAAAGAGAGAAAGGGATAAGTCGAGATGTCATTTCTTGTCTTCACAAATTTTTAGATTTAGAAAATAGGTTTTATCCTCACTACGACCATTCTAGCTAGGGTTGAGCCTACAAATAAGTATGGCTCGATACCACCTCTGTCGGGACCCCGAATTTGCAAATCCGGACCCTCAGTGTATTCAAAGACTAGTCCAGAACGCGCTAGTGCACAGTCTTAACATCGGTATATATCACAATCATACCAAACGATACTATCAAAGTACTTTATTTAAATAATCAAAGGGTTACTCGACCTTATGGCCAAGTTACAAATATATGCCTTGCAAGGCAAAACTTATTGAAAGAGAAATAACAGAAAAATCAAATAAACTGTGGCGCCATCCAAGATACCACAGGCAATCGATCGGCTCGCATCCCTAAGTAGACGGGTCCTCTTGGAACTCCTCCTCCGAATGGCGTAGTCTCCTCTTCAACTGGTATTGTGTTGAGGCAAGGGTGAGTACTTGGTACTCAAAGAAGTCATGCAGAATGCAAGCTAATATACTATATGCATGGCTTGGTACAAAGGAATAGCTTAAGGTATATTTATGTAAAACAAGATTTGACAAGTAATATAAGTAGATTCGAGAGCAAGTAAAAACAAGTAAAGCATAAATAACTTTTCAAAAGTTTAAATAACATTTTTCCCATCCTAAACCATATTTCCATCATCTTCTTTGTTAAACCAACCCAACTTCTCAAATCCAAGTTATTTTAAAATCTAACCCTTGACTGTAATTCGAGCATTGTCCAAGATCACAGTGGACTCGGCTATTCAAATAGATTCTACACTCTGCAGAGGTTATGCACTTTACCCACAAGATACAATCCACTCACCACGTCACCGTGAATCGCCATACAAGAGTATGCGAATGAGCGATCATAACAAAGCCTTCTAAGCCTCAAACAACACAGTGGTCCTCTCAGGTTCGTGCTCTACACCATCCCTTCCCTTAGCCAAGGCGAAGTATGGGACCAACACACCGTTAGATGGGTACCGGCCACGACCACGATACGCTCCCTGCATAATCACACAAAAGGTGTAATCGACACCTGAGGCTCCACAAGTGAGTCCTTAGCGACTTAGTCAACTAGGGCCGTCCCCATTCCGACCATGTGGTTGCAAGTATGACCAGTTCAAAGGCTTGCAAGGTTAAGTCCTTAGAGTGACCAGGGCAAGACTACCCGAAAAACCAAATCAACGCTCCCAATGCCACATCGGCCCACTGATTACTCTTGCCACATGCCCTGGCCGAAATCAGCTTTATCAAACCCCGATTGATTACCATGCACCACGTGCCAACATCACATGATACTTTTCCAAAACAGGTTCAATATATCATTAAGTCAATATTAACATTTAATTATCCAAAATCATGTCATGAGCACGAAAGGTGCAGTCTAAGCGATACTACAACGATCTAAACCCATGTTGGCAATTTAATAATGTCCAACTAGTAAACCACAACTAGGGTGACAAAGGGTCATGGCACATACTTAAGTAATCAAGGTGTCATATATCAAATTGGTATTTATCTAACCCCTGTGTTTAAACAAAGTATCTTTCTAATTGAACTAGCATGCAATAGTTTAAATCAAAATAGATTTGAAATAGGATCAATATGGTCAAAGCACAACTTGCCTTCAAAAAGCACTTGCTCTTGGTCTTGAGTTGGATCTGAGTCAATACTTCTCCTTCGAATCCCTCAGACTTCAACGTCTACTCGTAAAGCGTGCAAATAGCAAATACACAAATAAACACTATGCAAAAGATCCCAAAACTCCAAATAAAATCCATAAACAGAGAGAACATAATTTTCTGGATTTTTAGAAACTGAATAAATCAAATTTGGAGTTAAAGCATAAAAGTTATGATTATTTAAAGTTTAAATAATCAATTAGATAATATTACAGAGAAAACTTTAGTCCAAAAATTAAATAAAATTCATATTTAGGTAGATCTTAATTTTATACAAATTTAGAAATTTGAATCGCTCAAATCGGAGTTGAAACGCACAAGTTATAAGCGTTTGAAGTTTGAATCTAAATTTGAAATCATTATTCGAATTAATAAATCATTTTCTTTTTCGGACATTAATTATTGCGCCAAAGATAGACACGTGGCAGCTCCGATTGGCCTTGGCGTCACGGGTCCATGGGCTCGGTCCATGCTCGGCTGGGTCCACGGTGGACTCGGTCCCACGGCTCCACGTGGATCGACATGTGGCCACTCGGGTGACGTCATCGGCCGACGGCCGGGGCTCGGCCGACAGTGGGACCTGTGGACGTCATGGGTGACGCCGCTTGGTCAAGTTAGCCAGCGACATGCGGGGCGGCGTGTCGAGGACACGCCCACACGCCGCACGACGACCGCGTCGGCCCAACTTCCCGACACATGGCGCAATCTCGTCCGTTGGTTTGAAAATCAGCGGCGATTGGATCCAGTGGTTTAACACGTTGAAACTACTCGATGCTCGTGGGCCGTTCGATCTAGATCGGACGGTCCAGATCTAATCCTATAATCGCCTTTGCTAAAGACGTGGCGATTGTGAACCGTTGGATCTTGATCCAGCGGCCCGCATCTGTCGGGTTTCTAGGGTTTGGGAAACACGTGAACTCACCGCTGCCGTCCGATCCGGATCCAACGGTGCACGGCTCGAGGGAGCGATAGCGCGGCGCGCTGGCTTGACCGGAGACGAGGACGGCGACCTTGCCGTCGGCGTTTCGGGCGCCCGGCGAAGTGAGGGTACTCGAACGCGTCCTCGTCTTGGGGAATCCGGATCCGGGCTTGATGACGGCGGAGGCGAGACGGCGGCAATATCGGCGTTAATCGCGGCGGAACAGACTTTCCAACTCGGCGAGCAATAACGGCGAGACGGTGGGGATCCTAGCGGCGCGAGCTAGGTTTCCGGGCGTGGGATGGCGATCCTCGGTATGCCGGGCATTAAATAACCTCGGCGTCCGTAAAACGGAGACCTAGCTCTCCACGGCGGCGGTGGAGTTCAGGCTTCGGACTCGGGCGGAGACGATGAAATCGTGGCCGTCCACGTGGCACAACCAACGCCACGATCGCGGCGGCCGGTCGTCGGACACGGCTTCGGGTCTGGTGAGACGGATCTCCGTTGGATCTTGATCCAACGGTTGGGATTGATTAGGGTTAGGAGTGGGTTCGGTCGAGTCAATCGGCTTGGGTCGGACTCGAGTCCGACTTCGGTCGGATGAAACGATTACTTGACCCGAGTTGGATTTTCCAGGTAATTAATATTTAAAATAATTCGATAATTCATTTAATTCATTAAAAATAGCAAATGACTCGAAAAATTCGGAAAAATTCTGGAAAATATTTTGGATCATTTTGGACTCAAATAAAATATTTCCAACAAAAATTTATTTGCAAATTTAAATTCTTTAATTATTTCAAAATGGAATAAATTCAAATAAATTCCAAATAAATCCAAATAAATTCCAGAAAATTCCAAAAATTCACCAAAGTGCCAAATCACACATGAATTTAAGAAAAGCAAAATTTTGGGGTGTTACAATCATGAGGATGGCACCCCCCACCAGCCAGAAGGACGTCCAGAAGCTTACTGGGTGCATGGTGGCGCTTGGTAGGTTCATCTCTCGACTGGGGACTCGAGGGATGCTCTTCTTCAAACTCCTCAAGAAGCAGGATCGATTCGAATGGACGGTGGAGGCACAACAAGCTTTCGAGGAGCTCAAAGCGTTCCTCTCCACCCCTCCGATCCTGGTTTCGCCAATGCCGGAGGAGCTTCTCCTACTTTACGTAGCGGCAACGACCCATGTGGTCAGCGCCGCGATAGTCATGGAGCGGGAGGAGCCAGGGCACCGCTACGGGGTGCAGCGCCCGGTCTACTTCGTCAGTGAAGTGTTGGGCGAATCTAAGGTACGGTATCCTCAAGTCCAAAAGTTGCTATACGTCGTGCTGGTCGCATCGCGGAAATTGAAGCATTACATCCAGGGGCACCATATTTCAGTAGTGACCTCCTTCCCGATAGAAGATATTCTCCATAATCGGGAAGCTACTGGGAGAATTTCGAAATGGGCGGCCGAGCTTGGAGCCTTTGATATCTCGTTCAAGCCGCGCACCGCCATCAAGTCGCAGGCCCTGGCTGACTTCATGGCCGAGTGGACCGAGCTCCAGGCCCCCCTCGTCGAGCAGGAGCTGGAGTATTGGACAATGTACTTCGACGGGTCTCTCATGCTCAGCGGCGCGGGAGCCGGAATTCTGCTCATTTCACCAAAGGGAGATCAGCTCAAGTACGTTCTCTGCATCCATTTCCCGGCCTCAAACAACGCCGCAGAATATGAAGCCCTCATTCATGGGCTCCGCATCACCATATAGCTCGGTATCCGATGATTGACGGTTCGCGGAGACTCCCAATTAGTAGTTAGCCAAGTGCAGAAGGACTGGTCATGTGTCGATCAGACTATGGCGGCGTACTGTCAGCAAGTCCGAGAATTGGAGAACAAGTTCGATGGATTGGAGTTAGTTCACATCCTGCGCCGTAACAACGAAGTGGCAGACGAGTTGGCAAAGATGGAAGCCACTCGGGCGGAGGTCCCAAGTGGCATGCTCGCCCAAGAACTTTATGAGCCCACGACAATCAAGCGACAAGAGCTGAGCAAGATCCCCGAGGCGGAAGTCCTAGTTGCTAACCCCGATTGGACGACCCCGTATTTGGATTATCTCTTGAGAGGCGAGCTTCCCGAAAACTCCACTCTAGCCGAGCGAATTTCGCGACAAGCCAAGTCCTACATGGTTATCGGAGAAGAGCTCTTTCGAAAGAGCGCCTCCGGTGTCCTCAGGCGGTGTGTCCCGGAGCAAGTGGGAAGGGAGTTGCTCAAGGAAATCCACTCAGGAGTGTGTGGCCATCATGCTGCGTCGAGTGCTTTGGTCGGCAAGGCATACCGGCAAGGTTTCTTCTGGCCCATGGCGGTAACAGACGCCAAAGAAATCGTTTGCACGTGTGAAGGCTACCAGTTCTACGCCCAGTAGACGCATCTGCTAGCGCAGGAACCGCAAACCATCCCTATCTCATGGCCCTTCGCAGTCTGGGGGCTCGACTTAGTCGGACCCCTCAAAAAGGCCCAAGGGGGCTTCTCCTACCTCTTCGTGGCCATCGACAAATTCACTAATTGGATCGAAGCCAAACCAGTCGCCACGATCACGGCGGTTAAGGCCAAGGAATTCTTCCAAGATATTGTGGTCAGATTTGGCGTACCTAACCGCATCATCACAGATAATGGCACACAATTCCGTGGTGAAGAATTCCAAGAGTGGTGCGATGACATGGGAATAAAAATCTGCTTCGCGTCGGTGGGTCATCCGCGGAGCAATGGGCAAGTCGAGCGGCCCAATGGTTTAGTCCTTCAGGGACTGAAGACCAGGATTTTCGATCGCCTCAAACCATACACAGCGCGATGGGTGAGAGAATTGCCATCAGTGCTCTGGGGGCTCAGAACCACTCCTAGCAGAGCAACTGGGCAATCTCCCTTCTTTCTGGTGTATGGGTCGGAGGCGGTTTTGCCAACGGAAATGGAATTCGGATCCCTGAGGTTCCAGAATTATAAAGAAGCTGAGTCGGAGGGAAGCCGATTGGTGGAGCTTGACCAACTCGAGGAAGCCAGAAATGTTGCAGCGGTCCAGTCGGCCAAATACCTCCAGGGTCTTCGGCACTACCATTCCTGCAATGTTCGAAGTCGTATCTTCTCAAAGGGAGATTTGGTCCTCAGGAGGAGTCAAAAAAGTGAGCATAAGCTCTCCCCGATCTGGGAAGGTCCTTACATTGTCGAGGAGGTAGTTCGTCCAGGAGCCTATCAGCTTAGGCGCGAAGACGGCGCAGTCTTGGTGAACACATGGAACGCCGAACAGCTATGTCGCACTACGCTTAAGCTATGTATCCAGCTCCCCTGCATTAAATGAAGTTACCGACTATCTGGTTCTTTGATCTATCTTACTGTACTGTGACCGAGTTAGTCCCGAGTGGTTATCACCCTACTAGCGTAGCGTCTAATCCAAATTGTGCCGATACAAATTATGCGGAAACGCATGTTCGAGGTAAGGCCGCGACAAGCGGCAAGATCCGGACGTTTGTATCAGCGCACGAAGAAGGAAAGACGAAGCTAGAAGAAGGCACTAACCGCTCGAGAACGACGATCTGTAGTTCCATAAATACTTCTGGACACAGAAATCGGAATCACTAGTCCCTAATCGGTAGAAATTCGACCCTCCAGCACCTCGCTGCAGGGGCTGAAGCTATTGACTAGAGCAAACAGTCTAGAGAAAGACGATCAAACACAGAACGATATAAACGGCACCGATCCTATATTTTATTTCATAGTATTAGTAATTTACAATGCTAATCTTTTTTTCTTTTTTTTTCTCACGCTAAAAAAAAGCGGGGGCTGCAGGGAGCCAGGTGCAGGGAGCTAGGTGCAGGGAGATCAGGTGCAGGGAGCCAGGTGCAGGGAGATCAGGCGCAGGGAGCTAGCCGCGGCGCGCGCGGCCCAGAGCTTCGCGGATCAAGTCCGTGACCACCCAAAGCGAGGGCTAGAGCCGGAGAAGGGCCTCGACAGCAGCGGCGTCGCGGCGCTCGTGCCCAAGCATGTCCCCGATGACGTCAGCCACCTCTTCCAGCGCCGGCACCGCCTCAATCAAGGCAGCAACGGTGCTGGCATCCCTGGCGGCCGCCTTCGCCTCCTCCCGCTCCATCACCGCAAAGTCAAAATTCAGCCACAACTCCGCATCTTCAGGGTCACTGTACATGTCATAGAAGTGATGGCGAAAGAAAGCCGACATTGGAAGTGACATTGCAGAAAATCTTGAAGAGGAAAGGAAGAAGCTTAAGAAAGGGATGATCGCTTTATCAGCGGTGACATCCTATTTATAAGCCAACCCCAGCTCCGGAAATCGAAGCGTCTCCACGAGCATTCAAACGCGCTCCCCGCAATCAATGAAGCACAAAATACGAAGCGGCTGCACAAATACCAAAGAAGGTCAACACATTGAACAGAATCAAGAGATATTTCGCCAGACACGTGTCAAGTTTAATTCAACTTAGTTCAGCCTTCCCGCTCATTTGGTTCAACTTAGCGAGAAGTCGGGGGCTGGACACCAGCCACTCAGAAAAGCGTGCCTGGGACGAGAAGGCCACGAGCTAAGTCCCGACGCTCGGGGGCAGGGGCTGGACACCAGCCACTCAGAAAAGCGTACTTGGGACGAGAAGGCCACGAGCTAAGTCCCGACGCTCGGGGGCTGGACACCAGCCACTCGGAAAAGCTTGGGGCTGGGGCTGGACACCAGCCACTCAGAAAAGCATGCATGGGACGAGAAGGCCACGAGCTAAGTCCCGACGCTCGGGGGCTGGACACCAGCCACTCAGAAAAGCGTGCCTGGGACGAGAAGGCCACAAGCTAAGTCCCGACGCTCGGGGGCTGGGGCTGGACACCAGCCACTCGGAAAAGCATGCCTAGGACGAGAAGGCCACGAGCTAAGTCCCGACACTCGGGGGCTGGACACCAGCCACTCGAAAAAGCTTGCCTGGGATGAGAAGGCCACGAGCTAAGTCCCGACGCTCGGGGGCTGGACACCAGCCACTCGGAAAAGCGTGCCTGGGCGAGAAGGCTACAACCTAAGTCCTGGCGCTCGGGGGCTGAATCACTCAGCCAGGAGGGCGACAAGTGCTATGCGAGCTCTATTCAACCCAACAAAGTGCAAATGAGAAGTCATATGAAAATATCGAACAACGCCTCAGACAAGGGTCAGCGTTCGACACGAAGATTTACATCAAACTCACAATTCAAGATTCTCCAGCAAAACCTGCGATGTACTGGAAACCTCTTCAAGGAGCGCGTTAGCCTTGTCTTCGTCGCAAGCGAAACCCTCTTTAACAGCTTCAAGGTCAACTCTCGGATAATGAGATTTGACCACTGCCAACGCCTGATTCGCACTCATGGTCGCTGACTCCTTTGCGTAAGCCTTGATCTTGTCAGCTCCTCCCGAAAGAAGCGGAACGGCGTCGTCCCCCTGGTTCAGTTCAGCTCCCTCGACACGTAGAAGGTGTAGGACTGGCTCGCAGGCGACGCGGAGCTCGGTGCGGCTTCGTTCGGCAGCGGTCACCTTCTCCTTGTATTCTGCATGAAAGCCAAGCTGTCACCAGAAAGCGCACCCAGCTTGAAGCATGTCTAATCAGAATTGAGAAGTTTACCCTCCAGTTCTCGCTGTGTCTTCTCCAAGCTAGTCGGAGTTTGAAGGTTAGAGTTTTTTGAAGCCTCCAGCTGCGTCCTGAGCTCGGTGATTGTCGAGTCGCACTCTGAAAACACGGAAAGTCAGACACATCTCTGACCGTTCAAGAAGAAAGCACTTGCCCCAGGCCCGAGAAGGTTCATACCTTGCAGTGACCACTCAAGTTCTGACTTTTCCTCGCGGAGGGCCATGCATTGAGCCTCAAGTGCGTGGACTTCCTTCCATCGCGTCTGACTGAGCTCATTTAGCTCATCTTCGTACTTTTGGTGGTCCTTGAGCTTGGGCAACACCTTCTGGAAGAAGTCAGACCTCTTTTCGGAGTGGGTTCCCATATCCTGGGTATCACAGCAGAGCATTGGCAAGGGGTCAGCACTTCAAAGATATACTATGGAAGGGGAGATCGAAGGACTCACCCGGACCAGCCGGCTACACTTCACTTTGAGCTCATACAGCTCCATTCGGGCTGCTACCTTCGCTTTTTCATCCTCCTCCATCCCATCCCAGTCGGAATCTCCTCCCCACCACATTGTCCGAGTCGGTGGCTCTAGGAGAGGACCGAGTGATGGGGGTTCTCGATGAATCTCCTTCACTTCAGGGGCTGACGGACTGGCAGGATCTTCATGATTAGGACCTCCGAACGGCCCAGCAGTTGAACGCGTCTCCTCCGCCGGCACATCCCCCACCGGTGAGGCAGCGCGCGAAGCAGCCCTCCCAGGAGAAGCCGACCCTGGAGCCTCCCTCACAGAAGATGCCTCCACAGGAACGTCCGTGGAGGGAGCCTTGACTCACCAAAGGGCCAATATGTCGACACACATACAAAGAGACAAGAACAAGAGTCAAGGGGTGACAAACCTTTTGGACTTCTTGAATTTCATCCCAGGCTTCCTACGGACCCCAGCACCACCCAGAGGAGAGCCTAAGTCTACACCAACATTCGGGGTAGGTGCTGGCTCAGAAGATGGAGCTCCATAACCTTCCTCCCCGGGGCTAACAGCAGTTGATGGCCCAGCTGGGGAAGGGACAGGAACATCCTCCACCAATGTTCTTTCCCTCTTAGAAGACTCCGGCCCCTCAGCTGAAGAATCCGTTGGACACTTGGTCGGAACATTCCTTAGCCGAGAGAGGCCGACAACCGGAGCATCAGAAAGGAAGGCTTCACGCTCCTAAAAAGTGAACAACCACATATCATCAGAACCACAAATCAGACGAAAACAACCAAGCAACGTCTCAAAGGCGAGGAATACTCACACGAGGAGGAGCCCTCTTCGCTGAGAACTTGCCCGGACAACCTCTATTGGTGATCTCGGCGCCCGGAGCGAAGAATTCGATCAACCGCGCCCCCAAGACGTCTCTTGGCAGGGGCGCATTCGACTCCCGGGTGGGATCCTGAGTCCCACCATACCGGAAACCCAAATGGATTCACACCTTCAAGGGTTGCACCCGGCGCTTGGCAAAGCTGACGGCGACCCCAATGCCGGTCAAGCCCCGGCTTTTCAGATCATCGATCAGCGCCAGAAGCTCAGTGATGTGATCCAATCCGGGCCCCTGCGGGGGATCGCTCCAGCATCGGAGGTCTACAGGGGCACGGCCGGTGAAGGGAGCAAGGAAAGGGTCTGCGTTGGCGCAATAGAACCATTCCCGCTTCCAACCTTTGAGGGAAGTTTTGAAGGGGATAGAGAAGTAATGCCTCTTCAGGCCCTCCCGCAACTGAAACCCAGCTCCCCCGATGGCATTGGGAGCATTCCGATTTGGATGGGGTTTGAGCAGGAAGAGGGAGCGAAACAAATCAAAATGAGGACGGATCCCAAGATACGCCTCACAGAATTGAACAAATATGGCGATTTAAAATATGGAATTGGGGTTTAGATTGATCAATTCAATTCCGTAAAAATGAAGAAGCCCCCGAAAGAAGGCGCTCCCTGGAACACTAAACCCCCGCCAAAAGAAGGACTCGAAGACTACAATTTCATTGGCCCGAGGAGCGGCGTAGGGTTCACCTGCCACCGGCCAGGCGGAGATCAATTCAAAAGGAGGAAGAATACCGCCGGCGACCATCTCCTCCAGGCGAGCCCCCGTCAACACGGAGGCCTCCCACCCTGTGGCCGCCAGGTCTGTGCTCGCTTCCGGCGATGAAGAAGAGGACATCCTGGCGAAGCGGGATCTCTAGGGAGGAGTTCTGGGCGCGAAACCGGAAACCCTAGGCTACCAAAGTCGCCTAAGAAGTTTTGGAGATCTCGCGACTGTGCGGATAAAGGGCCAAAGATGTCTTTCCCTCAACAAGGGTTTCCCCGTTTATAGGAAGTGAGTCTCAGTTTTCGCCTTACGGCGGGAAAATAGTAAGAAATCCCATGCTTAATTCTGAGCCAGATCTAGGGCATGCCCCACGTTGGGCCATTCGCTGTGTCGCGCAAGCCGCGACCAGATGTCAAGTCTGGCTCGAGGTTTGGGATAGAGTGCGCCCCATGATGGGCCTGAACGTTGGTCACCATGGAAGATTGGGACCAGGCACTCTCCGAACATACTCTAGTGATACACCCCATAATTTGGGGTCAAAGGCTGGTCACCGCCGCACGGCATGATTGGGTACCGCGGGAGGATTTAACCAAAATGGTCTTGAGAATGCGCTCCATGAGAGCATAAAGCTGTGCACCGTAAACGGGCAGGAGCATTGCTCTGAATGGCCACGGTATGCCCCATGAGGGTCAATTGAGCTCTACGAGCCAATTGCCGCACACCGTAAACGGGTGCGGGTACCACTCGGCCACGAGCCAACCAACTATGGTATGCCCCATGAGGGTCAATTGAGCTCTACGAGCCAATTGCCGCACACCGTAAATGGGTGCGGGTACCACTCGGCCACGAGCCAACCAACTATGGTATGCCCCATGAGGGTGAATTGAGCTCTATGAGCCAATTGCCGCACACCATAAACGGGTGCGGGTACCACTCGGCCACGAGCCAACCAACTTGGGTATGCCCCATGAGGGTCAATTGACCTCTATGAGCCAATTGCCGCACACCGTAAACGGGTGCGGGTACCACTCGGCCACGAGCCAGCCAACTATGGTATGCCCCATGAGGGTCAATTGAGCTCTACGAGCCAGTTGCCGCACACCGTAAACGGGTGCGGGTACCACTCGGCCGCGAGCCGACCCATTCTTCTGTGTGCCCCGTGAGGGTCAATAACGAGCACAAGCGCTACTCGGACATGGGACGGGAAACATTGACAACAATCCCGACAATTAACAAGTCCTTTATGATCTCCTTTCCTATAAAAATGTTTTTGACATGACAGGATGGGGAAATCTGATCTTAAAGCACTTGGGGGCTGCTGTGGAATATCCGAGACCAGGGTCCCACAGAGAAGCTCATGCCGAACTGGCCCAGGGTGGTGCAGCAGGCCTAAAGCTCGAGAGCGCCATGAAGAGCCCATAGCCACGGCCCAACTTCTTCTCCAAGGCAGCTGGTCGCCTCCTCGGCGAAGCTTCGTGCCGCGTCAGGACAACCCCGCCTAAAGTAAAGCCTGCGACCTGGCGCCTGCAGCCTGCAGCCACCAGACCCTGGCGGATCGGCAGGAGTGGGTCGGGAAAGAGACGACCAAATCCTCTGGACGTAGTTGGGTTCGGCAGATAGAGACAAACAACATACTCATGAGTCCACCTGGTCCAGGGCCAGGTGGCACCCTTTTGTAACGTCCCCTTCCCCCAGTATATAAGGGGGGAGGGGACAACCCTATAAAAGGGGATAAAAACAGAAGAAAAGAGAGAGGAACACGCTCATATGTCCAAGAACACAGGACTAGGGTATTATCTCCTCCGTGAAAGCCCGAACCTGTCTAAAAAAGATGGCCCTCGCATCCTGTGTTACCATCTAGCTTCGATCAGGCACGAGCCCCCCTCGAATCATAAATCTCATTGCCGGCGGAACCACTCGTCGACAATGACTTTCTCACCGTCCTGGCCAGTCCTCATGCCATATATGCAAATATGCCATAAACATAAATAACTTGCATATAAACACAAACTAACCATTGCATGGCCTTATAAAAAACCATTTTGTGAAATCATGTGCTGAAAAATTAGCTTAGAATTGAATTTGCAAAATGTGTTTGTTCATGTGTTTTGACAATTTGACAAGAAACAGTAAGTCTCTCTTTTGTGCCGGACCAAACTCTCAAACCAGTGAGTTTCGCATGTACGACGGACCAAGTTTTTGGGTCTGTCGTGCACATGCTTTTGTGCTCTTGAGCCAAACTCAATTTTCCTCAAAACCAGTAGTCAGCACATGTACAACGGACCAAGTTTTGGGTCTGTCGTAAACGTGCTTTTGAGCGCATGAGCCAAACTCATTTTTCCAAGAAATCAGAGATTTTCGCATGTACAACAGACCGATCTTGTTGGTCCGTCGTGAACGTGTTTTCGCCGGAATGTTTTCTTCTTGAAACCGAGAGTTTCACTTATACAACGGACCGATTTTGTTGGTCCGTCATGAATGGACTTTTTCTAGGGTTTTTATTTTGAAATAATTAATAATTTGCCACTTCAAACATTGACACTTTGATTATGATGCCACTTGAGCCAATGACATATGGGACCATCTGAGTCAATGAAATGTAGGTCCAGTGGCAAATTTATGAAGCCACATGTTTTGAAGTGGCAAATAATTAAATCTCCCTTTTATTTTTGGTCCGTTGTGAACGTGTTTTGCTCGGTTTCGATGTTTTGCAAGAATTGAATTGAGTTTTTGGTTTGACCTTGAGATTATGAAATTGGTGAGAATTTCATGATGCTTGTTTTGAAGTGGACTTTATGCAATGCTCATGTGAGTAGTTGCATGGATTGACCTTGAGTCAAGTCGTGGACTTGTGCTCGGAATTGTTTTGTGGTTTGTTCATGTGCAGGTATTGCTCGAAGACGAACGTGGTCGATGACGGGACCGAAACTAGGTTCATGGAGGAGCTGAGGTTCGGGACTAGGTTTAGGGAGGAACTGAGGTCTTGGTGGTCAAGAATGTCATGCGGGACGTTCGGGCTAAGAGAATGGTGCACATGAAGAATGGTTAGTCACGTGAGAATGGCAGGAGGTCATTCGCGTGCAAAGTATTAGTCACGTGAGTATGGCAGGTGGCCATACGCGTGCAAAGTGTTAGTCACGTGAGTATGGTAGGGTTGCCATACGCGTGCAAGATTTGTACTCGGCCAGGTTGGGCCAAGAGGAGTTGTATACATACTCCTTCTAGATTAGGAATTGTATTCAGATTTCCTTGTGTTTTGCTCCTTTAAATAGGAGGGGTGTCTCCTGTTGAAGGGCACCAATTGGAGCTGAACGCATTGAGAGCCTCAAGCTCAGTTTTAGGCTTTGTACTCTTTTGATGAGAGTACTTTAGACAAAAGAAATAAAGATCAATTCTTCTAGATCCTTGCGTGCTACAAGAATCGCTGCTACGTTGTTTCCTGTTTTGGTTCTTGTTTGCATGCTTGTTCTTTTCTTGATTGGTTTTTGTTCTTTGAGTTTTATCTTGATTTGATCCATCAAAACCTTTCTAGAGAATTGATTTAGGGTTTCTCTAAGTTTAGTTGATTAAACTTTTGTCGTTTCCGTTAAACCTTCAAGTTTACGTTAGAACAATTCTCGTCATCTTCTGTTACCGCAAGCTTGCTAGGTTCATAACTTTTGATCCGTAAGTCCGATCGAGCTGATTCTTTTTGGGTTCGATTCGTATTGGAATCTAGTTTCTTGTGTCCAAATTTCAGATCGATCTAACGGTTGGATCTCCAGGAATTCACCTTTTACCAAACCTCTATCATTCTGTTTTTTTCGAGTACGAGGCAATTATTTGGTTCTGTTTTGGGGTGAACTTTTAGTAGATAAAGAATTTGGTTTTAGCTTCCGCACTATCATTCACCCCCCCTCTGATTGCTATATTCGTGTCTTTCGATCCTACATATTTTCATCATGTTGTAGGCAAACATTAATCATGGCAAGTTAGCATATCACGTAATCATATTGCACCTAAGCAAGACTAGCAAACATACAACACAACCCATTCCAATACACTTGCCTTCAACCGCGGGCGACGGATTGGCGAGAGGATGAGGGCACTCCCGGGGTCACACCACCTGCACAAAGGTTCAATACACTCAACCACATGCACACAAAGACCACACAAGAGCACTTAGTTAAACCGACTTCGCGATCTACTCCCAATACCCAAAAACAGATTGTCCCTAACGGGACAAAGAAATTTCTAAGTCCATAACTTGGGCTTAACAACTCCAAATCAGACAAACGAGTACATTTTCTCTAATCTTAGGAAATTTCCTAGCTTTTTATAAGTATTGGGAAAAACTTATTCGGCCTCTAAAATTACCTAATCTACATATCAACCCGATCTGTCCCAATCACGTCACACTTTTGAACACGTTCGGTAAAATAGCCATAACTTTCAAACGGCTGATCGGAATTATGCGTTCTTGGTTTCCACTGAAAGGTATTGAAATTATATACAACTTTCTCAACATACGGTGTACCAGGAAACGCCTATAAAATTGCGAAAACTCGAACCCTAGGTCGGACGTCCAATCTGCCCAAAATAGAACGCCATGCAATCTCTAGTTTTCATCAATTCTATCCAATCGCAGCACCACCTTTCAATCTAAAAGCACCAAAAACTCCTCTAGATCAGCACCTAGTCCATCCCCAAAAATTACCCATAGCCATACCTTCGCCCGACGAACAACGAACGTCGAATCTTCTCCTCCCGGTTCTCCCGATCTCCTTCCACGCTCTGAATCCGCCGGATCTCCTCGTCGCGGAGCTTCCCAATGGAGAGGACAGCGGGATGGAGGGGTGAGGGTCTCCCCTAAGCTGGCTAGGGAGGTGGAAAGGGGAGGGAGGGAGAGGAGGCGCAAGGGGAAGGGCGGCTAGGGGGGAGGCGTGGAGGAGAGGGGCGGCGGCTTAGGAGGGGTGGAGAGGAGGGAGGGTGGCTAGAGGGAGAGGTGGGGGCACCCTAGGGCTGGTGCCCAAGCCAGGTTGGCTGCCCTCCTCCACTTCCACTTAGGCCAGATCCTCTCCACCTTCGGCCCAACCAATCCCCCCAAGGCCCGAACTAAGTTTCCCAAGGCCCTAACCCCCGAAAACGGCCCAAAACGCGATAAAACACCATACCGTAAGGTTTTATTCGCTAATAACACAATTTATAATGTCACGCCATTCCGTAGTGTCACAGCTAAGGCTTGGGGGAAGGGAAAGGGCAAGACTCAAGATGAGATCGCGAGCCTCAAAACTAAGCTTCAGAAGCTTAAAGTTGGCCCTCAGCCTGATACCCAATGCTTCTATCGCAAGAAGTCAGTACATTGGAAACGGAACTACGAGAAGTACCTTGTAGATAAGAAGAATGAGAGTGTGACTTCCACTTTAGGTATTAATGTTATAGAAATTAATCTTGCTACTTCTACTTCCAGCTCTTTGGTATATGATACTGGATCGGTTGCTCACATTTGCAATTCGATGCAGGGGCTGATAAATTGTAGAGACTTGGCAAAAGGAGAAGTGGATCTTTGCATGGGGAATAAAGCAAGAGTTCCTGGTCTTACCGTTGGCACCTACCCATTGCATTTGCCTTCGGGATTAGTTTTAGAACTTAATAATTGTTATTTTGTTCTAGCTTTGAGTAGAAACATTATTTCATCTTCTTGTTTGGAACATGAAGGTTATGAATTCAGAATAAAGGATTTTGTTTATTCAATACTTTTGAATGATATGTATTATAGTCGTTGCCCCATGGTGGATGGGTTATACGTCCTTGAACTCGAAGAAAAACCTGTCTATAACTTTAACGTGAAAATGCCTCAGCCTAATGATTTAAACCCTACCTTTTTATGGTATTGTCGCTTAGGTCACATAAATGAGATGTGCATGAAGAAGCTCCATGGTGATGGACTTCTAATTTCATTTAATTTTGAATCATTTGAAACATGTGAGTCTTGTTTACTTGGTAAGATGACAAAAGCCCCTTTCACAGGTTTTAGTGAAAGGGTGAGCGAATTGTTGGCCCTAGCACATACAGATGTACGTGGACCAATGAGCTCGAGTGCTAGAGGTGGGTTTCAATACTTTGTAACTTTTACCGATAACTTTTGTGGGGGCTCCAGTCTTTGTAACAGAGATTCGGGTACTCACTGTTGCGTCGGACTGGAATTAACGCAACCCGTTAGTAAACCGAACCCCAATTACAAACCGTACCCGGATTGAGGCCAATCAATCCAAGACGACACACTCTAAGACGTGGTCAAATGCCAAGTGATTGATTCCAACCCGAGCTTCCCCGAGATATGTGTCTAGTGCTAGTTCCCTGGATCAGTAGCCTAGCACCCACATATTTCCACAATAAGTTGCATCAAAACACTTACATTAACAAAATGGTTACAGTAGTACAGGTTTGATTACATCGAGATAGTAATACAAGAAAGAAATTATGCCAAATGGCTACAAAAGCTAAAGAGAGACTTAGAGTACAGCAACGGCAGCAGAGTGCCTTCCCAATCCCAAAGGTAGAAGCCGAGTTGCGACCGAGAGAAAACCAAAACTACAGCTGCAAAACCCGACGATCTCTGAAACGAAGCGATCCTCGCCTAGCTCACCTTCTTCTCGCTAGACTCCGTCATCTGAGCTTGGTATCAGTTTTAAAGCAAACGGTGAGTACACGTGTGTACTCGCAAGACTTTAGTGTTTGCAAGTATAATAAGTATGCAGATTAATCAATGAAAAAGGCTGCTAAACCAGTTCAGAGTTGCATAAAGCTGAATTTATTTGCAATAGAATAATAGATTTTAGAAGATGTTCAATTTACAAAAGCAATTGATAAAGAACGTAATTCAATACATAATTGTATAATTCATTCAGTATCCACATTCAATTTCCTCCAACTTATCCAACACCACCATCACATGGCATCAAGAATCACCACCAACACAATTGAATATCCAACATACCATCATATGGCATCAAGAATCACCACCAACACAATTGATTTACCAATCCAATCAGTCTCTGAGTCCAACGACTCAACATTATGCATAATACCACCCAACCTTTAAAAGATCTATCGGTTCCAAAATATTTTCCAAAATGAAACCAAAAATACTATACTTGATAATAATTATCCAAGCTGCTCGTGACCGTGAGCACGGCTAATCGATTAGATTTATTCTCTGCAGAGATTGTACAATTTACCCACATGACACACTCTAGCAATCATGTAACCATGCCACGCGATACGAAACGCACCCGTTTTGCTAGACTGTGACAGAACTGTTCCGCTTGCGAGTTTCTAGTCTTGCGTCAGCCCCGGTGAAGTGCACCCCTTGCTATGGCGGGTGATCAGCCCCACACACAAAACATTTACAATTTTTCACGATGGTTTACGATTAACGTCCATCGCCTCACAACCCATAGCAAGGCCCTCACCGTTGTAACGGTACCATATTGAGATGGTATACTCCAACACCTGTGCGAGGTGAGGGAGGCCCTTAGACAAAGACCAAAGACGCTTGATCGGCCCAACTACTTCGACCTACCACGGCGCAAGACCAGTCATTCACTCCTGTACTACGTTCAGGTCATCCCATACTAACACATGTGGTTGTACGATTTGACTCAGTTAACAACATCAAGTTCGGTCCTTAGGGTTGCACAGACGAGACCTCCACCCGTCCGTCCGGCATAAAACCACCCTTCACCTTTTTCCTTTTTCTCTTTTTACCAACATAGCTTTTTCCACCAAAACCACCATTTCAAAATCCTAATTAAGTTTCCAAAAGAATTTGATTGACTGGGTCCACCGATCAACAATCAATTGTACTAACGCTGGGCTAAGCGTATGCAATTATTAGACATATAACCCAATTGACACTTAATACGGTGTCTACCATTATCCTAGAGATTTACAAGGATCACAATGTAACTGATAATCGAGGAAAACCATTCAATCCAGGTTTAACTACCAATGCCCACAATTTATCATTTGTACCAATTCTAAAGCATGCATAATAGTTTTGGCAATTCAAATTAAATTTGCAAATATGGGATCAATATGGTCAAAGGAGGTGCTTGCCTGCTTGCTTTGCACTGATTACACTTCCGGGAAAGAGATCGAGAACCGCGCAGGCGCCCACCACCGCGTCAACGTCTACGCGAACGAGCGACAACAAAACAACAACAAAACGATCAAACTCAGAACAAACAGGGCGAACAAGAATCAATTAAGACAATTAAGAAGCAAGGACAACGACTAAACCAATTGGAGAAACAACGGAGAAAAAGGGACTAAAGGAGACCTAACTCGGTCAGTGAAGTCGGCAGTACCGGCGGTACAACCCCGGTAGTGCCGCCCTCAATCCCGGCAGTACCGGCCACAGGGCTCGGTAGTGCCGGCGGCCGACGACCCAAAAGGGCACTCTTTGGAAAAAAGGTACCGACGTTAAACACGCGGTAGTACCGGCTACCCGGCAGTACCGGCCAAGGAGGGCGGTAGTGCCGGATTTCCAGAGACCAAAGGAGGTGCTCACTGGAAAAAAGTTGCCGACGTTGTGGTTACGGTAGTGCCGCACGGGCGGTAGTACCGGCCCCATAACGTCGGTAGTGCCGGCCTCAGGAAGAAATTAGGGTTTCGCAAAATGGGATTTTGCGCAAACGGATTCGAAACTTCGCGACGATCGCATGGTTAGGTTTCTGGTGATGCCAGGGACCCATCCATGCAGGTCTCACCAAGTTTCAAGTTCATTTAACCTAATTTCCACTTTTTCGAACTCGATAACCCTAATTACCGTTAGAATTCGACTTTCGATACAAATCAAGTCCAAACTTGATTCTTTTCGCGAGGGTTGACTTCTAACGACATCAGATATATTCTAGAGTCATATCCTCAGCTTTTGGAGCTAGGGTTCAAGGAAAACTCCAAAACTCGAGAATTTGACTCGGCTTGCGAACAAATCCGATAAACTCCGAATCAGGGTTTTCGACTCGATCTTTTTCCAGAAATAGAACCATTAGGGCACTAAGAACCAATATGAGTCACTCTCAGGATTTTTGGAGCTTCGGAACTCGAAGATTCTCCAAAAAGCTCGATAATGCACTTTTCGCAAATCGAATCGAAATGAAGGATTTGCGACTAACATATTAATTCTTTTTGCACGTAAGGGTTCCACAGGGTCTAACTCGCACTCAAAAACTCTTCGCACGACGATCGAACCATCCGAACTCAAAACCCTCAATTGGAACTAAATTCGATTCCAAATCTGGATTGAGTTCAAACTCAAATCTTTTCGCACGAATCGAACTCAGACAACGTCAGATATACTCGAAGGTCAATTTCTCGACTTTTCGAAGTTAGGGTTCAAAGGAACTTCAAAAATTCGGGAAAACGACTTTTGGGCGAATATATCCAACAGAGAACCGATTAGGGTTTTCAGATCGAATCGTCCACGCTAATTTAATCTACTGAGCTAACCTAGGTCTAGCAACAAAGAAACACGTTGATGCACTTCTAGGGTTAGGGTTTCAAGACTAAACCAAAAGAGAAACTAATAGAGAAGAGAGAGGGACTTAGGGTTTAGCTCAAAACCTCGGGGATCGGACTGAAACTCGATTCCTCCGGTCTTGAGGCTGCTCTAGGGCTTGAGGAAGATCCACCATGTCTCGCGGCTTGTCCTCTTGCTGCTCCTTGGGATCCACGCGCACCAGAGAGGAAGAGGGAGAGAGAGAACTGAAGGGAGAGAAATGGAGAGGGAGAGGGAGAGATCACGGGAGAGTGGGAGAGAGCTCCAGAGGGGAAGAGAACAAGTAAGGGAGTGAGGGAGAGAGAGGGGTAAGCCAGCTGGGCTTTAGAGGAGAGGAAGGATCGAGAAAGAGGGTGAGGTGGCCGGGCAACGGGCAACGACGACTGCTCCAACTCCCCGCCAAGACGACTCGGCGGCAAGACCGCTCCTGCCGAGCGGTAGTGCCGCCCGACCGGCAAGACTGCCCCTAGCCGCCAGATTGCCGCCTCCGCAAAGCAAACCTCCGGGTTTCTTCGCCAACTTCTCTCCAAACTTTGAGGTTAACCTCGGGAAACTTAAGGGAATAATTTTGGGACCACAAAGGAAGGTTTTAGGACTTAGGCTCCTACGGATTTCGAAAGATTTCGACCGGCTTCGAACTCAAAGTTCGAAACAAAATCAGTCGAAACTACTCGAACGACGAAACACCGACGCAACCAAAACCAACTAGAGACCAAATTAAGATCCAATAGCACTCAACACACAAACAAGCACACAAATAGCTTAATTAAGCTTAGCTAATTCTAATTAACCTTAATTACAAATTCCAGGATGTTACAACTTTACTAGATATGGATATATCTACTTCATGAGGCATCAATCTGAAACTTTTGAAAGGTTCGAAGAGTTTCAGAACGAAGTACAAAATCAACTTGGCAAATCAATAAAACACTTACAATCAGATCGTGGTGGAAAATACTTGAGCCAAGAGTTTGGTGATCGTCTAAAGCAATGTGGAATCGTTCCCCAACTTACTCTGCCAGGAACGACTCAATGGAATGGTATGTCCAAATGATGGAACCAAACTTTGTTAGATATGGTTGGTCAATGATGAGCCAAACAGATCTGCCATTATCCTTCTGGGGTTTCGCTCGAGAGACAGCTGCGTTTACAATGAATAGGGTCCAATCAAGTACCGTTAAGGAGACGCCAGATGAGATATGGACTGGGAGAAGACCCATGTTGTCATTTCTCAAGATATGGGGATGCAAGGCTTATATAAAATGTTTGCAATCAGATAAACTCGCACCTAAATCAGAAAAATGCTTCTTTCTGGCGTATCCTAAAGAAATAAAAGGATATTACTTTTACAAAAAAAATGAGAACAAAGTTTTTGTTGCTCAAAATGGTGTCTTTTTGGAGAAAGAGTTTCTTTCCAAAGAAATCAGTGGGAGTGATGTGCATCTCAATGAAATTCGAGAATCGCATGAATATGTTCAAGCTGCCACTGAACCTTCACAAGATGTACAAAGTGTTGTACAACCTGTGTAAGAGACACCAGCCCACGTAGATCGGGGAGGCTGCGTTATGAACCCATAAGATATGTACATGACATATTATTGTTGAACAATGATGAGCCCACGACTTATGAAGCAATGATGGACCCAAACTACGAAAAATGGCTTGGAGCCATTAGATCCAAAATTCAATCCACGCATAACAATCAAGTTTGGAACTTGGTTGATCCTCCTCAGTGTAAAAACCATAGAGTGCAAATGGATTTTCAAGAACAAAATAGACATGGATGGAAATGTTCAAATATATAAGGCACGGCTTGTGGCAAAGGGTTTCAAACAAGTTCAAGGAGTTGACTATGATGAAACTTTCTCACCGGTAGCCATGCTTAAGTCTATCCGAATCATTTTAGCTATTGTTGCATATTTCGATTATGAAATATGGCAGATAGACGTCAAAATAGCTTTTCTAAATAGGAATCTATCTGAAGATGTATACATGATACAACCTGAAAGTTTTGTTGATCCTAAATATACTAAAAAGGTATGCAACCTTCAAAGATCCATTTATGGGTTGAAGCAAGCATCTCGGAGTTGAACATTCATTTTGATGAAGTAGTGAAAGGATTTGATTTCATCAAAAATGAAGAAGAGCCTTGTGTTTACAAGAAGGCTAGTGGGAGCGCACTTGTATTTTTGATATTGTATGTGGATGACATATTATTGATCGGGAATGATATTCCAATGCTTGAAGATGTTAAGACTTCGTTGAAAAGGAGTTTCTCAATGAAGGACTTGGGAGAAGCATGTTATATCTTGGGCATAAAGATCTATAGAGATAGATCAAAAAGGTTAATTGGATTAAGCCAGGAAACGTACATTGACAAGGTATTGAAGAGGTTCAATATGCATAAATCCAAGAGAGGATTCATGCCAATGTCACATGGCATCAGTCTAAGCAAGAATCAGTATCCTTCGATAATTGATGAACGAGACAGGATGAGCAAGATTCTATATGCTTCGACTATTCGGTCTATTATGTATGCCATGATCTGTACATGCCCAAATGTCTCATATGCTCTAAGTGTCACGAGCAGATACCAAGCGGATCCCGGTGATGGTCATTATACAGACGTGAAAAACATCCTGAAGTACTTGAGAAGAACTAAGGATATGTTCCTAGTTTTTAGAGGTGGGGTAGAATTGGTTGTAAAGGGTTACACTAACGTAAGCTTCCAAACTGACATATATGATTTCCAATCGCAATCCAGGTTTGTATTTACACTAAATGGAGGAGCGGTAAGCTGGAAGAGTTCCAAACAAAGCACGGTGGCCGATCTACAACAGAAGCGGAGTATATTGCAGCTTCAGAGGCCGCAAAAGAAGATTTGTGGATAAAAAAATTCATCTCAGAGCATGGTGTGGTCGCTATGCCTGTAATCTAATGGACCTCTATTGTGATAATAGTGGCGCCATTGCACAAGCAAAAGAGCCTAGATCACATAAGAAATCTAAACACATACTCCGACGCTTTCACCTTGAGATTGTGAATGGAGGTGGCATGAAGATATGCAAAGTACATACGGAAGCTAATGTAGCCGATCCATTGACGAAGCCTCTTTCACAACCTAAGCATGAGGTGCACACGGGATCTATTGGTATTAGATAGTTAATTAATTGACTCAAGTGCAGAAGATGGTGTACGCCGTGTTGGTGGCATCCAGGAAGTTGCGGCATTATTTCCAAGGAAGGGAGATCACAGTGGTTTTTGCCTATCCCCTGCGTGAGATCCTTCACAATCGTGAAGCAGAGGGCCGCATTGCCAAATGGTCCATGGAGCTGGGGGAGTTCGGCCTCAAGTTCGCCCCCCGCACTGCAATCAAGAGTCAAAGGTTGGCAGAGTTCGTTCTCGAATGGACTCCTGCCGAGTCTGAGACTAAAGAAACCCCCGCGCCCTCCCCCTGGACACTTTACTTCGATGGCTCCTTCAGGCTCGAAGGCGCGGGGGCTGGGGTCCTCCTGGTTTCCCCAATCGGAGACCTCCTCAAGTACGTGGTCATCCTGGATTTCAAGGCCACCAACAACGTGGCTGAGTACGAAGGCCTGCTGGCGGGACTTCGCGCCGCCTCTGCCATCGGTGTTCGGCGTCTGCAAGTCAAGGGCGACTCCCTGCTGGTCATCAACCAAGCGAGAAAGGAGTTCTCCTACTCTGATCGTGTCATGGTGGTGTACCTGACAGCGGTCAGAAAAATGGAGCGACACTTCGACGGGCTGGGGTATACTCATATCCCTCGGCGCGACAACTACTTGGCAGACAGGCTCGCGCAGCTCGCCTCGACAAGATCCCCTGTTCTGGTCGGAGTCTGTGAAGAAAGGCTTCCACGACCGTCCATCGCAGCCCCCGTTTCTGGTGGGGACGATGGTGACGCTACTTCAGCCCTCATTCCGGAAGGGAGAGTAGTACCAGCGGAAACGTCTGGCCAGACGAAGTACCCGGGCGATCACCGAGTGGTCGCCACACTTGACCGGGAAGGCACATGGATGGATCCGATCCTGGCCTACCTGCGGGATCAAGTGTGCCCCGACGATGATGCGTCAGCAGAGAAGATAGCACGAAAGGCCAAGTTCTATACCCTGGTGGGCGGGGACCTGTACCGCTGGGGTAGAAATGAAATTCTTCTGAAGTGCATCACTCAAGAAGAGGGGAGCAGTCTGCTCTCTGATATCCATGGAGGCGTGTGCGGGAGCCATATGTCCAGTCGAACAATGGTTGGGAAAGCTTTCCGCCAAGGGTTCTATTGGCCAACCGCCCTCCAGGATGCTTGCAAGCTGGTAAGGAAGTGCGAGGTGTGCCAGTTCCATGCCAAGCAAATCCACCGACCAACCCAGGCTCTGCAAAACATCCCGCTCTTGTGGTCCTTCGCGGTCTGGGGACTGGATATCCTGGGCCCGTTCCTGTGGGCCACAGGGGGCTACACCCATCTGTTCGTCACCATTGACAAGTTTACCAAATGGGCGGAAGCCGAAGCAGTGAGAGCCATTACCGCTGCCGCCGCAGTCAAGTTCATACAAGGAATCTTCATCCGCTTCAGCGTCACCTGCCGCATCATCACCGACAATGGCACACAGTTCACCAGCGCTGCCTTCTTGGGTTTCTGTGAAGAAATGGGTACCAAGGTTTGTTTTTCTTCGGTGGCTCACCCAAGGAGTAATGGCCAAGTTGAGCGGGCCAACACGCTGGTGCTGAACGGCCTTAAAACCAGGGCGTTTGATCGACTCCATAAGCACGGAACCCGGTGGACTGAAGAGCTCCCGGCAGTATTGTGGTCGCTTCGTACCACCCCCAACCGGGCCAACAGAGAAACTCCTTTCTTCCTGGTCTACAGCGCAGAAGCTGTCTTGCCTTCGGAGCTGGCCTTGGGGTCACCACGCGTCGCGGCGTTCACGGAGGAAGGCCAGGAAGATCTGCGTCGAGAGGAATCCAATCTCCTGGAAGAAATGCGAGACCGTGCAGCCTTACGCGCTGCCCGGTACCAGCAAAGTCTCAGGCGGTACCACGCCTCCCGGGTCAGCGAGAGAACACTGGCAGCGGTGACCTGGTCTTGCGCAGAATTCATACGCATGCCGGGTTGCACAAACTGTCTCCCCAGTGGGAGGGCCCCTTCAAGGTGGTCTCAGTTTCTCGCCCCGGGGCGGTCAGGTTGGCCACTGAAGACAGGGAGGAGTTGGCGAACTCCCAAAACATAGAGCTTTTGCGCAAGTTCTATCCCTAAAATGGCTGTAAGTGCAGAGCTGTGTGCCCCGACCAGCCGGACTGAGTTTTCCTCTCTTTGGCTGGTCAGGGGAAGCGTCTGTTTAATCAAGCACTCAGTTTTTATTCAAAGCAGTTATCATCTTCGTTCTCTTTTTCTGGTTTGAGCCCTGGTGGGCCGCATCCGCGTAGTTGCCCCCAGTACCTTGCGACTTTCTGAAACCTCGACGGTAAAAGTGGAACCACTTGGTGAGCGCGGCGAGCAGGGATGGGCGATCGGGCGGTTGGTTTGGCATGGTTCTCAACACGGTCATGATGCTCCGGGTGTCCCCGTGAGAACCGGCGACTTAAACACTACTACCGAGAGCCTACTACCTTGCCACGCCTCACCAAGTGTTCGGTCCCAAGAGACCGCGAGAGTAGTTAATTTCTCAAGGTCCTAAGGTCCTGAGATAGCGGCGTTCCGGCGCGAGGGTCTCAAACCCTGCATCCCGACTAACCGTTAAAACGTGCGGCTGCCTGTTCGCTCGTGTAGAACCAGTAAAGTGGGGCACGTGGACAAACGTTCAAGCATAAGACATGTAAAGGGAAGCACGCGCATTCATGAGTAAGGGCTAACTTGCAGTAGTTTTTTACAGACGAAGACAAAACAAAAGATGACAAAAACTAAGTCGTGGGTCTTCAATTCTCGTCCGCCGCGGCTTCTGCGGCCCCCTGATCCTCTGTCGGACTGCCGTCCAGCCCAAGAGCCACGTCCTCGGCCACCGCTTTGTAGGATCGAAGTATACGAATATAGCAATCAGAGGGGGGTGAATGATAGTGCGGAAGCTAAAACCAAATTCTTGATATACTAAAAGTTCACCCCAAAGCAGAACCAAATAATTGCCTCGTATTCGACACAAACAGAATGATAGAGGTTCGGTAAAATGCAAATTACCGGAGATCCAACCGTCGGAACGATTTGAAATTTGGACACAAGAAACTAGATTCCAATACGAATCGAACCCAAAAAGAATCAGCTCGATCGGACTTACGGATCAAAATTTATGAACCTCGCAAGGTTGCTGTGACAGAAGATGACGAGAATAGATCTAACTAGAATTGTAGCTCGCCGAAAGATTTGAAGAACTTGATCTTTATTTCTCCTTTCTTTTGTCTAAAGTACTCCAAATAAAAGAGTACAACCCTAAAGCTTGCTCAAAGCTTGATGCCCTTCAACAGGAGACAACCCCTCTTATTTAAAGGAGCAAAACACAAGGAGTCATGAATACAATTCCTACTCCTAATCCTAGAAGGAGTCCCACTCCTAATCCTAGAAGGAGTCCCACTCCTAATCCTAGAAAGAGTATGTATTCAACACAACTCCTCTTGGCCCAACCTGGCCGAGTACAACTCTTGCACGCATATGGCAACCCTACCATACTCACGTGACTAACACTTTGCACGCGAATGACCTCCTGCCATTCTCACGTGACTAACCATTCTTCATGTGCACCATTCTCTTAGCCCGAACGTCCCGCATGACATCCTTGACCACCAAGACCTCAGTTCCGCCTGAACCTAGTCCCGAACCTCAGTTCCTCCATGAACATAGTTCCGGTCTCGTCATCGACCACATTCGCCATCGAGCAATACCTGCACATGAACAAACCACAAAACGATTCCGAGCACAAGTCCGCGACTTGACTCAACATTAGTCCATGCAAATACTCACACGAGCATTGCATAAAGTCCGCTTGAAAACAAGCATCATGAAATTCTCACAAATTTCATAATCTCAAATTCAAACCAGAATTCAATTCCAAAATTGCTCAAAACCCTAATCGAGCAAAAAACCATTCACGCCGGACCAAAAATCCGGTCCGTATAAGCGAAAACAGCCGTCAAAAATCCACCTTGCTTGTGGAGGGGAGAGTCCGTCGTACACGCGAAACTTACAGGTTTTGGAAGTTTCAGTCCGACTCAAAAACGTTTGAAAACACGTTCACGACGGACCAAAGAAAAGCGGTCCGGCGTACAAGGGAAACTTACTGTTTCTTGAAAGTTTGGTCCAGGACAAAAGAGAACTTCACTGTTTCTTGTCAAATTGTCGAACTCATGCACAAAACACATTTTCCAAGTTCAAATCTTAGCCAATTTTTCAGCACATGATTTCACAATCTCCCCCTTGATGAAAACATTGGCAACACCAATTAGAATTGAACATTTGGCATTCACTTTACAAAATATTTTGAAATCCAAAGGATCAATGACCAAAAAGAGAAAAAACACAGAATTCCCCCTTTGACCATAATGCAAAACAAAATCTCCCCCTGAGAAGGAAAATGTGTGTGAATGTGCAATGTGCCCAAAAATTCCAAACTTCTCCCAAAATTCCAGAAACAAATCCCCCTTTTTCTTCTCCCCCTTTTTCTTAAACTTTTTAACGATTCCCAAATTTCTCCCCCTTTGACAATGGATTCATCAAGAGTACAAAAGAGAGAACATGTTCAAAATTTTTCTGAAACAATGATTTCACAAGGAGAAACAAGGAAGTGCCAAGATAGGAAAAGATGAGCTCATTCGATCATATAACCTTATATATCACATAATATGCAAAATACATGATCTTGATGTGATTTTAACAAGTTAGGAAATGACATGCATCTCAACCTCAATTCAGTCAACTATAACCAAGTACGAAGCAAAACATTTAGTAGAAAAAACAAAGGCTCAAAATTGAAGCAATTAACAACTCAGGGCGAGCAAGTAGTTTCAACTCCAATCTAGTAGACCAATTAAATCTTTAAACAATAAATTGCATGTGGCATGCTTGAAGCATACTTCTTTTATTTCCTTGGAGTGGCATGCTTGAAGCATACATCTTATCTTGAGGGAATGGCATGCTTGAAGCATACATCTTATCTTTTTAGGGAAAGCATGCTTGAAGCATATAACTTGAAGCTTTTGCTTTTAACAACCTTTTTTTTAAAACTGATTCCCTTTTCCTTTACTTTTTCCTTTGATTGTAAACATGCAAGGAGATTAAAAGGTCTTTTGAAAGAGTAAAGCTGAAAACACACTTGCTTCATAGCCCAAATTTGTCAAGAAGATTCAATATCAAGCCTAGAAGAGTAAGATATCACAGAGTATTTAGCTTATAGGCAATCAGTCCAAGGAATTCCGCAATGTCATTTTTAGTTCAAGTGAGACAATTAGATTATCATATATTAGCTCAATTACATAACATATAAAGAAATATGATAAAGTGAGCTCATCACGTGAAAGAACTTGGCAAAGAAACTCCCCCTCAAAACAAACCCATTGGATGAACAATCCCAAGTTCTCCCCGAATAAAAGCAAAACGAGAAGAAGACAAAGGTTTTGTGAAAATGTCTGCCAATTGATGTTCTGTATCCATATGGTGAAGCACAATGCTTCCTTTTTCAACATGATCTCTAAGAAAGTGAAATCCAATATCAATATGCTCAAGAAAGAGGATTACTCAAGAGGTGGCACGAACCAAATCAATTCAACATCCTCCAAAGTCAACATCAGAATAAGCTCTTAAACTAATGCATAAGGAAGCAGAAAGCCAAATGCCAAAATCTTGAGTACCATGGAGATAACTGAAAATTCACTTGACCGCTTGTCGATGTGAAGCACGTGGGAAGCTTGAAAACAAGCACACACAAGCACGTGGGAAGAGTCTCTCATGTAAACCTCCAATTATTTCATCCTCAACAGCATCATCATCATCTTTATGAACAAAGACACTCTCCCCCTGAACATATGCACCTGTACCTGCATCATTTGGACTAGTGCCTTTTGCGAAAACAGAAGTGGAAGAAGTATCTCCAAAGGCAACACTTTTAGCATGAGATGCACGAGTGAAGAAGAACCAAAACTTATCACTGAACATATGAAGTGAGCATCCAAAATTCACTAGCCACATGTTCTCCTTCCTCGCGTGAGAAGCCTACATAGAAGCAGAAATTGTCGAGGCCTCGGTACTGGGGTTAGAAATAAGATGTTTAGGAATCCAGTACTGAGACACATGACGCACAACAGTAGGCACAACACGAGTATTCTTATGCACAAAAACAGATTTGCCTTTTTCGTGTTTTTAGCGACAAAAGGTGTTTGTTTCACCCTAGGCACATAATGAGAAGTAGAGTGTGCCTTTCTGAAATTAGACCTAGCATTAAACCTTTCTCTCTTTTGTTGTTTAGCTAGTCTAAAGCAAAAGTCTACTAAATGTCCTTCTCTACCACAATGAGTATAAGTGTACTTAACATTATGTTTTGCTTTAACAGTAGAATCACATTTTGCATTCATCATAGTAGAAGATAAAAGACCAGCAGATTTAAAGACAGTTTTCTTAGGCTCATTAACAATTTAAAATTTTCCACTTTCAAGTGTTTTGACAACAGTGGGAGCATGTGATTTATGATGAGCATAAGAATCAAAACCTAAACCTTTGTTCTGAGTGCTGACTTTTGATTGATCCAAAATCATCTTTAGTTTTTTCTTGCCATTAGTGAAACGTTCCAAAGAATTTTGCAAGTAATCAACTTTCTTAGCAAGAGTTAAACAATTATTGCAGGGAACATCCACTTTTCCTTTTTGCTTGCGACAAGTTGAGCATGAAAGAACCTCATGTGTAAGCAAAGCATCTGTCATTTGAGAAACCCTAGCATTTGCATCATTCAACTTCAATTCTAGTGTGGAGCAATTGGAACATGGAGTTGTATCATGCAAATCAATGGTAGAACAACTAGCATGTTTAACAAGTTTCTCATTTTTCTCATTTTCAGCATTAATTTGCTTTAACAAGGTAACATGTTCTTTCCTAAGCAAAGTAAGCTCATTGTAAATTAAGTCACATGATTTGCAAGCATCATCATCAGGAATCAAGGTTTTAAGTCTAGCAATTTCAGCATTTAATGACTCCACAATAAAATCATGTTTCTTAATTTTCTTGTCACGTTTATCAAGCAATTTACCAAGTCGAGTAACAGCAATAGCTAATTCATCGTAAGAAGGATCTACCTCATTGAAGTCGATGTCGTGGTTGTCCTCAGTAAAGCTGTTGCTGCTTTTAGCCATGAGACACAACCCCGTCAACTCATGCTTGCTTAGAGTTGCATCATCCTCGCTGCTCTCTGAATCCACATCGCTCAAATTGACTTGTTCAAGAGTGGAAAGAACTCGATGGACAACTTTGCGGTTGATGAAGTTCTTCTTCTTTCTATCACTTGGAGAGAACTTCTTCTTCTCTTTTCTTCTGTCGTTGTCCTTCTCCTCCCTTGATGCTTTACCTGCATGTGACACCACGGAGTGTCATAACTTTATTTTACGTGCTTGATATGGTTAAAAACAGTATGAAATGTGGAATTAAGGTTAAAACTATAGGTTATGGAGGTTAATAGCTTTTCTGGGCCGTTTCCGGGCCGTTTTCGGGGTTTTGGGCCTTCCCGGGGGAGTTTTGGGCCTTGGTGGGCTTTGGTGGTATGGATTAGGTCTCCGTAACGGACTAGAATTGGGTGTGGGGGCTGGTAAAAGGGGTTTCCCTGCGCCTTTGGGGCGTCCACCCTGCTGCCATTGCGCCCCTTGAGGCCTTGGTGCGCCCCCCTCACCTCCCCCCACTTGCCAAGCCCTAGCCGCCCCTTCCCTTTGAGCCTTGCGCCTCCCCCTTGCTCTCCTCCATTGCCCCACCTCTCCACCACCTCTCCTCCACCCCCTTGCTGCCCTAGGGTGGTCTCCACACCTTTGCATCTTGTGGATCCATCCGTTGGAGCGAGGAGCGAGGAGCGAGGAGCGTGGAGCGAGGAGCGATCCGCGAGGAGATCTATTGGAGATTCGTTCGTTGGGCAAAGGTATGATCATGGGGATCCTTGGGTTTGATCTAGGTACTGTTCTTAGGGTGTTTATGAAGTTTTTAGATCAATTGGTGGTGCTGGGTTGGAGTTCTTTGGGTTAGATCTAGACGTTGCCACGTTTCTGTTTTCGGGCAGATTGAGCAGTCGGGCTAGGGTTCGAGTTTTCGTCGATTTATAATCCGAATCTGTCCGTACGGACTTAAAAGAAGTAGTAGAAAATTTAATTATCTTTCCGTGGACATAAAGCACGTTAAAATCCGATCAGTCGTTTGAAAGTTATGGCCGTTTTACCGAGCGTGTTAAAATCTGTGACGCAATTAGAACAGATCGTAGTAATCTGTAGATTAAACAATTTTAAAGTCCGAATCAGTCTTTCCGTATAACTAGAAAAAGGTAGGAAATTTCCTAAGCTTCGCGATGGTGTACTCGTTTAATCGATTTGGAGTCCCAGAACTCAAGTTATGCTTTTTGCAAGGCTGCTGTCCCGCCGGGACAGAACCTCTGTTTTAGGTTTTGCGAGTAGCGGGCAATGTCGGGTGAGATGGGGATTTATGTACTGTTTTGTGGGCATTATTGAGAGTATGTGATGCCGTTGTGCAGGTGGTGTGACCCCGGGGGTGCCCTCTACTTCCCACAATCCCGTCGCCCACGGTTGAGGCAAGTGTGTTGTAATGAATCGCGGAATTGTAGGTTGCTTGTGGAGATTAGATGAAAGATTGAATACTTGCTATGATCACTTGCCATGCTTGCTGTTTTCCAATGATATATTGAGTATGATTATCATGATTCGATGCCATGTGTTAATATTTGTCATGATGAGATGCCATATGTTTATGTACATGTGAAATATGATAATTGGCATAGTTGCATGCATGACATGAGATAGAGGCGAGGCGGTGAGAAAGTCATAACTAGTCCGGCAAGGTCGGTGAGAAAGTTATGACTAGTCCGGAACGCCATTGAGTAAGACCTACATCGTGATTCCATCCACGTGGTGAATGGAAGCGATGAGTAGGCACCCTCCATCTTCGGGATGGAAGGGGGGAAAAGGGTGCACACCGACGGGTGTGTACTCAACCATACCGGTATGAGTTTCCAAGGAGACATGAGCATTGCATTACATCTCATACATATTGATGATGACAATGTTAAGTGTTTATGAATAAGATGATTTACATGAAGGGAGATGCTATTGCCATATTGTTGTTCTTGTTGTCCATTGCAATATGCTTGCTGAGTTTTGAACTCACGCTTGTGTTTTTTTCTATTGTTTTAGGTACCATGAGAACGGCATGCGGGAAAAGGGAATAGACACACGCCCACACGTTGCTTCACCTTAATGTTTCCCCAAGTCAATTCTTTTAGATTGATAATAAATTGCGTGTGATGGTCATTAAATTAAGGCTTAGCTTGGTTAATGAGAGTTTTATTGTTCGTTTGACACTTGGAACTTTAAGTGCTAAATGTTAGTCTTTTATTGTCGTTAATACTCTATTTATTGCTGTTTTAGATGTTTCCCTTATTGCCATATAATGCTATATCGTTGTTGCTCCTTAAATTCATGATAAATCAAAGGTTGTGCTTCCGAAATCTCGGTTTTTAGCCTATGGGCCTTTGCTGGAATTTTATGTTAAATATGATATTTGGATGTTGTTTAGCTTATGTTTGGTAGCATTCGGGCATATTAAATGCCGGGGTGTTACAGTTGGTATGAGTGCGGGCTGTAGGTCCTTGGAATAAGTATTTTAGTGTTATACCTTAAGTTGCAACTAAAATATGATGTGGAATAACTTAGAAACATGGCTTAGGTTCTAACTCAAACTTTGTTATAGGATAGCAACATTAAAACTTGCAAAAGTGGTATAACTAATCTAAAATTTGACACACTTGGTTGCATAGTAGGATGGGGTCTTGGTTCATTATTGCATTGCGCTTAATTATTTGATGAAGACTATGCTATGATGATGTTTGATCTATGTTCTTGGTTGTGTGACGTTGTGTTTATGTTTTTGTGTTTGGATGGTTGTCTGTCTGAAGCAGCCATGCCGAGGGGTAGAGGCCGTGGACACCGAGGCCGTGGAGGCCAGGGGCGAGGCTCCTAGGGAGTTGAGGAGTCTGTTGCTGAGGGTAGCGTTTCGCTCAATGCTCGTGGACCAGCTCAGGAGGAGCTTCCAGCAAGACAGCGGGGGTGCCCGCCGCCAATGATGATTTAGTTCAGCTCTGCAGAGGAGATTCAGAGCTGCGCCAGCTAGCCATGGGCAGCCCTCGCTGTGGTGCCTCCTCGCAGCTGGGCCTGATTGTTGCCCCTCGCCACGGAGCCGAGGATGAGTCTCCGAGAGTGGATGACCCTCCGCCTTGACACTTTTGACGGAGCGGGCACGCCGATCCAGATCCGCAGATTGGCTGCGGTACATGGAAAGGCGCTTTGATGTCCTAGAATTGACCTCGGTCCAGAGGGCTCGCTTTGTGGCCTTTCACTGAAAGGCCAAGCTATATCTGGTGGGAAGGGTTCTCGCCGCTAGAACCCCCGATCTTGGTCCACCACCGAGGACTTTGTGGCTCGCTTCGAGCCAAGTTCTACCCTGAGTCTTTCCTTGAGAGGATGGAGCATACTCACGACTCTTTCCCAGTGGAAAGAGGTTGGTGGCAGAGTATGAGGTGGAGTTCAACAACAGGCGCTTCGTGCGGCCGTGGGCAGCGACGACAGGAGAAGGCGAGGAGGTTCCGTAGGGGCCTCAACCAGAGTTCAGAGTTGTCATGGGGCGATCGCCCTCGTGACTTCTCGCTCCGTGGTGGAAGCAGCGAAGGGCATGGAGCTTGAGTTGGAGCTCTCCCGGATAAGCAAAACCCGAGGCGGTTCAGGGTTCCTGCGGCCAAAGCGGGGGCCGAAGAGGACCTTTGGTGGAGGAGGTGGGTCTTCTCACACCCACCTTCAAGAAGTTCAAGGGGGACAGGGTTCCTCCTCGTGGGCTAAAATGGGGCCGCCGGGCTGCCTTCTTCGTGAGCGGTCGTTTCGCCCCGTGCGGCAGGAGCATGAAGTGTTTCAAGTGCGGTGGTGAGCACCGTGCTTGAGTGTGGTTGGACCGGAGTTGCAACCATCGTGGCAAGCCCGGCCACATGGGACGAGTCTGCGGATGAATCCCAAGAGCATCATCAAGTGGGAGACGGTGCCTTCTCCTCCCACTCCAGCGGCGTCTTCCGTGAGGATCGGTGCACATGATGGCTGCCTCGTTTCTCACCGCCCTTTGCGTGGCGCCACCGGCCAGATCTGGTGCCCGCAAATTGCCGTCTGCTCCTCCTCGCTTGCCTCCTCCGCCCCAGCCGAGTCGGGCTCCTTCTCGTCGGCGCCACCAGGAGTATGCACGCTTTGCCGACCACGAGTCACCGGGCATCCAGAGGTGGTTTCGGTACTCTTCTCGTGGATTCCGTTGATGCCTTTGTTCTGCTTTGATTCGGAGCATCCTATTCTTTTGTGTCGTCGAGTTTGCTAGTAGAGCTAAGTTGGGAGTTCAGCGGATTTGAGTCCGTGTTAGTCGATTCTCCTGGGGTTGATTGCTAGTTCTTTGGTTTGCCCTGGTTGCACCATTGCCATTGATGATGAGGTTTTCTTTGCCAATCTCATGGTGATCCATTGGCTCCTTTTGATGTCATTTTGGGCATGGGTGGCTGCATCGATGCCGTGCTAAGATCTATTGTTTCGGAAGACAGTTGCCTTGCAGGCCCGTCCGGGAAGAGTTGACCTTCAGGGTGGTATACCCTCCAGCCTCCGTCTTTGCTTTGACTAGTTTGTTTTCCGGTCGGCGTTTGAGGTCATGGGTTTCCTCATGACTTTATCTCGAGAAACCATCTTCCTCGGCCTCCCATTGAGGAGATTTACGTAGTGAAGGAGTTCGTTGATGTGTTCCCCGACGAGTTGCCTGGTCTACCTCCTCGTGAGGAATGTGGAGTTTCGTATTGATCTTGTTCCTGGCACTCGACCTATTTCTATCTCTCCATACCGCTTGGCTCGTCCTTTTCAAGACGAGTTGAAGAAGCAGCTTGGAGGATCTCGCTGGCCAAGGGCTTCATTCGGCGTAGCGCCGCCATGGGGAGCACTCCGCCCTCTTCGCCTCGAAGAAGGATGGAAGTTGGCGTATGTGCATTGATTATCGTGCTCTTAATCAAGTGATACCAAGAACAAGTATCCTTTGCCTCGCATCGAGGATCTGTTTGACCAATCAAGGGAGCAAAGGTGTTCTCCAAGATTGATCTTGATCGGGTACAATCAGATCCGTGTGAGGGAGCAGGACATTGAGAAGATCGCTTTCTCCACTAGGTATGGGCATTATGAATTTAAAGTTATGTCTTTTGGACTAACTAATGCTCTCGCTGTCTTTATGGAGGCGATGAACAAGATGCTACACAAGTATCTTGATGAGTTTGTGGTAGTGTTCATCGATGACATTCTCGTTTACTCTAAATCGTAAGAGGAGCATGAGCGACATCTCGAGGCTTGTCTTTGAGCACCTTGAGGAAAATCGGTTCTTTGCTAATTTGAAAAAGTCACGAGTTACGGATTTGAAGTGGGTTTTCTTGGCCACATCATCAATCCAGAGGGCATATCTGTAGATCCTAGCAAAGTCTCAATAGCTTTTGGATTGGAAGAGGCCTTCCAATGTCAAAGAGGTGCGTAGTTTCCTTGGGTTGGCTGGCTACTATCGGCGTTTCGTGCAGGATTTCTCTATCATTGCCAAGCCACTTTCGCAGTGACTCGAAGGGATGAAATTCCGGTGGATCGCAGAGTGTGAGCACAGTTTACGCACTATGAAGGAGAAGTTAGTGATCGCCTCGTTTCTTACCCTTCCCGAGCCGGGAAGCGCTTCACGGTGTATTCTCGATGCTTCTCGGTTGGGACTTGGGTGTGTGCTCATGCAAGAGGGCAAGGTGGTTGCTTATGCGCCGAGGCGGTTGAAAAGCACGCAGCGTAACTATCCCACGCATGATCTTGAGCTAGCCGCCGTGGTGTTTGCATTGAAGATATGGAGGCATTACCTCAGACGGGCGAGTCTTGTGACATTTTCATCGATCACAAGAGCCTCAAGTACATCTTTACTCGTAAAGATTTGAACTTGAGGCAGAGGAGGTGGCTAGAATTGATAAAGGATTATGACCTTACTATCCAAAGATCATCCGGGAAGGCAAATGTTGTGGCCGACGCTCTGCCGCAAGACAATGCCCCTATTGTTGATTGTCTTGTTGCTGATTTTGAGCGTTTGGGGGTCTCCTATCGCTTTATGGGACCGTGCAAGCTGAAACTCGATTGATTCTTGAGTCACGATTCCCGAGCGTGCAGCGGGAGGCACAAAGAAGATGACCGCTTGCTCCAAAGAAAGTAGGAAACACCTTGAGGATGGCAAGTCCGAGACTTTACCATTGATGATGCGGAGTTACGAGGTTTCGTGGTCGTCAGGCGTGCCTCGTAAATCTCAAGTGAAAGAAGACATTACGAAAGAAGCTCATCGCACTCGCACACGGTCCATCCTGGGAGACCAAGATGTACAGGGACTTGAAGAAGAATTTACTGGTGGAAAAGGATGAGAGTGGATATTGCCAAGTATGTGGCGTCTTGTGGGATCTGTCGAAGATCAAAGCCGAGCATAAGCGCCCCGCCTGGCCTGCTGTACCCATTGAGATTCTCGTGTGGCCATGGGATGACATCTCCATGGACTTCGTGGTTGGTCTACCTCGTTCTCCACGAGGGAAGGATGCTGTTTTGGGTTGTGGTGGACTGCCTCGGCAAGTCTGCGCAAGATTTCATTCCTATCCGCACGACCACCTCATGAGCGAAGTTGGCTCCCATCTATGTGCGGGAGATTGTGAGACTGCATGGTGTACCTAAGACCATTATTTCTGATCGGGATGCGAAGTTCATCTCCAAGTTCGGGAGAGTTTCCAGAGTGCTTTGGGTACGCAGCCTTCGCCTTAGTACCGCTTTTCACCCTCAGACGGATGGGCAGTCCGAGCGCACCATCCAGACGTTGGAAGACATGCTCGGGGCCTGTGTGATGGCTTGGAAAGGTAGCCGGGAGGATCATTTGCCTCTTGCTGGGTTTGCTTACAATAACGGCTATCATTCCAAAGATCCGGCCGCTCCTTATGAGGTCTTGTATGGCGGAAGTGCAGATCGCCACTTTGTTGGGATGCAAGGGCAGAGAGCAGTTCTTGGACCGGATTGGGTTCAGCGGATCGTTGATCGCGTGGCGGAGGTACGGCAGTAACCTTCTCGCAGTCACAGAGCGCATGTAAGAGCTATGCTGATGTGAGGCGGCGAGACTTGGAGTTTGAGGTGGGTGATAGCGTACTCTTGCGAGTATCTCCCACCAAGGGTGTAGTGCGTTTTGGCACCAAAGGAAAGCTTAGTCCAAGGTATGTTGGGCCTTTTCCTATCATCGCCCAAGTTGGTAGGTTGGCCTATCGTCTGGAGCTACCGGAAGCTATGCAAGGTTTGCATAATGTGTTCCATGTCTCGATGTTGAGGAAATACTTGCATGATCCGGAGTTGGTGGTTCCGTTGGAACCATTAGTACTTGAGCAGGACCTCACCTTCGAGTCCCGTCCTGTGGAAATTCTGGGGACTTCGGAGCGAGTGATGAAGAACCGGACGCTCAAGTTCGTTAAAGTGTTGTGGTCACATCGCATCGAGAGAGAGGCAACTTGGGAGCCGGAGTCTCGTATGCGCGAGAAATATCCCGAGCTTTTCACCTCAGGTATGTGATGTGAAAACCTACCTATCTTCGGTTTCTTTGGGTTGCGTGTTGGTGCGTTTAGATTCGAGATCGAATCCTGTTGAAGGGGGAAGAATGTGACACCACCTGAGTGTCATAACTTTATTTTACGTGCTTGATATGGTTAAAAACAGTATGAAATGTGGAATTAAGGTTAAAACTATAGGTTATGGAGGTTAATAGCTTTTAGGGCCGCTGGGTTTTGGGCCTTCCCGGGGGAGTTTTGGGCCTTGGTGGGCTTTGGTGGGATGGATTAGGTCTCCGTAACGGACTAGAATTGGGAGTGGGGGCTGGTAAAAGGGGTTTCCCTGCCCCTTTGGGGCGTCCACCGTGTTGCCTTTGCGCCCCTTGAGGCCTTGGTGCGCCCCCCTCACCTCCCCCCACTTGCCAAGCCCTAGCCGCCCCTTCCCTTTGAGCCTTGCGCCTCCCCCTTGCTCTCCTCCATTGCCCCACCTCTCCACCACCTCTCCTCCACCCCCTTGCTGCCCTAGGGTGGTCTCCACACCTCTGCATCTTGTGGATCCATCCGTTGGAGCGAGGAGCGAGGAGCGAGGAGCGAGGAGCGTGGAGCGAGGAGCGTGGAGCGAGGAGCGATCCGCGAGGAGATCTATTGGAGATTCGTTCGTTGGGCAAAGGTATGATCATGGGGATCCTTGGGTTTGATCTAGGTACTGTTCTTAGGGTGTTTATGAAATTTTTAGATCAATTGGTGGTGCTGGGTTGGAGTTCTTTGGGTTAGATCTAGACGTTGCCACGTTTCTGTTTTCGGGCAGATTGAGCAGTCGGGCTAGGGTTCGAGTTTTCGTCGATCTAGATTCCGAATCTGTCCGTACGGACTTAAAAGAAGTTGTAGATAATTTAATTATCTTTCCGTGGACATAAAGCACATTAAAATCCGATCAGCCGTTTGAAAGTTATGGCCGTTTTACCGAGCGTGTTAAAATCTGTGACGCAATTAGAACAGATCGTAGTAATCTGTAGATTAAACAATTTTAGTTTCCGAATCAGTCTTTCCGTATAACTAGAAAAAGGTAGGAAATTTCCTAAGCTTCGCGATGGTGTACTCGTTTAATCGATTTGGAGTCCCAGAACTCAAGTTATGGCCTTTGCAATGCTGCTGTCCCGCCGGGACAGAACCTCTGTTTTAGGTTTTGCGAGTAGCGGGCAATGTCGGGTGAGATGGGGATTTGTGTACTGTTTTGTGGGCATTATTGAGAGTATGTGATGCCGTTGTGCAGGTGGTGTGACCCCGGGGTTGCCCTCTACTTCCCACAATCCCGTCGCCCACGGTTGAGGCAAGTGTGTTGTAATGAATAGCGGAATTGTAGGTTGCTTGTGGAGATTAGATGAAAGATTGAATACTTGCTATGATCACTTGTCATTCTTGCTGTTTTCCAATGATATATTGAGTATGATTATCATGATTCGATGCCATGTGTTAATATTTGTCATGATGAGATGCCATATGTTTATGTACATGTGAAATATGATAATTGGCATAGTTGCATGCATGACATGAGATAGGGCGAGGGCGGTGAGAAAGTCATAACTAGTCCGGCAAGGTCGGTGAGAAAGTTATGACTAGTCCGGAACGCCATTGAGTAAGACCTACATCGTGATTCCATCCACGTGGTGAATGGAAGCGATGAGTAGGCACCCTCCATCTTCGGGATGGAAGGGGGAAAAGGGTGCACACCGACGGTGTGTACTCAACCATACCGGTATGAGTTTCAAGGAGACATGAGCATTGCATTACATCTCATACATATTGATGATGACAATGTTAAGTGTTTATGAATAAGATGATTTACATGAAGGGAGATGCTATTGCCATATTGTTGTTCTTGTTGTCCATTGCAATATGCTTGCTGAGTTTCGAACTCACGCTTGTGTTTTTTTCTTATTGTTTTAGGTACCATGAGAACGGCATGCGGGAAAAGGGAATAGACACACGCCCACACGTTGCTTCACCTTAATGTTCCCCAAGTCAATTCTTTTAGATTGATAATAAATTGCGTGTGATGGTCATTAAATTAAGGCTTAGCTTGGTTAATGAGAGTTTTATTGTTCGTTTGACACTTGAAACTTTAAGTGCTAAATGTTAGTCTTTTATTGTCGTTAAGACTCTATTTATTGCTGTTTTAGATGTTTCCCTTATTGCCATATAATGCTATATCGTTGTTGCTCCTTAAATTCATGATAAAACAAAGGAGGTGTTGCCGAAATCTCGGTTTTTAGCCTATGCACCTTTGCTGGAATTTTATGTTAAATATGATATTTGGATGTTGTTTAGCTTATGTTTGGTAGCATTCGGGCATATTAAATGCCGGGGTGTTACACTGCAAGTTTAGGACAATTTGGACGAATATGGTCGAGATCACCACACTCATAGCATCTTGGAGGATCACCACCACCTCTCTTTATCTTTATCACATTTTGCAAAGCTTTGTTAAAGCGAGAAGAGAGTAGTGACAAGTCTTCTTCTAGGAATTGCTCAATCTGTTTATCGGTTAGTGAAGACAAGAAAGATAGAGCAAAACTTGAAGCAGCACCATTATGAGATATGCTAGATTGAGATGTCAAAGCAATTGATTTATGATCATTCTTTCTAGTAAGAACATCTAATTCATGAGTTTTCAACTTAGAATACAGAACATCTAATGTAAGTGAACTCATGATAGTAGATTCTCTAATGGATGTAACTTTCATCTCCCAAATTGACATGTCTAATGCACCAAGCAATTGTCTAGCATTAGCAGCAGCATCAAAGCTAACTCCACAGCACAAAGATTACTAAGAATTTTATTGAAGCGTGCAAAGAAGTCATCTAACGACTCACCGGGTTTCATCTCAAATCGCATGTAATCCTTTTTGTAAATATCTTGGCGAACCTCTTTGACAGTGTTAGAACCCTCATGGTAATCACAAAGAGATTTCCATACCTCATATGCGGATCGAAGATGAACCACTCGATCAAAGTCACAGCGTCCTAAGCCTTGGATGATCAAGTTGCGCGCCTTGCTGTTTGCTTCAACATGTGCGCGATTGGCGTCGTTGACGTTGTCGTTTGCAGGGACTTCGTATGGCTTGTAGACCTTCTCCCAAATTGCGAAGCCCTGAGCTTGGATGAATGCCTCCATCTTGGCCTTCCAAAACATAAAATCAGCACCATCGAACACACATGGTTTTGTCGAATAACGATCCATTGATCTAATCACCGGTTAAGATAGATTAGAAAAACCTTGCTCTGATACCACATGTAGGATCGAAGTATACGAATATAGCAATCAGAGGGGGGTGAATGATTGTGCGGAAGCTAAAACCAAATTCTTGATCTACTAAAAGTTCACCCCAAAGCAGAACCAAATAATTACCTCGTATTTGACAAAAATAGAATGATAGAGGTTCGGTAAAATGCGAATTACTGGAGATCCAACCATCGGAACGATCTGAAATTTGGACACAAGAAACTAGATTCCAATACGAATCGAACCCAAAAAGAATCAACTCGATTGGACTTACGGATCAAAATTTATGAACCTCGCAAGGTTGTTGTGACAGAAGATGACGAGAATAGATCTAACTAGAATTGTAGCTCGCCGAAAGATTTGAAGAACTTGATCTTTATTTCTCCTTTATTTTGTCTAAAGTACTCCAAACAAAAGACTACAACCCTAAAGCTTGCTCAAAGCTTGATGCCCTTCAACAGGAGACAACCCCTCCTATTTAAAGGAGCAAAACACAAGGAGTCATGAATACAATTCCTACTCCTAATCCTAGAAGGAGTCCCACTCCTAATCCTAGAAAGAGTATGTATTCAACACAACTCCTCTTGGCCCAACCTGGCCGAGTACAACTCTTGCACGCGTATGGCAACCCTACCATACTCACGTGACTAACACTTTGCACACGAATGACCTCCTGCAATTCTCACGTGACTAACCATTCTTCATGTGCACCATTCTCTTAGCCCGAACGTTCCGCATGACATCCTTGACCACCAAGACCTCAGTTCCCCCTGAACCTAGTCCCGAACCTCAGTTCCTCCATGAACCTAGTTTCGGTCCCGTCATCGACCACATTCGCCCTCGAGCAATACCTGCACATGAACAAACCACAAAACGATTCCGAGCACAAGTCCGCGACTTGACTCAACATTAGTCCATGCAAATACTCACACGAGCATTGCATAAAGTCCGCTTGAAAACAAGCATCATGAAATTCTCACAAATTTCATAATCTCAAATTCAAACCAGAATTCAATTCCAAAATTGCTCAAAACCCTAATCGAGCAAAAAACCATTCACGCCGGACCAAAAATCCGGTCCGGCGCAAACGTGAAAACAGCCGTAAAAAATCCACCTTGCTTGTGGAGGGGAGAGTCCGTCGTACACGCGAAACTTATAGGTTTTGGAAGTTTCAGTCCGACTCAAAAACGTTTGAAAACACGTTCACGACGGACCAAAGAAAAGCGGTCCGGCGTACAAGGGAAACTTACTGTTTCTTGAAAGTTTGGTCCAGGACAAAAGAGAACTTCACTGTTTCTTGTCAAATTGTCGAACTCATGCACAAAACACATTTTCCAAGTTCAAATCTTAGCCAATTTTTCAGCACATGATTTCACACGCTTCCAGCGCCGGGTTGACCATCTCGAGCTGCCCGGCGACCTGTTCGGCGGCGTCGTGGACTTGCGCCTCTGCGCGGGCACAGTCCCCTTCCACCCCCTGGATGACGGCCAGGGGGTCAAAGTTCAGATCTCCGATCGGGCGCAAAGACGCTAGCACGCATTTCTCGCCATGGTCGCCGCGAATCGCGCGCTTCTTCACCGACCAAGTGGCTAAGGCGGCAGGCATGAGGGTAAGGAAGTCGGCGACACGACCCATGCAGAAAGCATAGTGCCGTGCCCTCTACTCAAGGGGGGCGGCTGCTCCAGCCCCAGCGGCGCTAGGCTGGCCACCATCCGGTCGAAGGCGGGGCGCAGCATGAAGGTGGTCTCGAGCTCTGCGTGGAGCCGATCACTCCTCTCCACTCTCCCTCCCTGGTGAGCGCCTCGGCATGGAGGGCTCCTTGCGTCCTCTCCTGCTGCAGCTCCCGCTCCGCCTGGCCGCGCCAGTCCTGCGCCTCCTTGCGGAGGCGGTTGATCTCCACGGCGGCCTCCTTCAGCCTCTCCTTGCTCGTCGCAAGGCGATTGCTCATGCTGGAGTGCAGCTCGCCAAGGGCGACCAGCAGAGCGTCCGCGTCCGCCGAGGGAACTGAAGTGTTGGAGGCCTCCGGAGTGGGCTGCAAGCCCAACTCGCCTTCGGTCAGCGCGGTGGTCGCCCCTGTGGCGGTCACTCGCGTCGCCCCGATGCTCATCCACCGCAACCGGCATTGTCATGGCCGCTGCGGTTCCCTGGTCGCCTTCGGCTGGGGCACTTGAAGTGGTCGCCCTGAAGAAGGTAAAAAGGGGGTAAGCCTCTCAAATTAAAAGAACTTAATGGTTTTTTGTGCTTTGGTTTATGTAATATCCCGAGTATTTCTATACTCGAGTCACTGTACATTTGTACTCAAACACTGTTCAATAATACACTGACCTTGTGTACTTCTGCAATTTGAGCTGTATATACTTAAATGGGATCAAAAAGAACCCTTCAACTTAATTAACTTCGCTCAAAATCAATTTCCCATTTAATCGCCGACAAGTGTTTTTGGTGATTGAATTCAGTTTTCGAGCTCTTGCCATAATGTCTTAGCCTTTGATCCAAATACTCACTCCTCTGTCCTTTTGAAGTACAAATTACCTAGTTTACTGGGGAACTTAAAAATCTTCAAAAGGAGTTAGGGATCTATTTAATCGAAGCTCGTGAACTTTGATCGTGGTCACGTTTAACCGCCCGACTTAATTAATTGCAAATTGAGTTGGAAAAGTGTTTAATTGACCTAAAAACCTTCCTAAATATCTTAGAATCGATAAAAATAAACTTTGGAAGGTTTAATCTTCAAAAGCTGCCACTTGACCAAAATGCCCTCCATAAGTGCATTGTGCCCACATGTGTTTTAAGCCATCTCCAAGCCTCAAACCAGCCCACCCTCATTTCCTCCATCCCACACGTCCCAAGCAAGGGAGAAGGAGAAAGAGAAGAAGAAGGCCACCCAAATCCGCGGATTTTGGGCGATTCAACCGACGAAAATCGAATCGGAGGCTGGATTTGGCGTCCTCATCGCGTTCCCCATCTTCTCAACCCCTTCAAGTGAGTATTCCATCGAGATTCATCGATGTCTCTTGGAGTTCCCGTGGTGCTTTTGCGATCTGACTTGATTTCTTGGCTCCCGGGACGTCCCTCGTCGCGTAGCTACGAGTTTCCCCTCCTGTAGCTCTGCATTTCATCATGTCCCTCAAACCCTAGCCTAGGTCAAAACTAGGTTCCATGTGTTAGATACATTGCATGGCAATTGTGCTTTAGAATCTAGACTCAGGTCATCGTTAGGTCCATTTAACTCTACTGTTGACCTAGCTTTTGGCCATCTTCGAAATCTAGCAAACTATCACTAGGTTTTCGATTTGTCGGAGTTTTAGTGGAACAAAGCATGGGTAGTATTTTTTGTTAGCACTTCTGGTAGCTGGAGCCGCTATCAGAAGAATCGGAATTCAATTCTGTTAAGCCGGATTTTATTTTATTTCTTTAGGTATTGCTTGTTTTTACAAAATACCAAGAGTCGAAAACGTGCTCCTCGCGCAAGTGGAATCGAGTTTGAGCCGTTTTCAGACCCTGTGCGAATCGAGGCGTAAACCTCGGCTTAATTTGCGCTTTCGATCGGATTTCGATGCAAATTAAGTGAATTTTCAAGGGGCAAGGTCCAGATAGGTCCTAGACATCCTAAAGTACCTAGTAGAGTCGCTGGAATCGGTCGCAAGTCGTTCGAATGGATTCTGGACAGAAATGGCTCTTGCGTTACGGTGAATAGTGCCGTTTTTCTTTTTTCTGATTTTTCAGCATTTTGTGTATTGATTTTCACTGTTTTGGCTTCTGTTTATTCGTTTTAAATCCAAACGAGTTCCCGTAAGTTCCATTAGGTGTATTATACCTAATTCTAGGTGTTTAACAAAATTTAGTTGAATTTTAAATTATTTTGCGCATTTTGTTCAAGTTGGCGAGAATTCGCGAAATCGCCGTTCGAATCGCGATTTCGCCATTTTTCTCGCTTGTTTCGTTCTTTGCTTTCTTAGTGTCTAGATGAGTTCTATTTGATGTTAAGTTGGTGTTTATGCTTCTAAAGTCACTTTTTGCTAATTTATTTCTCTGTTCGCTGTTTTTGATGTTTTTATTCGATTAGAGGCGAGTGAGTCCGGAGTCGCCTCGAATAATCCTGAGTTCGTCCCGGATCCATCAGAGCAAAGCAGCAGATGTGCAAGCACCTCCTTTGATCAGCTTGATCCGATATTTTACGATGTTTACTTTGATTTATCAAACTATATGCATGCGTTTAATTTCAGTAAATGTGCTAGTTTGTGGGAATGGTAGATATAACCCAAATTGGTGGTTTTCCTTAATCTATTTCCCATGGTCACATTGATAGCCCTAGTAGAGGTTAGGCAACTTAATAAATGTCACTTGGGTATAAAATGTTAATAAATGCATATGCTTAGTCAATGCAATAGATTTGAGTCTAGTCCTTGGCAGTTACACTCATCAATCAAAATATGATTTCAAAATGAATTGAGTCAAAATGGTTAATGGTTAATTGATAAAAATGAGTGGTGTAAATGACTCGGGGAGGAGGTATAGAATGTGAAGGTGATGGTGTGGTTAGGATTGGAGTCCTTGCCCGAGTCAACAAAAATATAATTACCGAACTCAAAGTTAATCTTTGGGTGAATCTCGCGCAACCACATGAACTGAACTGGTGCAGAATTCCTATGTACCTGACTTCGGGGATAGCCAAATTTGTTGGTAGGCCGAAGAGCAAGATGAGAACTTGCGTCGTTGATGTGTCTGCGAATCAGCGGCGGGTTCTCGGAAGGGACTTCGTCATCCATTGGACAGAAGAAGGGGGTGTTGTGGGTTCCCGCTGCAACAATAGTGCCACTCGTGGGGTAATGGGGCCCGGGGCAAGGGATACCCCGTGTTGCGCTGCAGTGTACGGCCGCCTAAATCCGCCAGGGTGGGATCACGCTATTGTGCTGATGTCTGGCTGACACCGATGATGGGAACGGCATGGTCAATCTGCAAGAGTCTGGCATCGGAAAAGTATCGCGCGTCGTGGCAACACGCTTGCTAGATAGACCCATGTGGGGAATGTGTGCAACTTCTGCAGAAGTGTTAAGTAAAACTAATTGATTAGCCGTGCTCATGGTTAAGAGCATCTAGCCCAGATAAGTATGGAGAGTATAGAAGTTTGGTTTTGTGTCTTCTTACGAAAAGTGTGAGTCTCGAGCGGAAAGGAAGTGTTTGATGGATAGAGTCGACAATCTAGCCCATCGGTTGCATTCGAGCGGGAATGGCGAACCGGTTGGGATAATATACATTATACATATCTTGTGAAATATGTTTTATGTCAAATGCTCTTTCAATTACTAATGCTATCGGTTGTTAAATGTTGTTTACAAATAAATGTCGCTTTATGCAATCAACCTAGTATAGAAGCTTATTCCTGTTGAAATAGCCTGCATTTAACTATATTTCCATACACTAAAGACTTGCGAGTACATACGTGTACTCACCGCTGCTTTGTCGTTGTTTACTAACCTTGTCTCGAGAGGATGGTTCCGATGGTGATCCGGATGGCTCGGTGGTCCTCTGCTCGCGAGCGGCGGTTGTGGTCCTTCCTCCACCAAGAGCTTTGTGGGGTTGTCCAGGCTACTTGGTTTAGTGTTTCTTTTGCTTCCGCTATTATTCTACTTTTGGATTTTGTAATGTGTATGTACAAGATTTACACCCAGTTATATAATTTAACTTTAGTTCATTACTTTGTGCATTGATACTCGTGTTGTTGGTACGCGATACTGGGCTACTGATCCAGGGAACCGGTATCGGATGCGTACAGGCACCGGGTCTGAAACTAAGGGTTCGATCCCGTCGATCGAATTTTTTTTAGATTCAGATTTTCGGTGTCGAGGCTTCTGTTGCTATACCGTGCTATACGCCACAGTAGACGGCGTACAGTACGGTATAGGAAGAGGGGTCCTCACAGTTTAAATACACGGCAGGAGGTCTCCTGAAGTGAGGCGCGGCCAGAGTGAGATTCGGCCCCCCTCGCGGTGCCGGTGGCAGCGGCTGTACGACCTACGCAACCGGCACAGGCGGAAGAGCCGGGGATGGCGGAGCGACCTGCGCAGCCGGCGCAGGTGGAAGAACGGGGCCGGCGGAGCGACCTGGGCCGGTGGCGGCGGAAGGGTCGTTGCCGGTGGAGCTATGGTCAGGGCAACGTCTACTTCAACCACCCCGACGGGAGCAGTTGAAGTCGTAGCCGCGGCCGCTGTAGAGCTCCCCACCCCGGTCGAGCCCAGCGGCACGGTTGAGGTCGTCGTGTCCCCTGCCGGGACGCGAAGCCTCTTGGGGCTGGCACCAGGGTCGTCGTCATCAACGGGGTGTTTGCCCCTTCCCTGGTCGCCGGCTGGAGGAGGGTCCCGGATCGTTAGGACCCCTTGGCATGGCGTGTTCACCAGTCCCGTGGCGTCCATGACAGGCATGGCACGGGAGATCGCCACGCGCTCCCAGGGCTCCATGAGGCAAAGCGGGAGTGCGCCCGCTGGGAAAGGCGGGATGACGCTGGGGGTGCCTAGCAGCACCATCCAGGCATCGACTTTTGCGGGGGTTAAGTCCCCTGCAGCTGTTGGAAAATAAAAAAAAAGAGGAAGAAGAACGCCGTCAGCTCGATGGCAGTCGCCAAAAGCGCCAAAAAAAGAAGAGAAGAAAAAGAAAGAAAGAAAGAAAGACAAGTAGCCTACCTCTGGGAAACGTCCGGGTCACATCATCGAGGCCCGTGTACTGCCAGGCCGGGCGGGCACGGCGGCGCAGGGGGCTGATTCTCCGAGATACGAAGTCTCGGAGAACCATGCTTCCCGTCAGGCCCGCTGTCCGCAGCTGGTCCACACGGGCCAGCATTGTCCGGAGATCGGGTGTCTCGTCGACGTGTGCTCCCCAAGTGGGGTTGTTGACCGCTGGCTCGATCGGCAACTCCAGGGCTTCAATGCCGCTGTCGTCCGCGACGTAGAGCCACTCGTTGCACCAGGTCTTCCAGTTGGACCTGGAGTCCAACGGGATGTAGCGCGAAGCCGCGCCGTCTCGGAGGCGAAGGTGGCAGCACCCCGGCGGGGTGGAAGGATCCCTGGTCGCGCGCAAGGCGTAGAAAAAGCGAAAGAGAGGAAGGTTGGGAGCCACTCCCACGAACATTTTGCAGAAGTAAGAGAAGACAGCAAGGAGGACGATGGAGTTGGGAGGAAGATGAATATTGTGGATGGAGTAGAAGTTGAGGACGGAGAGGTAGAAGTCGGAAACCGGCGGGAGTAGGCCCGCCAGCATCGCCCAGCCGAAGAAGATCACTTCTCCCGGGCGGCAGTCGGGCGCGGTAGTCCCGGCGCGGACGCGGAGGGTGCCGCCGGTATTATGCCGGGAAAACCTTGCGGTGTCTTGTTCCTCGACGGTCGACGGCGGGAGCAAAGGTGCTGGAGGTGCTATCTGGGCGAAGGAGGCGGTGTGCAAGAAGGAGGCAGTTCGCAAGAAGAACGGCTGAGGACTTAGCAGGATGAGTGAGACTGAAAGAAAGAACCGCTCCCCCCGTGGCGACTTATATATAGGCACACGAAGGGATGATCTGGCGGGAAACCCTAAGGGGCGCGGCGGTTCAAAGGCGGGAAGCCCAAAAAAACTATCAAAACGTGGGCACGTTCCCAAGGATCCTGCGTCGGTTACGAGGCGGGGGCGGCTGCCTGTTCCGTTTCGGTGCCCAGAAACGGCGGCGGGCATTTAAAGCTGTGACGTTACGTGGGCATTTATAATAGACCCACCCGGGACACTGAGCCGTTTCCCAAAAAGGGGCAAAGGCGCTCCAGGGTGGGCCCGAGGGCTACTGTCGGTGTATTCTACACCAGGGTGCCCACTTCACCGCAGTAAGGGTGCAGGGTGGTCGCCACGACGGTGGCGTCCAGCCACGCGCCGGGCGATCGGCAAGAAGGTGGTCGCCAATGGACAAGTGACGCCTGTGCCACGCTCCATTGGCGGTCAGTAAGGTGGTCACCCAGCGGACAGGTGGCGTCCAGGCCACGCCGCTGGGCGATCAGGAAGGTGGTCGCCCAGCGGACAGGTGGCGTCCACACCACGCCACTGGCGGTCAGCAAGATGGTCGCCTAGCGGACAGGTGGCGTCCAGGCCACGCCGCTGGCGCTCAGCTCCCGAGGCCACCTAGTGGTATGTGCCATTGCACAGAGGATCAAAAGCATTTAATGCGTATCATGCGCATTAAATGGGGGTAATGAAGGCCACAGTGTGATGGCGCATGTTCCCAACACGCGCATTTATTACGGGTGACGTCACGTCGAAATCCCCCCCCCCTGGCGAGGCGGGCAGAGCCGGCAGGCGCGTGGGGCCCAAGGCTGGGGTGAAGTCGGCTATGTCAGAGCATTAAGTGTGATGCAAGACTAGTAACAGGTGCATTAAATGCAGTATGGTAGTGTAATGAGTGTGATACACTGATGTAAGCTCCCATACGCCCAAGCCAGCCCAAGTATAAAAGGGAGCCGGGGTGCATGGGAGAAGAGGTTCGAGGCATTCGGTTTGGTTCTTCAACCTCTGAAGAGCCGTTCTGTCTGTTGGGATTGTCTCAGTTTCCCCCAAGAACACAAGCAAAAACAGATAAGCAGGACTAGGGCTATTACTCATTAGGAGGGCCCGAACCTGGATAAACCTAAGTGTCCCCTTGCAAGCTTCGCCATTGATCCCTCTTCTCCATCTTTCGAGCGATCTCCACGAAAGTCCCCTGTTCGAACTTCATATACACCCGATCCGGAGGTGTCTGTTGGCTCTTACGTCGACAGGGGTCTAGATGCACTTTCAACCTCAAAATAAAACAAATCATCTTTTTCATTCACACAGGCAGTCCATCCCTGCCACACCTGTTTCTCCCCATTGCAAAACGTACACCGTTGCATCGGCAAGTGTTATTCCCAACACCTCGGTGAGGGCACCCCTTCAAGAAACTTCCATCTAGAAGCCCGTGCTACTACAGCCTTCTAATGAGCAAAGCCAGTTTTAAGCAACTTAATCAGTTATAGCCATCCCATACCAGCCCTTGTGGTTGTATGATTATCTTGGCTTGAAAACAACACAATAGTTCGGTCCTTATATTGATTCAAGTGATGAATCTCCCCTTATCTACATGCAAGTATACCCTCACACATTCGGCTATTGCCAATATTCACCCGTGTCTAAATTATAGTTTTATTTTCATTTTTCCCAATATATCGGCATCATTTACTATCATATCCAACCTTTTAAATTTCTTAAAGGCCCAATCCTTTCCTTCTAAGCACAACTAAGCATTTGCAGTTTTTAAACGAATATTCCCTTTTAACACTTTCATGTGTATAACCATTGTTTAGGGTTATCAAGGTTTATATGGCAAAGTTAATTAAGGAAATCCCATAATGAAGGTTTTAGCTACCACATCGCACAATATAGCATTGTAAGAATATACAGCATGCATAAAAATAGTTTTGAAAACTGGGATCAATATGATCATGGGGGCTTGCCTTGCTGTTCGTTGTTGTTGAGTACAAACTCGGACTCGATAATGGTAGTGTCAGCTACGTTGGTTTCTACTCGTCATACCGCAATGCGTGGCAAAGAATAAACTCCAATAAAGCAAAAAGAATACAGATAGAAAATTGAATAGCAGTTTATCCAGGGTTTCAAATTTCGTTTTGGATTAAATCTCGTCACCTGCCAAAATCCAAAATTTCGCCGAGATCTCGTTATTTCGGAAGAAATCCAAACGAAATGCAAAAACCAAATTTTAAATCGGGTCAAATCTGATCAAATTTTAATCAAAGCTCGGTCAAATTCACCGAGATCTCGGCGAGATTCACCGAGATCTCGGACTTTGATTTTTTTTAGGGTTTTTCAATTTCGCTGGAATTATGATCTACCGACTGTCCCATATGGGAAACGACGCTAAGAATCCAATCCGGTTAAATCCAGTCAAAATTTATTCAAATCTCGATCAAAAAACCGAGATTTCGGTCCATTTCACCGAGATTTCGCCGAGATTATAGGGTACTGTAGCAGTTTAAATTTGTGATGGTAAAAAACCGTCAATTTTTTTTGAAATTTTGGTCAGGCATGGAAAACAACTTGAACAATCTAATCCGGCCAAACTCCGGTTAAATCCGGTCAAAATTTATTCAAATCTCGGTTAAAAAACCAAGATTTCGGTCCATTTCACCAAGATTATAGGGTACTGTAGCACTTCTAATTTTTTTTAGGTTTTTTTTAATTTCGCCGGGATTATGGAACTCGGGGGGGTCCGAAATCCAAAATTTCGCGGGATTTCGGCGAGAATTTGAACCCTGAGTTTATCACATATAACAAACATAGCTTTTAGGGTTATGATTTCATGTATTAATTCAATATCAGGAAGTAAGGATTATTAAAACTAATAAGGATCATGTTTTCAGATGAAACTTCATGTAGACCTAACATGGAAACTGAAGTTCTTTAGCCCAAATAGGTACTTTACTATTTTTTGGTTATTTATGAAGTGGTTGCATCAAATTTTAAAGTTTATATTTCTAATTTACACAAGCATGAATATTAACACCTACAAACAAGTTTTATTTTAGAAAAAAGTCAAAACAGGAAGAAATTTAGATATTTTTACAAATTTGAGTTACTTACTACCTAAGGTTCTAACAGAAAAATTTTATTTAATTTGGAGTTCATTTGCTCAAATTTTATATGTAGCATGTTTTAAACCTTTACTTTAAATTCTAATTTGAATTTTAAATAGAGGTCAGCATACAATATTTTTCCATGTTCAAGAACTAGAGGATTAAACATAAATTTAGAAATTTATTTCATAATTTTTGGATTTAAATTATGAAAGTTATAGGTGTTTGAATGTTAGGTTTACTGAAATTTTTCAAAAAGGAAATGTACGCTTTCTAACTGAGAAAGCGCACTTTCTGTTTTTGGCATGCGGTTTGAATCAACTGCGCTGGCAGGTGGGTCCAGCTGACAGTGGCCTAGCATGAGCGCGAGGGATGCTAAGGGGGGCCGCATGTCGGCAGCGCAAAGGGAGAGAGAGAGAGAGTAGCTCATGTGGCTAACGAGCGGGGCCCTCACATCAGCCACCCGAATCAGGGGAGGCAGTAGTGCAACCCACCGGCGATGATGAAGGGGTAGTGCCGGTTGGCCAACGGTGGTGAGAGCAAGAGGGAGTAATGGCGAGCTCGGGGAGATGGTTGGTTGTGATCAGTGATCACCGGAGAAGGCCGACAGCGAGGCGAGGCGGTGCGCCTAGGGCAGTCGGCCGAAAATGAACAAGAAGGTATTAGAGCCCGATTGGATTGAGGATTAAGTAACAACATACTTGAGAGAGTCTGTTTTACCGATTGGTGGCTTCGGGGAATGGCCAAGGGAGGCTATCACCAAGTGGCCAGAGCTAGAGAAGAGGAACTTTGGTGGCGGTGGTGCTATAGTTGGAGAGAGCTGTAATTAGGCAGGGAAAAATGATCACTAGATGTGCCGGATGCGATACCCGAAAGGAATTGAAGTCTACCTCACCTAATCGGCCGGAATGACCTTCAGCCCCCGAGCTCAAGCTCACGGCAATGGTGGCAGAGGAAGAACTTCGGTGTTTTTGAGTTTTGGCCAAGATGAGTAGAGAGTTGTAGAATGTTGAGAGGGAGCTAAGAAGCCGTATAATGCCCTAGTGATATTTATAAGCAACAAGGAGCGGTCCGGCCGAGGAATTGATGAGGCGGTTGCTTGGGGTTCTCAATGCCAGGGCATGAAGCAAGTATGGAGCAAGCTGACCATGTCAGTGTAGGGTATGAAGTGCCTGGTCAGTGGTCTCCCATGCTGGTCGAGCCCACATGGAAGTGAAAGGAAGGTCAAAATCAATTGAAGTCACTCCTGACAACAGGAAGAAACAATAAATTCATTGATCACATCAGCTCAAAAAATTTTGAAACTTTTAATTTAAGATTCTGATAAAGTTATACCTATGGTGTAAAATTTTTAAGTCAAAATTATTGGTAGATTAATTTGTAAAATTATAACAAGTGGGCTTGCTCAATTTTTCCTTTTCTAAAATTGATTTATTTGAGGCGTTAAATTGCATTAATAATTTTTGATAAATTTATTAAGTGATTATTATGATATGATTAATCTCCAGTAAAATTGTAAAATTTTTTTGATGAATATTTATTTTGTAATAAATATTTCCATGACATTCTTGGATTTTTGTATTTTCAGTTATTGAATTTCCTCAAGCAAAAAAATTAAGTATTATTTTCTAATATTTTTACCCCATATAAGTATTACTTTGAGGAAGGTTTGTTAAAATTTTCAGCTTCAGATAATTTAGATATTACTTTAAATAAATCTGACATGACTGCCATTTAAGTAAAGTTGTATTGTTTTTAAACGTTTAGCTTTAATTAAATGCTCCCCATGCTGATTTGACTAAAGCAAAAGGTCATTTCCAGACCAAATTCACTTTAGGGTAGATCTTTGTTACCATTTTACTTTTACATTATTACTTTTTATCTTTTACCATTTTACTTATTGATTTTGTTTTTAGATTAATTCCAAATTAAGGAGTAGAAATTAAAAATTCAGATTTTTGGTTTAATCATATTTTCAAATGAGCATTTTATTTCATGCCACTTTTCGGAATGTTACATATGTATATGTGGGTCCGCCTTTTGATGGGCTAGACATTGAGCGGATTTTAGACTATGGTGTTGCAGCTCCCACCGCTGTCTAGCTTGCCGATTGGGGGAGTTGGATTCCTTTTGTAGCTTGGTTGTTGCTTACGTAGAGGATTAGTATTTCACTTTAAAATTTGGGGAGTTGGATTCCTTCTGCTGCTTGGTTGTTGACTCCAAAGACTTTTTCGAAATCCACCGTTAGGCTTAGATAGTGAGTACAATGGGAATAACCCTACCGCAGCGTATATTGGTCTAGCAAGAAGTATTCCTGTAGGACTCTAAGCTACAGCAAAGAAATAGGACTCTAAAGTACATGCTCCACGTAATAGGAGATAGGAATTTTCCATTTAACACGCATCACCGTCTATAGTCATTTCGTGTCGAGCATAGTGCAATAGTGAAGGTATCTACGCGAATGCCTGCTGCCAAGAGCTCGAGATGCGGCAAAAAAAGGAGAAATGGGTTGCTTGCAGCGGGCCATGGTGACGGGCGCCGGTCCCCTCGGGAAGCAAACTATTTGACCGACGGAACCGACTCATGACGAGCTATCAAGGCGAACGAAAACCGAGCTGTTGTTGGACTGTTGCTGTCCGCCTCCGGGGTTTCACCATTCATGTTCCCATCCACTGCCGACGGATCCTGCCGCGGCAGCACGTCCCCTTTAAATCACAGTTATCAGTGCCGTGCCGTTGCCGATCGGTATAGCTTATACATACCATTTTGTCACTTAAATCAATACAAAATAATCTTATATATCGCACTAGCATCGATACCGATCAAGACCGATCGTACCGACTCGATAACGATCAATACCGACTTCAATACCAGAAAATATTGATCATATATATCAGCTTCGATACCATATAATACCAGTCGTACCGGTGGAATCGATAATTTCATCTATTGAACTATATGCTATACTTGATAGTACAACGATATACTTAAAGTAACGTTATAAGTAAAATTCAGTGTGTGTATATAATTAAACAAATGTATACTTATAAAAAAATATTATTATATCAAACTCGAAGGGTACGTCATATGAACTGAAAAGTGGAATGTACTGTTCTGGGAAGCAAACCTTACATCGACGAGTACGCTTCAAATCTCCGCGAAAAGCAAGGCTATCTCTAAGTACGCAGCAGCGGCAGCTTTGGTGGGAATAGGACCCGGTGCTCGCGTGCGTTTCAGAATTCAGCCCTTGTTCTCCCTAATCCGTATCACCCTCGCTTTGCTAGCTTCTTTCTTCCTTTCTATCTATCCAGCATGGACGCGATGGCAACATACGGATGCGCGGATGGCCTTTCACTTTGTGCTATGGCCGGCCCTTCCTTTCTCCCTAGCTCGTCCTTGCTCCTCTTTTTCCTTGCTTTTGAGGATCACCGGCTTGGCTGCACTTTTCGTAGTGGAGACGAATGAATGGATGGTATCGTCAAGCATAAAAGGAGGTGCACTATCAAAAGAAGATAAATAAAAGGCAGTTGAATTTAACTCAAAGTGTGTTTTTTTTAATCCAATGTCATGGAAATTAGCGCCTTCTAGCTTGTTCAGATTGCGGAGTCTCTTTTTTCTGTGGCTGTACGCCCTCTGTCCACAAACATATATAGATTTTGGTGAAAACAAATAAGGATCAAAATTACACATGATTACTGATGGAGTAGGATTATCGACGATGATGTGGACCAAAACCGACACGGCGTAAGTCGGCGCCAACGGGTGGCACGCGCGAGTCAGCGCACTTGGCTGGCGAGGCACGGGTAGGCACCCCATGTCGGCATGGTGACTCGATGAGTTCTCTAGCAAGCCCTAAACTCTAGATTTCAGTGAATTTTGCTGAATTTCTTCGATGGCTTCGCTGCGGCAGGGCCTCCCTCCAGTATAGGGACCTTTGGAAGATGTCCGGATAAATTCCTATCCGAGTTGGTTTGGGTGTGGTCCGGCGCCTGGGGCTGACCACTACTGGAACCTCCTGTTGGAGTTTTCGTGATTGCTTCCCGGAGTCTAGACTTCAAATTTTGGAACCCTTTTTAATGTTGTCTTCTAGTAGTTTTCTCTTTCTTGGCTAGCAAGTGTCGGGATCTGTGCGTCGTCGGCACTAGGCTTGGACGCGGCCCATGCCAAGCTAGGCGATGACATCTAGGCTTCCTAACTTTTGTGAGGCAATCATCATAGTGACCTTCAATTTGGCATCAGATTTGGCGCATTTCCAAAAAAAAAAAAAAACTTTTGTCGGCTCTTTTTTACTAGAAATTGACGTGTGCATCACTTCAATATCCAACACATTCAATAATTGTTAGGGTTGGTTGAAAAATGGGAAAGGTAAGCACACACTGCTATAGAAAAGGACATAACAGACGGTTCATGAAACGTCTGTGAAAATACACATCACAGACGGTTCTATCCAAGAACCGTATGTGAGGCAATCATCATAGTGACCTTCAATTTGGCATCAGATTTGGCGCATTTCCAAAAAAAAAAAAAACTTTTGTCGGCTCTTTTTACTAAAAATAGACGTGTGCATCACTTCAATATCCAACACATTCAATAATTGTTAGGGTTGGTTGAAAAAAGGGAAAAGTAAGCACACACTGCTATAGAAAAGGACATAAAACCAACACTGCTAACGCAATACGAGCACTTCCCAAGAGGTCACCCATCCTAGTATTACTCTCGACCGAGCACACTTAACTTTGGAGTTCTTACATGATTTAGAACAGTAGTGTTGGTATGATTGTATTTGAATTATAACGCGACACCCTCCCCTTAACCTCACAAAGCATCTGAACACTGATTTTAGTATTATCATACTCCAAATTTACCATGACATGGATGTTCCACATCTTGGCTAAGTGTCCATATCATGGTAAAATTAAACACTTAGCCTAAATTTGAAGCACCCATATCATAATAAAATGGAACACTTAGCTAAAATTTGAAGCATCCAATTCATAGCAAATTTGAACACTTAGCTAAAATTTGTAGTATCCAAGTCATGGCAGACTGAGCTAATTATAGTCTTCTGTGATGTAAACCAATATCACAGACGGTTTTACATTAAAACCGTTTGTGATATTGGTTTACATCACAGACGATTTTAAGATAAAACCGTCTGTGATATCATTTTACATCACAGACGGGTATAATTAACAACCGTCTGTGATAGGTACACCGACGATTAAACTATAGAATCATCAGTGATGTTCCATGTCACAGACGGTTTTTGAAGACCGTCTGTGATGGTGTGTCTGATATAAAGCCTTTGTGTACTAGTGACAACGCGCGTCCATCTAAGTTTATTTGGCTAGCTAGTATATATCAAAAGTTCCGAGCCAAAGCATCACGTTTCAAGTCGAAGATTCAGTTTGGCATTACGTGCAGTAGCTTTCTACAAACCCTACTTGTTTTCTGTTATTTGATAGTATGACACTTAGCTAATAGCACCTTTTTTTCGAGTCATGTTAGTAAACTCGTAATAGAATTACTCCCCAGGACGTACAAAAATATAAGTTGAACATCGATACGGTAAACAAAACTCCACTTTAATCACTAGTTTCTATTGTATTATATTTAATAAATACAAAAAATTATAATATTATGAAAGTACTCTTTGGGATAAATTTACACGTTTAATTTTCATGTATTCAATATAAATATTTAAAAAGACATCAAAGCTAAATTTCAAAAATTTGACGGTACTCTTGCTAAAGTAACATGTAAGTGACACAAGGGAGTAATAATAAAGATTCTTTCAAGTGGCAAGGTTCCAAATCGCAAGGAACACAACACAAACAATGACTGCAAATTAACTAACTCTTAACGCGCCTTGCATGTCGCTATAAAATGTCACGCTTAACTGGCTTAAGTACTTGGTGGCTACCGAGTGCAAACAGCCTCATCTTATTGTGGCAAAACCAACTGCAAGGTATACCGGGGGCCGATGTTTACTGTGGGATGTATACGTAGGAACCGGCAGGCAGGGTGGGACATCGATCTGGTACAGTAACCGCACATATTAACTTTCAACAAAGAGATGCAAGCATTTGAACTACATTCACATCCCGTGACGCGGAAAGCTAGTCAAATCTTGGTTATGTTCGCGCATTTGTCCTCTTGTCTTGCTGCCAACAAAATGGGGTGCCGTAGGTAGTTCTGGGCATCAACGATTGCCGGTCTCACACCATCTCGATCAACTGCTGCAATGGGGCAACAACCAGAATAACGTGGGCTGTTCGATGCTTTAATCGAATGAGGATAAGCTCGTACTTGCCCCCCAAAAAGATGTTTCTCTCGACTCCTGATCTTGTGAAGCTTAAGGTGGTGGTATCTGTTTCTACCATGTTTTGTGTGTGATAGTTTGTTTCGTTTGATTAAGCTATATGTGTGTGTGTGTTCGCGTTAAAAACGTGAAGTTGGGTTCTTAGCCTCGAACACACGAGATAAACGTCGGGTTTGAGGTTCGCGCGGACGTGCCAATTTGTTTGACCTAAGTAACAGATAAGGAGAAGGTAAAAATAACTCAAAAGCCGATTATATGAGAATCGGCTTAGATCGAATCGGCAAGAAGCCGATAGATCTCTGCAATTGATAAGAATTGTGAATCGGATCAAGGTCGATACCAAATCGATGGTCGGCCTGGCTCTGATCAGCTAGATAGAATCGATGAAGATCAAGTCCAACTCGGCTATTTAGCCGATTGAGACGAAAGTAACCGATAAATCTAATCAACATGGTGGAGTTGATTGGATGAGGGTAGAGGTAGCTTTTCCCGAAAAAGGCGATGCGCAGCAAGATCGGAGAAAAGACAGACCCGAATTGGCGTAAGTCGGCAGAGTCAATAATCGGCGATGCGCAACTCTTATTGATTGAGCGAATTACAAAGGAAGGATTACAAAACTAGAGACTACTCCTAGTTGACAGGAAAATAAGGGAAAGGTAAAGCGTGTTTGTGGATTTGCTCTGGGCACCTTTTCCTTCTCGCCTCTGGTCCTCTTATATAGCACTCGGCCTGAACGTATCCTTCTCGGTTTCTTCAATCACCCGTATCGGCCTCAATCTCTCCTTACCATATTAAGTCCGATCGCATCCGACTCAATCCTTTATCCTACCCGTATCGGACTCAGTTTCCTTTGAATTGCGGTCCTCCAATCCGAAACGATATCAACTTGCTATAACCGACATATTCCTTATCAAAACCGATCTCCACAAGATCAGCCTTGCCAAATTTTGGTGCAAACATATGCCCCCCATTTTTGGAAGATAACTTGTTGTCTTCCAAAAATCGTGTCGGCTTTACGTCGTCAGCTTCTTTCATTTCCTATGTCCTTAAGCGTTGGAGCCGTCTGCGCTGTGATCGGCTAAGACCAGAGGGGCACCATCTCGGCTTGGGTTCAATTGGCTTTCTGATTTTTTCGGCCAGATTGCTAGTTTCGCCGCTGGATTCCAAAGACTTGGGAGCGTTGTCGATTCCGGAGAATTTGGGGCTTCGGAGGACTCGCTTTGATTCGACATTGATAGCCTTTCACGAATCGGCTTCTTATTCTCCGGTCTTGATCGACTGTGCATCGGTCTGGATAATCTGTCTTTAACCGATCGCCTTGTCAGCTACATTCAGCATCTTGTATCGGCTCTTTCCCTTTTGCATAACAGTGAACCATGTTGACAGAAAACGGACTGAGAGCAAACTCCATCGTCGGCCCTTCTGCAAATTGTAATGGATCACCCTCCATAGTCGATTGTATCATGTTTTTGTTATTCCTGTATTCATCTTTGAATGCCTCATCATTGGAGAAATGGCTTTCTTGAGCCGATACTCGACGTAAGAGATGATTTAAATTGGTGAATTCCTGCCAACATAATTTTTCTTTTAATGAGGGAATTAACCCTTGGAAAGCCAAATCGGTTAATTGATTATCGAGCAGAGTCACACTAAAACACTGATTCACCAAATTCCTGTCGGATAGAACTCAAATCTGAAATTCTAAGTTCTAGACTCCCATGGAAATAGTATTCGTGGAATCGGCCCAAGTATTAACCGAATTTGGAGGTAAGGTTGTGAACCAAGTGAAAGCTGCCCCTGTCAAGGACAATGGGAACAATTTCACTCTTAAACCGTCGGAGTGGGCTGCTTCTCCACATTGTGCAATAAAGCGGCCAACATGCTCCAAGGTGGTGGTGCAATCGTCTCTTGAAAATTTTACGAAATCAGGGACTCTAAAATTATTGGGATATTTTATTCGATCAATATAGTCAGGATACGGCTTTCTATAGCCGATTACTTTTCCCTTGGGCTGCAAGCCGAATTGATCTCTCAAAATGGCAGAAATTTGATCGGACCGATTAACTTTATCGATTAACGCAGTATTAGGGTTTTGCCAATTGAGGTAACTGGCATCCTGCCCCCCGAGTGCAAACTCGGGTGGTCAGCTAGCTCGGGCCGACTGGGCGTTAGAGTTCTGCCAATTGTGCTAACTGGCATCCTACCCCCTGAGTGTAAACTCGGGTGGTCGGCTAACTCGGGCTGACTGGGCGTTAGAGTTTTGCCAATTGTGGTAACAGGCATCCTGCCCCCCGAGTGTAAACTCGGGTGGTCGGCTAGATGGAACCGACTGATATTGAAGTGATTGGTTGTGCTCATCTCTCTTTACGGCCGGTGAATCGGGTATAGGAACAAAGGGTTCGGTGTATGGGACTACCCTATGTGGGATCGGCCCTTGAAATTGAGGAACCCTCACTGACTCAATCAGCTGAGGAACCAATTGGACGAAAGCGTTGGCCAGAACCACCGATGGCAAGTTGGTTGTTGTGCCTAACTTCGTCGCATCGGTGCATGCATGGTAATGCGTAATCCCATCCAAACAAGCACTGGGTGCCAACAACGTAGGTTGGGTCGGCATCATCGTAGGTGTCAGAGCCGACCCTTTTGTCGTACTGGTGTTTTGTGCTATGGAGAAAACGGGGTACGATGGGAGTGGCTGTAAGGGGTCTAGCAGTACCCTAGATGAAGCCAATCCCTGGGCAATTGTCTTGACGCTGTTTTCAATCATCGGCTTTAAAGTTGTAACCAAGGCCGATGACTGGTTAGTTAATGCATGATGCATAAATTGTTCAATCATAGCCAATAACTCGGCTTGAGCCGGCATGTATCGGCTTACCGGCTTGGTCGGGATGCCGTCGTCGTCGATGGGGTTGAGTATTGGGAGCGCGGTCTTCTGGGTAACACCCCATCGGGTCTTCTGATAGCACCCCAGCATCATTTCCTCTAGTGCTACCTTCCTGTTCTCAATTTCTTTGCGTTGCTCCGGCGTCAGATCGGCCAAATATGGCACGATTATCGCGTCGGAGTCGATGTCAGCATCCGCTGCATATTTTCCGGTTGATGTCATATTGGCTTCTCTCGTGTCCCACCGGGCGTGCCAAAATATGTTCGCGCTAAAAACGTGAAGTTGGGCTGTTAGCCTCGAACACACGAGACAAACGCCGGGTTTGAGGTTCACGCGGACGTGCTAATCTGTTTGACCTGAGTAACAGATAAGGAGAAGGTAAAAATAACTCAAAAGCCGATTATATGAGAATCGGCTTAGATCGAATCGGCAAGAAGCCGATAGATCTCTGCAATTGATAAGAATTGTGAATCGGATCAAGGTCGATACCAAATCGATGGTCGGCCTGGCTCTGATCAGCTAGATAGAATCGATGAAGATCAAGTCCAACTCGGCTATTTAGCCGATTAAGACGAAAGTAACTGATAAATCTAATCAACCTGGTGGAGTTGATTGGATGGGGGTAGAGGTAGTTTTTCCCGAAAAAGGCGATGTGCAGCAAGATCGGAGAAAAGACAGACCCGAATTGGCGTAAGTCGGCGGAATCAATAATCGGCGATGCGCAACTCTTATTGATTGAGCGAATTACAAAGGAAGGATTACAAAACTAGAGACTACTCCTAGTTGACAGGAAAATAAGGGAAAGGTAAAGCGTGTTTGTGGGTTGCCTCTGGGCGCCTTTTCCTTCTCGCCTCTGGTCCTCTTATATAGCACTCGGCCTGAACGTATCCTTCTCGGTTTCTTCAATCACCCGTATCGGCCTCAATCTCTCCTTACCATATTAAATCCGATCGTATCCGACTCAATCCCTTATCCTACCCGTATCAGACTCAGTTTCCTTTGAATTGCGGCCCTCCAATCCGAAACGGTATCAACTTGCTATAACCGACATATCCCTTATCAAAACCGATCTCCACAAGATCAGCCTTGCCAAATTTTGGTACAAACAATATGCAAGTTTGAATTAAAATTGCTTCGTTTACAGTAGTTAATAGTTCAAAGTTGAAATGAGTTTATTATGAGCGGAAAAATGTTAATGAGGCTCGACTTGATGGTGGTTCGTTACCTTAAATTTAAAATAAACACTTATAACAAATAAAATGATTTTACATTCAAATATATCAGTCATAAAAAAAACCTCAATGATAGCTCGTCGGCCAGCCCTATACACGACCGGTTAGAGACTGAGGTCAAGTAAAGAGATAGAGGAAAGAACTATAGCAGATGAGGCCCAGATCTTGATAGGGGCATTTTAGTCTTTTCTAATAAAACATTTTCCGTACATGTTTATGCCACTAATTCAATATATATGCACCAGAGAAGTACACAACAACGTAATTAATTAAGATACACCAGGATCGAACATTAACGTACTGCCTCTAGCAAGTTCTGATCACGAGCATCTTTCTCTTCTGCCAGCACTCAGCACAAGAAATGCTTCGCTTTTTCTTTATTTTTTGATTTTGTAGAAGATTCATGCATCTTGATTTCCAAAAAGATCACATGTCAAAAATAGGGAAAATAGCTTATAAAATAAGTACAATAACAAAACTCATTACTTATTCCATCTCTCATTCATATACCCACTATTTGTTTCATCTCTCATCTATATCATCTAGAGTAAGCACTAAAATCAATTTGTACAATAATTATCTCTAAAGGCTGGCTCTAGATATTGTGTAATAATTATCACTTTTCTCTTGTCATCACTAGTCTACCTACGTTCTCGTGCAATGCTTGCTACTAAATAAGAGATAGCTCTCTTCTTTATGCTCTTTTCTCACTCTTCCCCATAGGACAAAACCGATGTGTACATGTTAAGAATAAGCTAAGGTGGTTTTATTGTACATACCTAATAGGATATGGAGTGCTGGCAATTGGGGTGCCTGCTTACACGCTGCCAAAAATGTTAGAAGGTATTTTAAGCATTACTTTGTAAATACTCCATTCGTTAAGAAACCTGTTGCGATTCAAAATTTGAGTGGTGAAACTTTCTTAAATTCGACCGTCATTATATTTAGAATTATTTAGATTGGTCATATGAAAATAGTACCATTAGACTTTCTTTTGAGAAGTATTTTCATAATATAATATTAGTATACTTTAACTAACATAATACTGTCGAAGTTGATGGCCAAAACTATCATATATTGTTGAACAAATGGAGTGGTAACTACGAAACATAACACATTGCCTTTGCCAACGAGGCATTAATTTCACGGGGCAGCGCGGCCATGAGGATAGCAGCTCGAGACGGCAGGACGTCGCAAGGACTGTTGCTGCGTCTTGTGAATCTGTGGGGTGTCCGGATGGCAGAGGACAGCGGTTTCTTGCAGCCCGTGGCCTGTGGTTATAGCTCCATTACGGGTGCGTTTGGTTGCCTGGATGAGGTTAGATGGGATATGGCCATTCAACTTGGATGGGATGGAGCCATCCAGTTAGTTGTTTGGTGTGGTGGATAAAGATGAGCCAATTTTTTGTTTGGTTGGATGGATGAGGATGGATGGAATGAGCTAATTTTTTGTTTGGTTAGATGGATGAGCTAGTTGTAATTAAGGTTTCGAATTTTGATTTGAATTTTTTGGATAAAATTTAATTAAAATTTGAATTTTGAACAAAAAATGATCACAATTTGAATTTTTGGATAAAATTTGATATTATTTTTGACACATTTTGAATTTTTGAATAAAATTTGCATTTTCAAACAAATTTTTATTTTTGAACAATTTTTTACTAAAATTAGAATTTGAATTTGACTGTGTACACCTCTTTGTGCAGCAAACTGGATGAGCACATCCGGCCTTTTTATTTGGATGGCTTTATCCAGCATCTTGAGAGAATATTCCCCAAAACTGGATGACTATATTCTATCCATCCACCCATCCAAACAATTGGATGACTCTAAATCTATGGATAGACATATCCCATCCACCCTCATCCACCTAACCAAACGCACCCTACGTGGACGTCGTATCCGGTGAAGATGTAATATGACCAAGCATTAATGAATAATGATGATATACAGGTATCAATTTTTGTTCTCTCTTAACTTTTGACGGATAGTAGAGGGGTATCTTGGTGTGATGTGCAGAGGAATGCCAGAGTCACACGACCCGTTCACAAAGCAAATTACTTTTTTAAGGCAAACAAAGCAAACGTTTCAAGTTTTTGTCCACTATAAGGAGCTTTCCCACACAAGAATCATTCCCTTCTCCTATAACTCTCTCTGTCTCTCTCCCCTCCCCTGCTCTATATATGCATACTTATCCCTCTAAATAACCACTTGCTGTTGTTGCTTGGTTATCAATAGCCTGGATTGGATTAGTTGCCTTTCTTAGTTTGTTGTCTAAAACAAGCACCTAATTCCCTTTGCTTCATCCTCGTCTGGTCCTTGAAGAGGTATTAACAGATCAACCAACCGGAGTGTGTACGTGCATTGCAAGGGCCAGCATGCAGCTCCACTCGCCGCCGGTGGCGAGGGCATTCGGCCACGGTGGTTCACTGTGGTCTAATCTTGCGAAAGGTGACGTCTGTTTCTACCATGCCTTTGTGTGTGCTAGTTTGTTTTTGTTTTATTAAACGCTTCTATATGTATGATATATATGTCCAATAGGAATTGCACAGACTCTAAACACGCATTTGTTTCTTTATGATCCGTAAGAAAGAGCACGAAAATACCTTGCTACTCTATTATCGACAAATATCTTCTGGTAGCAGCAGCAACTTCTTATCTGTCATCACGCGCAGATTGAAACGGTTACTGAAGTTTGAGCCCATCTAAAGGCAACCAAACATAGCGAAGTGTTTCGTTCGGTCATTTTAGGGTGTAGTCCGATTACATGGTGACTTGATTAAACAGATCGTTTTGGGATTTGACTGCAAATGTAGCTTAGGGATTTGACCGTTTTGGGGTTTCTGTTCTTGTTTCAATAAGTTGGTTTTTATTCATTACAGCTGCACATATATAAGAACCGGTTCTTGGCAGTTTTTGAATCTTTTTTGGGGTAAATTTTCCGCTATTATGTGAATTATTTGGGTCGTCAATCATTGTGTTGATTGGTCATATTTTCTGTTAGATTACCACGTCTCCAATCCTTAGAGCAATCCGATACCACTGGCCTCAGCCAAACGGTCTAACAATGCATGCTCTCCCAAACAATTCATTAGCCGAACAAAACAAAACAATTAGGTGATCATCCATCCCCCAACGAAAAACACCACCTATGTATGTGTATTTTGGATCTGTTTAATGTCTTCTTCTTCTTATTCTTATTATTATTATTATTATTATTATTATTATTATTATTATTATTATTATTATTTTATTATTATTATTATTATTATTATGGATCTCTCCTGTGCCTTCAATTTGAGGAACTTGATCTGAGCCTCTGATCACTTTCTCTTTGCGATTCAACAAATCAGGTCCATGCCGTTTGCGCGGCAAAGATGCCGCCGCTGCCGGGGTGGGACCCGCTGGGACGCGCGTCAAGGGGTGGAGAGCTCGGCCCTCCAACGTACCCAGTACTGCAGAAGGTATCGGCTTGACCTGTTGCTCTTCGGCTACAATACGACGCTTTAGCGCGCTACTAGTCCCCTTCTTGCTCTTCGGCTATATTAGAGTTTTTGTGTCCTGCGTACCTGGTGACCCTTGTTGAATTTATACTGTTCTATTGCCTGCATGAGAAGCATGAATTCTTAGTTTAACCTCCGAGCATTAGTCCCTGGCTCCCTGCATTACCTAATATAAGTCCTAAGACCATGGTTTCGAATGTGGGTTGAAATATACTTGTCCCACTTACATTTCGGTAAATTCTAGTAGTTGATTTGAATTTTGTCCAGAAATTCAAATTTTATCAAAAAAATCATTTTTTTTATTCAATTGATTCGTCCTGAAATTACACTGAAATTCCAAAAAAAAAAAAATTCGGTGATTGCCAAAAAAAACATTAAAACGAAATTTGAAATCCTGCCTAAGACTACCATACGTACAAGAAAAAAAGTGTTAGGCAGGGGCATTTAAATGGTACAATATAATTACTCATTTGTTTATTTTGTGTATTAAAGCAGGGGCATAGATTGGGAATAGACTAGATCTGATTTTTCACCATCAAATCATGCAATGGGATGACGTTTCTCCATAAAATAGACATAATATATGACAGATGGAGTAATAAACATACAAAAACATTTACATGTTGGCAAAAAGAATGAATTACAAGTTGACGATATATTTCACTGTACCTGCAGCTGCAGGGCTGCCAACCAAATACACAGAAAATAATGAGACTCAGATCACAAGATGGCCCGAGGAACCACATGACCTCGATGACTACCATGTGAATACTGAGGTAAACATCTAATTCCACAGCAATTAGATTTTCTCCTCGATGGAGATATTTTTACAGCTATCATGAACGACAGTTAATTTGTTACTGACCATGCCTTGTGTCATGCGCATTTCCATCAGGTTCATGGCGCAGATTTGCAACCACTGATTGATCAAGTCAGGGCGATGCTAAGGTGGATGAACGACGGGGAGATCAGCATCTCACCGTATGACACCGCCTGGGTGGCCCTGGTGCCGAGGCTGGACGGCGGCGAGGGCCCCCTGTTCCCGACCACCGTCCGGTGGATCATCAACAACCAGCTGCCTGACGGCTCTTGGGGCGATGCAACCTTGTTCTCTGCCTACGACCGGATGACAAACACCCTTGCCTGTGTTATAGCACTGACAAAATGGTCTCTTGAGCCTCACAAATGCAACACAGGTAGTGCAAAGTTACAGATACACAGTTAGTTCAAAATGAACCAAGATATGGCTGACCACTGCTGAATGCATATATGCTGCTTGGTTGGTGAGCATTTGTTTTCTAGGACTCTCTTTTCTCCACCAGAACATGTGGATGTTAGCAGAGGAGGAGCCAGAATCAATGCCCATTGGTTTTGAGATTGCATTCCCTTCTCTCATAGAGGCAGCTAGGAGCTTGGACATCGACTTCCCGTATGATCACCATGCTTTACAGGGCATATATGCTAACAGAGAAGTCAAGCTTAAGAGGTATATATCCTATATAGGATGTGGCGCTGCACTTCTGCTTTTGTTTTCATAGGGAGATTTTACAAACTTTCCTTTCTAATTTATTTTGGTGCATAACGTAGGATCCCAAAGGACATGATGCATAGAATTCCAACGTCAATTCTGCATAGCCTTGAGGGAATGCCTGGGCTGGACTGGCAAAAGCTTCTGAAGCTCCAATGCAGTGATGGATCCTTCTTGTTTTCTCCTTCAGCCACTGCTTATGCTGTCATGCAAACTGGTGACAAGAAATGCTTCAGATATATCGACTGGATAGTCAAGAAATTCAACGGAGGCGGTAAGATATCCATGGCATTATAGTAATGACTGTTTCTGATGCACCACAATAGATTTGATGGCATTTTGTGTCTCCTGATCTCAGATTGTTCATGTTGACCATTTCAGTTCCCAATGTTTACCCTGTCGATCTTTTTGAGCACCTCTGGGTCGTTGATCGATTGGAGCGTCTCGGGATCTCACGATACTTCCAGCGAGAGATTGAACATTGCATGGACTATGTGAACAGGTTTTCCTTTTACTTTTTCTTTTCTTTCGAAGACACAGCCTGGTATGCTGAAGTTTGGGCACTAAATTAGGAGAGTTCTTTCTTCTTCTTTTTCACCTCTGTTCTCATTCTGTAGGCACTGGACTGAAGAAGGGATTTGCTGGGCTAGGAACTCCAATGTAAAAGATGTTGATGACACAGCTATGGCTTTCCGACTACTACGGCTGCATGGATATAATGTCTCCCCAAGTACAATGCCATTTCCCCTTTTTTAATTAATATATAAAACTACATACCCTGGTAATATTCATTGTTGCGTCACGAACTGCTGTCGTTTGCAGGCGTGTTTAAGAACTTTGAGAAGGATGGCGAGTTCTTTTGTTTTGTTGGACAATCAACTCAAGCAGTCACTGGTATGTATAACCTCAATAGGGCCTCTCAGATAAGTTTTCCTGGAGAGGACGTGTTGCAGCGTGCTAGGATTTTCTCATATCAGTTCCTGAGAGAAAGAGAAGTCCAGGGCACCCTTCGTGATAAATGGATCATTGCTAAGGATCTACCAGGCGAGGTAATGCAGTCCATGCTTGCACTTGATGACCATAGATGGATTGGAAAGTGAACATAATTGCTAGTTGAATTGTTTTCTGATAGTTGGTGTATGATTTTGTATGTTCTTGGATATTGATAAGGAATATTAGATCTGTAAAAACGCAATGGTTGTGGCCTAAATTAGTGATTATCACATCCAAGTCAATCAAATTAATGAAATCAAGCCAAGGTAAATACAAAAGGGTTGATGTTATTTTTTTTACTTTTGTGCTGTAGAGCTTTGAGTTTTCATGAGCACCAGATTCTTCTATGTAGCGAGTGTACGGGTGTGTTTGGTTACCTGCACCATCCTAGCTTGTTTCGTATGAGTGGATGCAAGTTAAGTTGTTTGGTTGTTTGTTTGTGCATCTCATGAGCCTGCATTAGAGAGAAGTCTAATTTCTGTGTTTTCTCCATCCTGTATGAGTGGGTGCAATTGCATCCACCTGGCCAGGATGAACAGGAAACCAAACATGCGTCTAATAGATACAGTTGCATCCACTCATACGATTCAGGCACCATGCAGACAACCAAACACACCCTACATGATTTTAACGTTGCCGGAGCTGTGAGCGATTCTGATTGCACGAATTGTTGCTAACTACCCTATAGCTCTGTACAAAACCCGCTGGTAAACCCACAGCTGGAGCAAATGTCACCACCATAAAATCCACCACTGCGCCATCAAGCACACATATCAATACTAAATAACTTTTACAAAGCAATTTAATCTTAAAAGTTATTACTACATATTAGTACAAGTGTTTAATGAAAGAATATGCTACTTATGAAATACAATACAAATAATTGGCACAATTAATATTGTATGACATTGTCGACTTTGGGTGTAAATGATGATTTGTGTTTTGGGTTTACTTGTTTGATCCTTTATATGATGTTTGGTTGCCTTCTCAACTCAGCCAGGCTGCATGAGCTCAGCCAGGCTAGTGGATGCAAGAAGATGTTGTTTGGTTGGTCGTATGAGGTTGGATAGGCTGCACAGAGATGTTGTTTGGTTGGCTGCACATGAATGGAAGTGTGATAGGCAAATTCAAGAGAGGGATGAAATTTTTTTAAAAAATACTAGAAAATCAATAATTTCACAAACGAAAATAAAAAGTTTTAAAATATATTCTAGAAAATCAATAAATTGAAAAACTAAAATTTTAATCTTTTGAAATTTATATAGCAAGTATGGTCTAGTTTTGTTTGAAAAAATATTATGAACACATAGGTGAAATCGGTTCGTTGATCGAAGATGCTAATCAAAAGATATAGCAAAGAAAAGAATAAAACTAGATAGTAAATGCTGATGTCAGCACGCATGCATGGCTCAGCAGAGCCTGGCTCTGGGAAACGGTGAATTTTCTCGCTTTCCTAGCGCCAGGCTGAAAGGGGTGTTTTGCATTTGTAGAACCAGGCTGAGTTGAATGAGAGGACAACCAAACACCCATCTTTTGCATCTGCAGATGCAAATCTCTTTAAATGCAGCCAACCAAACAGCCCATAAGGCATAACAAAACATGAATCAAATTGAACGTTACCCATTGAATGATTGGAGAGCCAATAAAATTTCAGTCAAATGCTTCTTAGGGCATCTGCAATGGTGTAGTCAACTACTAGCTATAAAAAAATGTACATGTTATCTATAGATAGCTAATAGACAACCTCTCCAATGGACTAGCTATAGCATTGTCTACAAAATTAAATATGGGCCCATATGTAAGAGGTGATAAATGCCTTGGAATCAGCTATAGCCTGACTATAAGTTAGTAGTCAATCTATATCTCTCTCTTATTTTTCTCTCTTCCACCTAAGCAAAATGCTGAGTTGGCACCCTTATAGTAAGCTGAAGTGATACCATTGCAGATGCCCTTATTGGAGAGCTGACTCTAGCGTCATGATGTGGATATGTTCTCCTTGAAATTTGGAGCTACATGGATTTTTTTTATTGCATCTTGAGTCTAGACTGTAGTTTGCATCTTGTTATAGAAGCCATCTTTATAGTGGCACAAAATCAACTAGAAACATTTTCAATAAATATCCATCTTGATGGTTGGTATAATTCATTTATTACATTCTGAGTAATTTGAGAGTGTGGTTTGGTGGATTGGTTATTATATCTTACTAAGAGAGATTGGTTACAATATTGCACCTAGAGGGAAGTTGGAAATTGACATGTTCCCATATATAACTTTTCAAACACTGACGTGTTAATTAATGTGTTAGTATACTCATCTTGCCGGAACAATTGGAAAGCCCATGTTATTTTCCCTAAACTATGTCATAATTTTCTTAAATATTAAGCTCCTAGCATATTGTCTTGTTTTCGTGCAAATTTTTAGCTTTATCTAGATACCAACAAGAACATTACTATCGATCGATAGGTACAGTATACTCTGAACTTTCCTTGGTATGCAAGCTTGCCACGTATAGAAGCAAGAACATATCTGGATCAATATGGTGGTAACAATGATGTCTGGATTGGAAAGACACTCTACAGGTAACGTTTAACTGCTGTGCTTCAAATTCAAACATTGGTCCATGGCATATATTTTCAACAAAACTAATATTAATGTCATATGCGATGGATGGCTTTTTGCAGGATGCCACTTGTGAATAACAATGAATATCTAGAGCTAGCAAAACAGGATTTCAACCATTGCCAAGTTCTACATCAGCTTGAGTGGCATGGTCTACAAAAGTATATGTTAATTCTGTAATTTTCATTTTCTTGCATCTCATTTCACTACATGAACTAGCTTAAACATTATAATATTCGTTGGCACCATACATGTTTAGGTGGTTTATTGAGAATGGCCTAGAAGCTTTTGGGCTGGCAACACAAGATGTTCTAAGAGCTTATTTTCTAGCTGCTGCTTGCATTTTTGAACCAAGCCGTGCCATTGAGCGACTTGCTTGGGCCAAAGTGTCAGTGCTTGCCACTGCTATTTCTGCACATTTTTGTAGTGGTATGTCTAGCAAGAAAATGATGGAATGTTTCATAAACAGCAATCTCCACGAAGAAAATGATGATGTAACACGGTAAGTACTGTATCCAAACATCATTGAACATTCTCGTCAAGTTATAAATCATCATGTGACATGATAATGGTTTAGATGGATGTTTTGATGTTTGTTCTCTATAAGATAAATGGCATACTAATACAAGTATTTAGGTAGACTGACTTCCACTAATAGAAAGTTAAAGAAATCGATATATCAAAGCCAATTATTGTAAAGTTCAGATTTTGGTACTTGCATGGACTCTGTTTTACTTTGCATGAGGTCACAACATATCTCTGAACTTTTTAGAAAGAAAAAAAAAAATTGTATTCCTAGTATTTTATTGGAAAATTAGCATTACTTTCTATAATAACTCATGACTTACATGTGAGGAGGCCGCATTTAATATTGCAAACCTAATCACATGCATTCTGTTTTTTTGGATTTTATAAAAATAACCTTGTCATGATGTGACATAGCCTTTGATATGTTATATTACAGAAACATGTACTTATCAAGGTACTGGAGCATGCTAGTGGCTTGGTAGTGGCATGACACCTTCATTTTAGCTCAGCAGGAGCACTTTTGCAAAGTTTTGTAATATGGGTTGGTTGTAAATTTTTGAGAAATTTTACGGTGTATTATCCTGGTAGTATAAAATATGTAGTAGAAATCGTATCTAACCGTTGATTTGTTAAGGATGTTCCTACTACTTTACTACCAGATGAAGTATAAGTAGACTCTAATTAATCTGATCCATTGGATCGAAAAGAATAAATGGTTCATATTCAATTTAATCCACCGTCAAAGAGCTCAAATTTTTATCCTCATGTCGGTTATTTGTAAGAAATTAATACAAATGATGACATTTTCTGAACTTTGAATTTAATCTTGGAAATATACGGTTATGAAAATATCAATAGGAACTAGGTCTATTTTGGACGTATATAGTGACATATAAGGATGGTTTAGATCAAACACTAAAAGCCCACTGTATTAGTCTAAATTTATCACTCTCATACTCTTCCACCTTGTAATAATGTAAACCGAAATCTCTCTTCATGTACACCATCAAAATATGATCTAACAAGTATTTGAAGTTCTTATATCCCCGGAAACTATATTTATTTTGGATGTATAAAGTGACATGTAAGGATGGTTTAGATCAAACACTAAAAGACCACTGTGTTAGTCTAAATTTATTGCTCTCATACTCTTCCACCTTATAATGCAAAACAAAATCTCTCTTGATGTACACCATCAAAATGCGATCTTACATGTAAAGTTCTTGTATCCCATTCTAAGTCTATTCCTCCCAGATCTGTTTACCTAGCTAGTATATATCAGTCAAAACTTACTAGTCAAATATTTGTCAGCATGAACCAAAAATATTTCATAGACTTATGAATCAGATCCATATAATTATTCAATTATTGAATAAGCAAAATATTTATTACAAAGGTAATTCTATTAGTTTGGGATATTTTCTTATAAGTAGATATTTCAATAAGAGCTTGAAACTTGCACCATTTTCTCACTTTAAACTTGACATCATCATGTTGCTATTATTGTGTAAATTAGAATTATTATTCATTAGTTAACTTATATATTATGTTATATTAAATATAGAAAAACATTTAAGATGGCATGGCGTGCCTTGAGCTAAACCTCGTAAGGTTCATTACGGATGCATCTATGCAATTTGTTATACCATCTACAATGTAATGTATGAAATTCATTAAAGGAGTTTATCAGTGCTATAACATAAATTGTGCATTCAGGCTCAAAGAAAATTCAAAAGATGAAATTCTTGTGAGGGCAGTTCAGCGACTTATTGATTTATTGGCACAAGAGGCGGGTACTCATGAAGGACCAAAGTACATCCACAGTCTCTTACGATGTGTCGTGAGTTAAACAAAGAACTGATCCTATTTGAAAATTATTACAATGATTTATTATATAAACATTCTAATATCATTCTTTCAACTTCTAGTGGATCGAATGGATGAAGCAACAGATAAATAGAGAGGATTATAGATATAGTAAATCCAGTCTAATGCAACATGGGTCATGCATGGTTCATGACAAGCAAACATGCTTGCTTCTAGTTCAAATTATTGAGATTTGTGCTGGACGTGTTAGTGAGGCAGCATCTATCATAAACAACATGGATGCTTGGTTTATTCAACTCACATCCTCTATTTGTGACAGTATCTACCACAAGATGCTACTTACTCAGGTAGACCGTCCGTTTCAGTAACTCTTTCCTCCTTTTGTATGCAGCTATATGATGCCATGATTATTTATGTTTTTTCCCTTTGAATAAATGAATCTGATGAGAAATTATTAACTACTTCTACCTTTTTGGGTGGCTCAACTAGAACGAATGCCCCCTCCTTGATTAAAGATGCATATGTTTCTTAAAAACACAATACTTATAATATCTCGAGCAAGTCTAACATTAAGTGTTCTGTATTTTGTTACCTTAACATTTCCAGATAAAAATAGTTTAATTTGAGATAAATATAATATTACAATAAATAGTTATCAACAATAGAAATACTTATTTAAATTTATCTCTTTATTGTTTGTTGACAGCAATTTTGCTGCTCAGAGATCTTTGTTGAGTCAAAAGACATCCATTAATCTAGCTCAGAAACTGTTCCAAATATAAGAGTGCTTCTATGCTCTTCTTTTTAAAAGTTGCACAACTATTAAAGCATGAACGAAGAGTAGATGGTGATTACTTACCCCTTCACTTGCTTCAAGATTTGTGTAATTTGTATTAGAAGGGAAATCATAGAAGCACTGCTCTTCAAATATTTATGTCATGTGAAACTATATGCAAAATTAACATTAGTTTAGACCAAAATATGAGATTGGTTTCATTTTTATCCTTTTAGTATGTAACCACAAACTGTAACTCTAAAATTTTGACTTGGTATATAAAAATACAATACATTGCACTTTGTTTGACTATTTTTGTAACATAATATAGATAAAATGAATGATTCTTATTTTTATTTATGGCTCATTGATTTATTATACCTTACACTAACTGGTATATAAAAATACAATACGTTTCACTTGGTTTCACAATTCATGTATTAAAATATAAATATAATGCATGATTATTTTGATTTATGGATCATAAATTTATTATATCTAATATTAATTGGTATATTAGAATACAATGCATTTACTTGGTTTCACAATTAATGTATTATAATATAAATATAATGAACTATTCTTATGCTTATTTCTAGCTCATAAATTTGTTATATCTTAATGCTAATTTCATCAATAAAATTCCTCATGCCATAGTTTTTTAGAGGGAGGAAAGTAACAAAGGCTGATACTGCACTATATTAATAATATAAAAATATGTAACGGCAGCACCAATGAAAAGGAAAAAAAAAAAAAGAACTCACAAAGAGTCTAGCCAATAAAAATTAACAGGACAAAGATTTTCTTTCACTCTATCATATGCATATGCAGAGCTACTTCCGCTTTAAATATATAGGTCGTTAAACTAAGAACTTCCTCTTTAAATATATAAGTTGTTAAACTAAGTATGTAACTTTCTACCTTGTGTTCATTTGGCAAATTAGGAAACTACTTAATACAAAAGAAATTTAACATTTGTTGCAACATTTTTGTTATTTCATTCAGTATATTTTCTCTATTGTACTTCAGAACGAGTTAGGCTTACAGAGTTTTATGCTCTAATGTTTTTAACCATTTAATTAATGATGCAATTTATAGGACAACAAGAAGAACAAGGCAACAATAAGTCACATTGACAAGAAAATTGAGTTGGATATGCAAGAACTTTCCCAATATATTCTTCAGAGATCTGATGATAGAACAAGTAACAACAAGACAAAGCAGACCATCTTGAATATAGTCAAAAGCTGTTTCTATGCTACTAATTGCCCATCATATATGGTAGATAAACATGTCTCTAAAGTTATTTTTGAGCGTGTTATTTGAAAGGAAGTGTACATCAATGAATCAATTCTATGGATAAATAAAACATGATGTAAGGAATCAAGTTTGGGCGACACCGGACAAACAATGGGTACCAAAATTGATGACGTACCATTGGACGCAATCAAGATGTTACCATATCCTGTTTTTTCATCACTTTAACCATGATTTTAACAACAGTTTCAGCAAGCTTCCCTAAACAATTACCACCAATACAAAACAAGTTCAACAAGAATTTATATAATAACATGAACAAGAACAATAACAATAACAATAATAATCTTGGAACCACACGCCCAAGAACACCTGAGGCACGTGCTTGGGAATTCTCATGTCCTTGCACATGGGAATGCTTGGGTCCACATCCTCGAGAACACCCGTATCACATGTCTGAGAGCAAATCTTTAACCTTTTGGCGATGACAAAATAAGGAATTATAGACAATAAATAGAAAACAAAAATTATCAATTAATATGTAAATTTAACTAGGTTCACATAACCATTATTATGGTATGAACAACTAAACTGACTAAACACTTTATTTATCCAAGAATGATCACTAATACTAGATAATTGTGGTAGATGATGTGACAAGTGAAGTGATGACACTACTCCCATCCAATACATGTCACCTTCATTGATCCCCTAAAAGATTAAATAAGAAAGGATGAGTCAACGACTCAGTAAGTACATAATAAAACAATACCATATCCATTTATGATATTCATCCCATTAATCATATCTTTTATCATTGGCGATACAATGCAAATATATCTTCATGCTCATATGCTCATCACATAACTTATACCGATATAGCTAAATGCACACCAGTCGATGTCGCACCCACTCATTCCATCAATCCCGTAGATGTGCCTACCATAGTGGGTCTTTTATGCCCACACAACGTAGATCATAGAGGCCCACATAAGTCACCTCTTTCCGTCATGAATGAATCATATGCAAATAACATAATTTATCAAAATTTAACATTTATCATCATTACCATTAATTTCATCATCATATAAATTCCATAATAGATAAAAGTAATCATGTAAAATAGTATGGTAAACAAGTTGCCAATATGAACAACAAGAGTTAGCAACCAAGTTATCGTTCTACCATGCACTTGCCTTTTTACCCACGAGAGATGGAATGACATGTGGTTGAAGCCAAACCCAAAGCCACACCTCCTACAAGGTAATACCAACTCAGCAATATTCACAACAGTACAAAACATCAAACATAACAATATCGCTCATACGTACGACCCCAGATATAATTTTCCCTCTTGTCAAACATTTCCCCTTTGCTGTCCCGATGGTTGGGGGATGATAACTTCTATTCCCAAAATTTAATAGAGAATAAAAATAAAATATTAAAATATGTATTTGATTTATTATTGCATTTCTTGAATATATATATGTCTTTTGGATGAATTTCTTGTTGAAAGATAATTGAATTTTTTATTTTAGAGAAAGGATAACGGTAAAATGGAAAAAAGATAAAATATAAAAGTGATAAAAATTTTAAAGAAAAGGCTTTAAATATCTTATGAGACCTCTTTATCAAGTTTTGGATGGTTAAAATTAGTATGAACACATTTAAAACCATGAAATGATTAATTTTAGAATTAATTATTAAATTGGACCAAATCACCAAAAGTTTTTTGTAGAATTTTTTAGAGCTATCTAGGAGCTAAAAATTTTACCATATGATCACCAAACAATTAATATTATCTAGTAACATTTGTAAAAACTTTAAACTATATTTACTATTTATCCCAATTTATTTAATTCAGAACTAAAAATCTGTAAAACAGATTAAAAGAATTACAAGAAAATAAATATTAAATATTTGGAATTTAAATTTGTTTGGGATAACCCTAACATTAGTAGAAACCTTGTTTAAAATTATAAAAAATTTAAAAGCTCATTTAGGCCCTCAATTAAACAATTATCCAAAATTGAAATCATGTGCAGTTAATAATGTCAGAATTTTAATAAAATACCCACTGAGCATTTTGATCCCAAAATTTTACAGTCGGTAGACAGATTACGTAGGAACCTTAGCTAAAAGTTTCAAAAATTTATGAACTGTCTGGACCCCTCATTAAAATCAATCTTTCTGACTTCCTGAGGGAATGAACCAGGGTTAGTCATTGTTCTCTCTCTTCAATATGGGTCCCACCTCATTTTCTGTGCCAACCAATCACCTTTTTACCCCCTTTTGCTGCCAGGTGGACCCCCAGTTAATTTGGCCCCGCCTGTCACTCTCTCTCCCCCCTGTTCTCTCTCCTCTCTTCGCTCCCATCAATCACCGATAGGTGGGCCACTTGGACCCACCCGTCAGTTCCCTTCTCCTTTCTTTTCCTCTCTTGCTCTCTCTCTCTCTCTCTCTCTCTCAATTCTCTCTGTCTCTCCCCAACCAAAAATCAGCAAGTGCCACCTCAATTTCTGTCTTCATTCGCGCCACGATCTCGTAAAGACAGGGCCACGTCGGCTCTCCTCTAAATCACCATTACCACGCCTCAACTCTAGCCCATACCACGCACCGTAAGATGGTCGGGAGAGCTCTGGAGGATGCTCTGACCGCCCCCATGAGGTTTCTCGGCCATAGGAATAGAGCTTCAGGTTTAAACCCTGTGCTCACCGCATTGTTGCCCTATATAAGCTCTAGAATCCATTCAAGCCTCGAATTCCCTCTTCCTCCATAACTCTGGCTGAGCCTTCGCCGCGAACAAAATCCAGACCAATTTATGCTATACAAGTTTACATTCAAATTCCTCCTGGTCGAAGTATTCTCACCTTATCACCCCTTAGGTAATTTGGGGATTCGTTTACCATAACCTCACCGCCACATGGCCTACTTTCTCCATCTTCGGCCAACTACAGACAAGCCACCCTAAGGTATAATTGTTTTGGTGAATTCTCGAATCGTGCTCTATGAACCTTGTAGTTGCTCACTTAACTGGTAATTTTACAAAAACGGGACTCATTCGTTGCCGTGACCATTCAGCCATGGCGACCGCCACTTGCTCGCGGTGACAAGGTACTTCCGGTCATCGCCGGTGTTAACCAAACCCATTATCAGGCGTGTCTTGACCTGCTGACGCCCATGAGACCGCCGGCTAGCCGACATGATGACTGTAGCCTCATTGCCGGTGAGCCCTATTTAGTCCCCTGTTTCGACTCACTGGCCCTTGGACCCCGCCCGTCAGTCACACCATTGCGAACCTAACACTGTCACATGAAATCACAAACCCACAACCCTGCCTGTTTTATGTATTGCTTTTATTTGATTTTATATTTGACTTCTTTTTGCCATTATTAAAAGTTGGTATTTGCTATATTCTTATTCGATAACGTGTAGACACTGATGTTGACGATACCCCTGTTGACGAATTTGATTCCTAGTTCATCCTAGAAGAGCAAGGCAAGCACCCCCTTGATCATGTTGATCCCAGTTTTATAATCACCTAAAATCTCGATTAAGAAATTTGTGTACATGCTTTATGTTTTTGTAAAGAATGCCTATTTTGGGTTAATGGTAGTTATAAACTTGAAATGATGGATTTCCCTTAATCAGTTTGTCATGTGATCTGTGACAACCCTAGATGTGATTTGTGTACATGCTTTATTGTTTGCATTTGCTTAGCACTGCTTTAGAAAGTTATTGGTGTTAGAAACACCCACACCTACTTTTCTTATGAATTTTTTAATGGTTAATTATGACAGAAAAGTATATTGATATTTTAATAAAAATGGAAATAAAACTATGGTTTCGACATGGGTGATTATTAGCAATAGCGTGATGTGCATTTAATATGTACGTAGGTAGGGGGAGTTTTTCGCCCAAGTCAAATTAAGGATCGAACGCAGTGTTGCATGATCCAAGTAATAACCGTACAACCATGAGGGCTGGTATGGGATGGCCTTAGCCTATTAAATTATTTAAAACTAGCTTTGCACATGAGAAGGCTAAGGTAGTATGAGCTGTTCCGAGATGGATTGCTCGAAGGGATGTCCACATCGAGGTGATTTGGAACCAACATTTACCGATATAACGATGTACGCCTCGCTATGGGGAGAAACGGTTGTTATTTTATTGAGCTCAAAAAGATTTATGATTTATGTGATTGTTTGTTTCTACCATAGCAAGGGATTAACGTCACCGGGCTAGTGCAAAGTTAGGTTTGAATAATGTAACGGTTATGTGTGATCTCTTTGCAGCACACCAAAGGAAGTGTGTTAATTCAGCTTTGTAAAAAGAGATGATCATTCCTTATGGGTAAAGCAGTACGCCTCTGTAGAGTGAAAAACTAATCGATTAGCCGTATCCACGGTCAAAGATAACTTGGAGAATTGACATTAGTTAGTTGTTTTCTATTTTCATAAAATTGGGACAGATGATTTGGAAACGAATTCTCTTATCAAATCTTATTTATGTTAATTGTTTTATTTCTCACGCAGGACTGTGAGACTCCTCACAAAGGGCTATGAGTAATTTGTTACATTTCTGTTATTTACTACTTGTTATTTTATTTACTCATCAAATTGTTTTTATTTTATTTTTGCTTTCAATTTACTATTCAGTATTACATTTCAAATTTCAGCTTTATGCAAAAATAACCTTAGCAGCCTTTCATTTGATTCAGCCTACATATATTTAGGCATTTTAAAAGTCTTGCGAGTACTTTTGTACTCAACTTGCATTATTGTTGTTTTTAGGTGAAGGAACAGGAATTCCTGAAGACATTTGCTTTAACACAAGTTACGGGTTTACTAATGACAATTCTTTCTAAGGATTCACCTTGTCTGTTGCCTATGGAATACTGGGCTTAGCTGGAAAACAACAAGATGAAAGTTTTTTCCACTACGGTTTACTTTTGGTTATATAATATTTTGTGTATTAAACTTCTGCTGCAATAAAATATTGCAAATTTTGTATGGCTGTATTTTCAAATTGTGCTAATGTGTGCTAGCTACTGATATGGGACTAGCACAGTATGCACTACAGAACCTTTCTTTTATGTTGGACTGTAGTATAAAAGGGGGGTCTCACATTCTAGTTCAGGAGCTCAACCATATCAAACCATATGAGTTCCATAAACTAAAAAAAATTCTTACAATTTCCTAGTTTGCCATATTTTCAAATTAATTAATTTAACCCATCATTTCTAGCCCCAAAGGTCGTTCTGTTGTTTTATTGACAACAGATTTCATAATTTCACATCTATTTTTATACAACTCCAAATATAACAAACAATAGTATCTATAAAATCTATGTGTCGACGTTTGTTGTCAACAATAATTTATATGGGGCTATACACTGGATCGAAACTCAATGGTAACACAAGACAAGGGATTAGACAGGTTCAGACCCTCGACGATGGAGGTAATACCCTAGTCCTGTGTTCTAGGATTATGATATGTACGTTGTAGAATTGATGTATACGAATATAGCAATCAGAGGGGGGTGAATGATTGTGCGAAAGCTAAAACCAAATATTTGATCTATTAAAGGTTCACCCCAAAATAGAACCAAATTATTGCCTCGGATTTGACAAAAATAGAATGACACACGTTCAATAAAACACGAATTCCCGAAGATCCAACCGTCGGATCGATCTGAAATTTGGACACAGGAAACTAAAGTCCAATATGAATCGAACCCAAGATGAATCAGCTCAATCAGACTTACGGATCAAAAGTTATGAACCTCGTAAGCTTGCTGTAACAGAATATGACGAGAATTGATCTAACAAAAACTTGTAGAGTAAACAAGATCTTCAAAAGATTAATCAACTAAACTTTGAGGAACTCTAAATCAATACCCTAGAGAAGTTTTGGATGGATCAAATCAAGATGAAACTCAACGAACAAAAACCAATCTAGAACAAAGGCAAGCATGCAGACAAGAACCAAAACAGGAAACACTGTAGCAACGCGTGTACTGTAGCTCGCAGAGGATCTGGAAGGAATTAATCTTTATTTCTTTTTGTCTAAAATACTCCTATCAAAAGAGTACAAACCCTAAAGCTCTGGATTGATCTCAATCCCTGGATTGCCTCTAAACAGGAGACACCCCTCCTATTTAAAGGACCAAACACAAGGAGTACGCATACTTGTCCACTTGGCCCAACCTAGCCCAATACATGTAAGCTACCCCAAACGACTACAACTCTGCACGTGAGTATGGCCCACCTACCATACTCACGTGAATGACAAACCCTCATGTGGACCATTCTATTAGCCGGAACGTCCCGCATGACATCCTTGACCACCAAGACCTCGGTTCCTCCCTAAACCTAGTCTTGAACCTCATTTCCTCCATGAACCTAGTTCGGGTCCCGTCATCGACCACGTTCGCCCTCGGGCAACACCTACACATGAACAAAAAGGAACGAATCTGAGCACAAGTCCACGACTTGACTCAAAGTCAATCGTTGCAATCACTCACACGAGCATTGCATACAAAACAAACCAACCTGAGAAATTTGTGTTCACAACGGACCAAACAATGGTCCAGCGCACAAAGGGAACCAAAAACCCTAGAAAATCCATTCACGCAGGACCAAACATCGGTCCGGCGCAACTCACGACGGACCAAAAAAATTGATCCAGCGTACATGCAAAACTTACAGGTTTTTGAACAACTTTATCCGATGCAAAAAACATCAAATTCACGTTCACGGCGGACCAAAAAGGATTTGGTCCGGCGCACATGTGAAAACTGACTTCAAAAAGGTGTTCACGACGCGTAAAACCCTAGATTTCACGTTCATGGTGGACCAAAAAAATTGGTCTGGCGCAAACATAAAAACGGTCCGGCGCCAATGAAAAAATTGCTGTTTCTGAAACTTTGGTCCGGCGTCAATGTAAAACGAGTTCTATTTTGGTTCGGCACAATTGATTGAAATCCTGTTCACGACGGACCAAGAATTTGGTCTAGCGTGCATGGTCCGGCGTAATATAGAGACTTACTGTTTTTCCAAAACTTAGTCCGACGCAAAAGTCCCCAAATGCACGTTCACAGCGGACCAAAAGTTTGGTCCAGCGCAGATGGGAAACTTACTGTTTTTTGAATTTGGTCCAGCGCATGCACAAGTACAAACACATTTGCAAATTCAGTTCTAAGCCAATTTTTTAGCACATGATTTCACAATCTCCCCCTTGATGAAAACATTAGCAACACCACTTAGAATTGAACATTAGCATTCACTTCACAAAAAGGTTTTTGATCAGACCAAAGAAAAAACACAAGATCTCCCCCTTTGTCAAATATGCAAAGTGAAAAACTCCCCCTAGGTGAAAATAAGAAAAATCTCCCCCTAAGAAGAAAAATGTGTGTGAATGTGCAATGTGCCAAAATTCTGAAATTCTCCAAACTTCTCCCAAAAATCTTCAAACTTCTCCCCCAAACTTCTCCCCCTTTGACAATGGATTCATCAAGAATTCAACAGAGAGAACAGCATGTTCAGAATTTTCCCTGTAGCAATGATTTCACAAAATAGAAACAAAGGAGTGCCAAGATAAGAAAAGATGAGCTCATTCGATCATATAACCTTATATATCACATAATATGCAAAATATATGAACTTAATGTGATTTTAACAAGTTAGAGAATGACATGCATCTCAACCTCAGTTCAATCAACTATAGCCAAGTACTAAGCAAGATCTCAGCAGAAAAGCAAGGCTCAAAACTGAAGCAACTAACAATTCAGGGCGAACAAGTAGTTTCAACTCCAATCTAGTAAACCAATTTAATCTTTCAATAATAAACTTGTAACACCCCGGCATTTAATATGCCTGAATGCTACCAAACATAAGCTAAACAACATCTAGATACAATGAATTAAGGTAAATTACAGCAAAGGAGTAAATGCTAAAACCCGAGATTTCGGCAGCATCTCCTTTGTTTTAACAAGATTTGAAGGAGCAACAACAGTATAGCAATAAGGCAATATGAGAGACAACTAAAACAGCAATAATTCAAGACTTAACCACAATATAAGTCTATTTTCAAGCATTTAATGTCTCCATGCGCCAAACGAACAATAAGACTCTCATAAAGCAAAGCTAAACCTTAAAGCAATAATCATCACACACAGTTTATTATCAAAAACTAATTGAATGACTTGTGGAATCAAATGAGTGAAGCTACGTGTGGAAGTGTGGCTAATTCCCTTCCCCGCATGCCGGTCTCATGGTACCTAAAACAACAAGAAAACACAAGCGTGAGTTCAAAACTCAGCAAGCATATTGCAATGGTACAACACGAACAATTACATGGCAATAACATCCCACATCATGTAAACCATCTCATTCATGATCACATATCATTATCATCCTCATTATATATGCAATGGATGCTATGCTCATGTCTCCTTGGAAACTCATACCGGTATGGTTGAGTACACACCCGTCGGTGTGCACCCTCTGTAACACCCCTTAGAACTAAACTATAGAACAAGAAAATTTCGACAGCATCTCCCCTAAAAACAGGACATTACGGAAGCATTTCATGATAAGCAATTCAAACAGGAATATAAGCAATTCAACAATACTAGCGACAACAAGTCTAAACCAACCATAAGCAAGAATAAGTTTAGTCATAACAACAAATAGTCTAAGTGTAAATAAAATTCATCAAGCTAATGTATTAAATAAACACTAGTGCATGGGAGTTGTGAAGACATTCGAAGGTTTATTGTGTTTCTAGCCCACCCCTCATGCTTATGTCTCTTGCACGCTACCTGAAAACAACAAAACACAAGCAGTGAGATTGGGTAATCTCAGCAAGCGGAACAATTAACACATAATCACATCCATCAAGAATTTAACACACCACATGCTTTACATTCAACACCACAACATCGACTACCACAACCTCAGTAAAATGCTCATGCTTGTGCATATGCTTATGCCATGATCCTCTTCACCGTGCCCTTTCTCAGGAACACACGGTGTTGTGGTCTGATCGCAAGACGCTGGCGTCGACAAACTTCCAATGCATGATTATGCAGTTAATGCTTCATGCATGAATTCATTCATAATTTTCCACATTGAGTCCACATATTTGCATGCCATCATATAACATGGATAGAAAAACAAATAACATTGAGATGAACTATTTAGACAGTTCAACCAATAGGCAACATCATTCTTCTCTTTACTCATGGTTCAAAGCCAAAGCACATCATCACATTGCTAATCTAATTATTGCAATCTTCCTAGCAAATGATCAAACCATGTATGATTAATGTCATCGGGAAATATAACGAAGGCAATGCAAACAACGATGTATAGCTCAACCATACATTACTTCCACTTGCGTTTACTGACGTAGACGACGGATCTAGTTGCGTCCAGAAGGGGCACCACCTGTACAAGCATATTTTCAGTATGTAATAACACCACAATTGATCACACAACTCAGACACGCAATTCCTACAACCCGTTCCCCTTTTCCAACACCGAAACCCCGATCTGTCCGGATCGAACAGCAGCAACCCCCATTCTCTTTTTCGTATCTTTTTTTCTACAAAACATAAAAATATGAAAAAATTACAGGAGCTAGATATTGACGATATCTACAACTTTACAGAAGATCATAAATTCTAATTCCTCTGTTAAATATGCCTAAACAGTCGTCCAACACAGTGGATGAAATCTGTTCCCAGATTCTGTTCGTCGGTTTGCAACAGCGATAACTCTCAGAAAACTTCCCCAAAAATTCTGAAAAAATTACAAAAGCTAGGTCTCGACGTTATCTACAACTTTATAGTTATAGGTTTTGGCAGGAAAAATCATCTATGCCACGTAAAACGCTAAAACAATCCGCGCTGCACAATCCCCCCTTCCAGAAACAGCACCACGTGAACATCTACCCTTCTCCCCCAACAAGATCCATCCAAAACCCTCACCACCAGATCTAATACACTCCTAATCCCTAGGTAAAACAAAGGTAAAAGTTTGGGAATTTTACCTAGTGTTCTCCCTTGCGAACCCACGAAGAACACGCGATGAACCCCGAATCGGCGATCTGCTCGTCCTCCACGCCTCCACGGAGTCGCTCCTCGCCTTCTCCTTCGCGATTCGCGGCGGATCTTGAGCCACCACGTAGGGGAAGGAAGGGGAGGGAGAGGTGGCTGCTAGGGGAGGGAGAGGGAGAGGGAGGAGGCGCCTAGGGTTAGGGGGAAAAGGGGTGGCGCCCCCCTTGGCTAGTGGGCCGGCCCACTTAGGGGAAGGGGGAGGGAGAGGTGGGGAGGGAAATCCCGGCCTCGGCCTAGGTTGTCCTCGGCCCACTGATTCTAGCGCGACGCTCCAAAAAAAATATTAAAACGTCGCATGAACTTTAGTTAATCAATTCCCGACCAAACTTCTCTCTTTTTGAAACAACCACGACGGAAAAGAACTAGGATCGCTCTCAGACCTAGGGCATCACACCCTCTCCCCCCTTCCATCCCGAACATGGAGGGTGCCTACTCCTCGCTTCCGTTCACCGCGGTGAATGGAATCACGATGTAGGACTTACTCATTGGCTCTCCGGATTAGTCATAACTTTCTCACCGACCTTCCCCGGACTAGTTATGACTTTCTCACCGCCCGGGCCATGTAACATGCCATGTATGCAAATATGCCAACAACATAATTAACTTGTACATTAACTCATGTCATCATAACATAGTAGGCATACTCATCATATCATTGGCAAACATTAAAGCATGGCAAGTGTTCATATCATATATTCAATCTTCATCTAGTCTCAACTAGCAACCTACAAACCGCTATCCATTACAATACACTTGCCTCAACCACGGGCGACGGATTGGTGAGAAGTAGAAGGCCCTCCCGGGGTCACACACCCTGCACATAGGGACCACACACTCACAATCATGACCACAAAACAGTATGCAAACCCTCATCTACCCCGACATTGCCAACTACTCGCAAAACCCAAAAACAGCGGTTCTGTCCCGTCGGGACAGCAGCCTTCCAAAAGGCATAACTCAGGTTCTAAGACTCCAAATCAATTAAACGAGTACATCCTCGCGTAGTTTAGGAAATTTCCCAACTTTTTCTAGGTATAGGGAAAAACTGATTCGTACTCTAAAGTTGTTTAATCTACAAAATACCGTGATCTGATCCAATCACGTCACAGATTTTAAGACGCTCGGTAAAACAGCCATAACTTTCAAACGGCTGGGCGGAATTGGATGTTCTTTATATCCACTGAAAGATAATGAAATTATCTACATCTTCTTCAAAATCCGTACGACCAGATTACGAATCTAAATTGGCGAAAACCTAAGCCCTAGGTCGACTGCTCATGCTGCCCGAAACAGAGGACGTGGCAACTTTTAGATCTAATCCAATCTACTCAATTTCAGCACCACCAATTGATCTAAAAACATGATAATGATCCTTAGAACAGTACCTAGCCCAACTCCAAGGAGTCCCATGGCCATACCTTCGCTCGACGCACGAAAACCCAACGAATCTCCTCCCGGTTCGCGCGATCTCCTTCCTCGCTCCAAATCCACTGGATCTCCTCGTCGCGGAGCTCTCCAATGGACGGATCTTCGAGGTGTTGAGGTGGAGAACTCCCTTAGGGGCAGCAAGGGAGGTGGAGAGGGGAGTTGAGGGGTGGTGGCACCATGGAGGAAGATGGAGAGGAAGGGGAAGGGTGGAGGCGCATGGGGGGTGCTAGGGGGTGGCGGCTAGGGTTGGAAGAGGGAGTTTGGGGCGCACCAAGGGGTGGGGGCCAGATTTGGCTGCCCAAAAGTCCCCCCCCTTGGGCCCAAACCCTTCCACCGGAGGCCCAACTCAACCCCCAAGGCCCAAAGTCCCCCGGAGAGGCCCAAACACCCGAAAACGGCCCAAAAACACGCTATAAACGGCATAACTTAAAGTTTTAACCTCCATTTACATATTTTATAATGTTTTGACCTCAACATCCACATTTTATAAGATTACAACACTCCGTGGTGTCACAAAACTGCATGTGGCATGCTTGAAGCATACTTCTTTTATTTCCTTGGAGTGGCATGCTTGAAACATACATCTTATCTGGAGGGAATGGCATGCTTGAAGCATACATCTTATCTTTTTTTTAGGGAAAACATGCCTGAAGCACATAACTTGAGGCCTTTGCTTTTAACAACCTTTTTTTTACTGATTCCCTTTTTCTTTGATTGTTAACATGCAAAAGAGATTAAAATGTCTTATGAAAGAGTAAAGCTGAAAACACACTTGCTCCATAGCCCAAATTTGTCAAAAAGATTCAATATCAAACCTAGAAGAGTAAGATATCACAGAGTATTTAGCTATAGGCAATCAGACTAAGGAATTCCGCAATGTCATTTTTAGTTCAGGTGAAACAAATTAGATTATCATATATTAGCTCAATTACATAATATATAAAGAAATATGATAAAGTAAGCTCATCAAGTAAAAACTTGGCAGGGAAACTCCCCCTCAAAACAAACCCATTGGATGAACAACCCCAAGTTCTCCTCGAATAAAAGCAAAGCGAGAAGAAGACAAAGGTTTTGTGAAAATGTCTACCAATTGATGTTCAGTATCCACATGATGAAGCACAATATTTCCTTTTTCTACATGATCTCTAAGAAAGTGACATCTGATATTAATGTGTTTTGTTCTAGAATGTTGCACAAGGTTCTTAGCAATGCAAATTGCACTAGTGTTATCACACAAAAGAGGAACACTATCCAAAATAACCCCATAATCTTTAAGTGTAGCTACTATCCAAAGAATTTGAGAACAACAACTAGCAGCAACCACATATTCAGATTCAGCAATTGATTGTGCAACAAAAGATTGCTTTCTAGATGACCATGCAATAAGAGAATTGCCCAAGAAATGACATGTACCAGATGTACTTTTTCTATCAATTCTACATCCTCCAAAATCAGCATCAGAGAAAGCTTTTAAACTAATGCATGAGGAAGCAGAAAGCCAAATGCCAAAATCTTGAGTACCATGGAGATACCTGAAAATTCGCTTGACAGCTTGTCGATGTGAAGCACGTGGGGAAGCTTGAAAACGAGCACACAAGCACACAGCAAATTGTATATTCGGCCTTGATGCAGTGAGGTATAGAAGTGAACCTATCATGCTTCTATATTCCTTTTGATCAACCGGCTCACCATCTTCATCCGGATCAAGTGTGCAAGTGCTCTCCATGGGTATCATGATTGGCTTGCTGTTTTCCATCCCAAAACGATGTAGCAAGTCTTTTGTGTACTTACTTTGATGAACAAAAGTACCTTCTTTTGATTGTTTGATTTGAAATCCCAAGAAGTATGTCAATTTTCCCATCATGCTCATTTCAAATTCGTCCCTCGTGGTTTCTAAAAACTTAGACACTAAAACATGAGAGGAACCACCAAAGATAATATCATCAACATATATCTGAACGAACAGTTGATCATTGCCTTGCTTGAGTAAAAAGAGAGTTTTGTCAACCTTTCCCATTGTAAACCCCTTTTCAAGTAAAAAGGTTTTAGCCTATCATACCATGCTCTAGGGGCTTGTTTCAAACCATACAAAGCTTTTGACAGTTTGAACACATGATCTGGAAACTTTGGATTTTCAAAACTAGGTGGTTGCTTGACATACCCCTCCTCATTTATGTAGCCATTAATAAAAGCACTTTTCACATCCATTTGATATAATCTAAAACCTTTAGATGCAGCAAATGCTAAAAGAATTATAATGGTTTCAATTCTAGCAACAAGAGCAAAGGTTTCAAAAAAAATCAAAGCCTTCAACTTGAGTAAAACCTTTAGCAACCAATGTAGCCTTGTTTCTAACAACAACACCGTCCTCACTTTGTTTATTTTTGAAAACCAATCTAGTTCCAATAACATTAAAATAAGGAGGTGGTGAAACTAGTTTCCAAACTTTATTTCGATCAAAATTCTCTAATTCTTCATGCATGGCATTGATCCAAGATCCGTCAGATAATGCATGAGATATATCTTTGGGTTCAAAAGAAGCAACTAAAGCAGAATGAGAATGAGTATCAGAATGAATAAACCTGGATCGGGTGATTCTCTCATTTAGGTCTCCAATCATTTGTTCAGATGGGTGCATTTTCTGAATGTGCAAGGGAGCTTTGGCTTTTGAAACTTCTCCTTCTCCTTCTTCATTTTCAGCATGTACACATGATATTGTAGCTTAAAGATGGTTAGCTGTAGGTGATGTAGTAGTAGGTGCCAAAGGTGCTACAGCTTGTTGTGCATTAGGAAGAGTCAAGGCCTCATCTTCAACATCATCATCATCAATGTCTTCAAAGATTTTCTCCCCCTGAACATCTGCGCCTGTACCTGCATCACTTGGACTAGTGCCTAGACTAGCCTCATCAAAAGTAACTTCATAAGTTTCCACAATTTTGTTAGTCACCGAAACAAGCACACGATAGCCACGAGTATGAGCAGGATATCCAAGAAAAATGCCATCGTTGGATCTAGCTTCATATCAAGATTTCCAGATTTCAAGACAAAACATTTGCATCCAAAAACACTAAAGTGAGAAACAGTAGGCCTATGTCCAAACCGAAGTTCATAAGGAGTTTTACCCAGTTTTGATATAAAAAACACACGGTTTGAAACATAACATGCAGTTGAAATTGCTTCAGCCCAAAAATTCCTAGGAGTGTGATGTTCATCTAGCATAGTTCTAGCCATCTCAACCAACGTTCTGTTTTTTCCTTTCAACTACACCATTCTGTTGAGGCACTCTAGGTGATGAAAATTGATGATCAATTCATTTTTCAGCACAAAAGTGATCAAAAGAAAAAAAAATTAAACTCAGTTCCATTATCACTTCGAATAGCTTTGAGAGCTCCTGGATGATCAACAGAAAAGCCTAAGAGCAAGACTTCTAAAATGACAAAAAGCCTCATCCTTAGATGCCATAAAGTACACCCAAGAATATCTAGAGAAATCATCAACAAGAACAAGCACATACCATTTGCCTCCAAAAGATTGAACTCGAGATGGTCCAACCGTGTCAAGATGTAGTAGCTATCCTGGAGCGTTTGTCATCACCATGGTAAGAGGTGGATGTGAACCTGCAATCATCTTGCCATGTCTACAAGAAGAGAATACTAGATCGCTATCACCTTTAAGCTTAGGCAAACCACGTATGAGATCTAATCCACTTACATGAGTAAGATGATCAAAACCAACATGACCAAGTCTATGATGCCAAAAGAATAAATCTTTAGAAATATTGGCAACTAGACACCTATGCTTAGAATAAGGTGATACATCAAAGTCAGCTTTAAATACTCTTCCAAAGCGTGAAATCCTGAAAACAAGGTCTCTTGAAGCATCTAACACTTTGCATTCATTTTTCTTAAAGCTTATTTCAAGATATTCATCAATCATTTGTGAGACAGAGAGCAAGTTATATTTCAAGTTTTCAACAAGAGCCACATCCTTGAACATAAACTTGTTACTTACCTTCACTGTACCTTTTGCCACAACAGAAGAGGTAGAAGCATCTCCAAAGGTAACACTTTCAGCACGAGATGCACGAGTGAGGGAGGAGAACCAATTCTTATCATCGACATGTGGCGTGAGCATCCAGAATCTACTAGCCATATGTTCTCCTTCCTCGCGCGAGAAGCCTACATAGCAAAACATGTCGAGGTCTCAGTATTGGGGTTAGAAATCAGATTTTTGGGAATCCAGTACTGAGACACACGACGCAACAAAGTAGGCACAACACGAGTATTCTTATGCACAAAATCAGATTTGTCCTTTCTCGTGTTCTTATCAACAAAAGGTGTTTGCTTCACCCTAGGCTCATAATGAGAAATGAAACATGCATGTTTGAAGCATGAAGATCAAAACCTAAACCTTTTTTATTTGAGCTAACCTTTGATTTATCCAAAATCATGTTCAAATATTTCTTGCCATTAGTGAACCGTTCCAAAGAATTTTGCAAGTAATCAACTTTCTTAGCAAGAGTTAAACAATTATTGCAAGGAACATCCACTTTTCCTTTTTGCTTGCGACAAGTTGAGCATGAAAGAACCTCATGTGTAAGCAAAGCATCACATTACTTGAGAAACCCTAGTATTTGCATCATTCAACTTCAATTCTAGAGTTGAGCATTTAGAACAAGAAATTGAACCATGCAAATCATCAGTGGAACAGCTAGCATGTTTAACATGTTTCTTATTTTTCTCATTTTGATGTAACAAAAGAGCATGTTCTTTCCTAAGCAAGGTGAGCTCATTGTAAATTAAGTCACATGATTTGCAAGTATCATCATCAGGAATCAAAGTCTTAAATCTAGCAATTTCATCATTGAATGATTCAACAATGAAATCATGTTTCTTAATTTTCTTGTCACGTTTGTCAAGCAATTTTTCAAGACGGGCAACAGCAATAGCTAATTCATCATAAGAAGGATGTACCTCATTGAAGTCGCTGTCATGGTCATCCTCGAGGAAGCTATCCTTGCTGCTTGCCATGAGACACAACCCCATCAAATCATGCTTTCTTGGAGTTGCATCATCCTCGCTGATCTCCGAGTCCACATTGCTCAAATTGACTTGTTCAAGAGCGGAAAGAACTCGGTGGACAACTTTGTGGTTGAGGAAGCTCTTCTTCTTTCTATCACTTAAAGAGAAATTTTTCTTCTCTTTTCTTCCGTCGTTGTCTTTTTCCTCCCTTGAAGCTTTACCTGCAAGCTTAGGACAATTTGAACGCATGTGGTTGAGATCACCACACTCAAAGCACCTTTGAGGACCACCTCTCTTTCTCATTCTCACATTCTGCAAAGCTTTGTTAAAGAGAGAAGAGGGTAGTGCCAAGTCTTCTTTGGGAAATTCTTCAATCTGTTCATCGGTTAATGAAGACAAGGAAGACAAAGCACATCTTGAAGAAGTATTGTTAAGAGACATGCTAGATTGAGATGATAGAGCAAATGATTTATGATCATTCTTCCTAGCAAGAACATCCAACTCATGAGTTTTCAACTTAGAATAAAGAACATCTAATGTAAGTGAACTCATGATAGTAGATTCTCTAATGGATGTAACTTTCATCTCCCAAATAGACATGTCTAATGCACCAAGCAATTGTCTAGCATTAGCAGCAGCATCAAAGCTAACTTCAACAGCACACAAATTGCTAAGAATTTTATTAAAGCGTGCAAAGAAATCATCTAGTGGCTCAGGCGCAGGCTGTGGCTGTGGCTCCTCGGGATCTGGCTCGTGCAGCTCCAGTACTGGCTCTGGCTCCTGTCCATACAATGCCGTTTCCAGCTCATCGATTCTTCGCAGAAGTTGAGACATATACTCTCGAACCTCCTGCAGACTTTTCTTCTCCTTCTTGACCTCCTCATGGGCCTTCTGCAGCTCCTGCACTGTATCATCGAGTACATCCTCCTGCGCGATGACGAACCTCGCCAAATGTGTGATGGTGACATCCTCATCTTCTATCGGCTCCCGCTCAATCCTGTTGTCTCGGCGTGGGTGGTGGCGAAACACTGTGCCCTCCAGTTTTCTAGAGTAGGTGCGAGCGATGTGCCTCATAGCTTGGCGCGACACCTCCTGGATTCCCATCTCAAATGTAGACTTCCTGGCCGTGAAGTGGCATGGGCGGCTGAACTTTGTCTTCTCTTGTGCATACACGATGATCTTGACGTCCCATGCCTTGACCAATCCAGCCTGCACTACAGTGGTACCTTGGTAAAGTGGCCTCTCGAAACCTCCAAGTACCTGTAGCATACGCCATAACTCAGCGGCGTAGCCTTGCTCGCGCTCGGCGTAGTTGTTGAGCATCTTCATCTGCCAAGAGACACTCACGTGAGAACGCAACAACTTTTAAACCACGTGAGAGCAAGAGAAATTCAGCAAAGGGGGTATGAAAAGAGAGAAGGGGATAAGGCGAGAGTTCATTTATCATCTTGTCAAGTTTTAACTTTAGAAAATAGGTTTTATCCTCACTACGACCATTCTAACTAAGGGGTAGCCCTACAGTAAGTATGGCTCTGATACCACCTCTATCGAGACCCGAATTTGCAAATCCAGACCCTCTGTGTATTCAACACTAGTCCAGGATCACGCTAGTGCACACAGTCTCAACATCGGTAAATATCACAATCATACACATCAATAGAAGTAAAGTACGTTAATTAAAATAACCAAACTGGTTGCTCGACCTTATGGTCAAGTTACAAGAGTACGCCACACAAGGCGAAAACTTATTAAAGGAAATAAATTGCAGCGGAATGAAAGCATCAACGTGGCGCCATCCAGTATACCACAGGCAACTGACTAGGCTTGCTCCCTAGATGGATGGTTCCTCCTGAAGTTCTTCCTCCAAAGCTGGCATCGCTTCTTCTTCAACTGGTGTTGTATTGTTCCAAGGGGTGAGTACTTGGTACTCAGCAAGTCATGCACAGAATGCAAACTAATATTCTACATGCATGGCTTAGTTCAAAGGATAGGCTAACAGGTACATTTGCAGTAAAACAACACTTAACAAGTAGCATAAGTAGATTCGAAAGCAGTAAAAGTAAAGATAATATCAATAACTTTTCCAGGAGTTAAGTAAACATTCTTCCCTTTCCTAATCCACATTTCCATTAATGTCATCAATAAACCCAACCAAACTTTTCATGTCCAAGTTGTTTTCATGAAAGTCTAACCCTTGACCGTAATCCCCGAGCATTGTCCAATACCATGGACTCGGCTATTTGAATAGGTTGTACACTCTGCAGAGGTTATGCACTTTACCCACAAGATACAGTCAAACACCACAAAGGCGAGGGATCGTAACAAAGCCTTTCAGAGACCGCAAACTAAACAAGTGAACCTCTCGGCTTTGTCATACACCATCCCTTCCTTAACAGAGGCGAAGTATGGGACCGACATACCTGTTGGACGGGTACCATGCCACGACCAAATGCACGCTCCCCTTTCAAGCTACACAAAAGGTGTAGTTGACACCCTGAAGTACCACATGTAAGTTATTAGTAACTTACTCAACTAGGTCCGTCCCATTACAGACATGTGGTTGCACGTTTGACTCAGATCAAAGGCTTGCAAGGTTAAGTCCTTATGGTGACCAGGGCAAGACTACCCGAAGAACCAAAACGACATCCCCGCTGCCACTCATGGCCCACCATATCATTCTTGCCACTTGCCCCGGTCTAAATCTATTTATCAAACCCCGTTGATTAACATGCACCACGTGCCATCAACAATCACAACACATGATACTTTTCCAAAACAGTTCAATATCTCATTAAGTCAATATTAGTCCAAAATCATGTCATGTGCACGTAGTAAGTCTAAGCAATATACTACGACGGTCTAAGTACCCAATCTTGGCAACTTAATAATGTCCAACTACATATTCACAACTAGGGTGACAAGGGTTCATGGCACATAATTTAATTTATCAAGGTGTCATACTGCAATTTGGCATTTATCTAATTCCCAGAAATAATTTAAACAATTTCTAATTAAACTAGCATGCAATAATTTAAATCAAACTAATTATCAAGAATAGGAGCAATATGGTCAAAGCAAAACTTGCCTTCAAAAAGTACTTGCTCTTGGTCCCGAGCTGGCTCCTAGGTCAAAACTTGACCTTCGTAGCCTTCGGGAACTTCAACGTCTCACTGTAGCAGCGTGCGAATAGCAACAAATAATCAAGCAGTGGACAAAAAGTGTCCAACAATTCAAATAAAATTCCTAACTAGAGAGAGCACATTTTTATAAATTTTTAGAAATTTGAATCGTCCAAATCGGAGTTAAAACACAAAAGTTATACTCGTTTAAAGTTTAAAGAATCTATTAAATAAATATAAACAGAGAAAAACATATGTCCACAAATTAATTAAAATTCACATTTAAGTAGATCTCAATTTTATAAAAATTTAGAAATTGGAACCGTTCAAATCGGAGTTAAAATGCAAAAGTTATAAGCATTTGAAGTTTGAAAATTCAAATAAATCAATAAACCGAATTAATTCATTTATTTTTGTATTGAAAATCCAGATTTATGACGTCAGCATTGCGTCATCTGGTCCATGGACTCGGTCCACGGTTCGGCTTTGGTCCACTGTGGACACGGTCCACGGGTGCACGTGTCACTGACACGCGGGACCCACTCGGGTGACGCCAGCACTGACGTCAGCACGGCTCGGCCAAGTGGACTGACACGCGGGCCCCACCGTGACGTCACGGATGACATCATGGTGCGGTTGCGCCAGCCACTGACATGCGGGCCCGTTCGCCGACGCCACGCTGCGACGCTGCGACGACCGGCGCGCCGCTGGCCGATCGCGCGATTCGGCTCCCGAACACGTGGCTTGATCTGGGCCGTCGGTTTGAAATCCGACGGTTCAGATTGGATCTGGATCCTGCACGTTGTGAACAACGTGGTTGATCTGGACCATTCGATTTGAATCGGATGGCTGAGATCCGATTGGGTTTCACCGCATCGCCGGGGGCGACGTGGCATGACCCGGCGTGCGACGTGTGGCTCAATCTACATCGTTCGATCTCGATCGAACTGCTGAGATCTCATCTAACGCTACAACGCGGATTAACCCTAACCGTGCGATCTAGATCTAACGGCTGAGATCTGACCCTAGTACGGTGCAGTTTACGGCTATGTGGCTCAATCTAGAGCGTTAGATCTAGATCCAACGGCTGAAAACAGATCAAAAATAAATAAAACGTGGAACTTACCCACGGGTAACGTGGACAAATCCTGGTCATACGATGAAGATCGAATGGCGGAGAAGCTTCGCGGGTTCGGCGATGGCCACGGCGGAGCTGGGTTGCCGGAGACGAAAACGATGACAAGCCCGACGGTGTTTTGGTGCAGTTCCGGCGAGATGAGTGGTACCCTCCGACGCGTCTCGTCACGACGGTTCCGGATCTGGGCTTGTTCACGGCGGAGGACAGCGGACGCGGCGGGAAACAGCGAAGAAAGGTGGCGGACTCTTCCTCCAACCTCGGCGAACGATTGCGGCGAGACTAAAGCGGCTGGAGCTCGATGGCCTAGGGCAAAACGTGCGCACATAAGAGGAGAGCACGTTGGTGGCGGCAGCGCATTAAATAGGGGCCTCGGCTTCCGTGAATCTCGCGGAAACCGAGGTCCACCCTCGCACGACGGCGGAATTCAGCGGCGACACGGAGAGGCGATGTGGCTCCATCCTGGCCGTCCACGTGTCCACGCTCAACGGCTGGGATTGCTTCGGGTGCGAGCGGGTTCGCATGGGGAACGGGCTCGGTGACGTGGCGCAACGGTGGCCGTTGGATCCCGATCCAACGGTCACGCGGTTAGGGTTTGGCTCCGGCTCGGGTCAGGCTCGAGTCGGACTCGGACTCGAGTTTGACTCGGGTTCGGTCGGGTGAACAGTGGAACCAACTCGGTTTTCCAGCGATTTCATAATTAAAATAATTTCTAGAAATTCAAATAATTCAAGAAAAATAGCAAAATAATCAGAAAAATTCCAAAAAAAATTTGGAAAATACTTTGAGACATTTTGGACTCAAATAAAATATTTCCAACAAAATTTATTTATAAATTTTGATTCTTTAATTATTTCAAAAGGGAATAAATTCAAATTAAATCCAAATAAATTACAGAAAATTCCAAAAATTCTCAAAAATAAAAAATTTCATTTAAATACATGAAAAACAAAAATTGGCGTGTTACAAACCTCCCCCCTTAACAGAATCTCGACCCCGAGATTCAGGGCTGACTAAGGAATAGGTTTGGAAACTCTTTCTTCAAATCCTCCTCGCGCTCCCAAGTCGCTTCACTCTCTACATGGTTGCTCCACTGGACTCTGCAGAAACGGGTTAACTTATTTCTCGTCTCTCGATCCATGGTGTCTAGAATCTTCACGGGGTGCTTCTTGTAAGTCAGATCCTCCTGCAGCTCTATTGACTCTAACGGTGTCTGCTCATTTGGTACTCAAAGACACTTCTTCAGTTGTGACACATGGAACACATCATGCACACCTGCCAATGACTGCGGTAACTTCAACTGGTAAGCAACTTCGCCTCTGCGGCTCAAAATCTTAAATGGTCCAACATAACATGGTGCGAGTTTCCCTTTGGCATAGAATCTCTTAACTCCCTTGAGGGGTGTAACTCTAAGGTACACGAAATCCTTCGGCTCAAAACTTAAGTCTCGGCGATGGTTATCGGCGTAGCTCTTTTGTCTTGACTAAGCTACCTTTAACCTTTCCCTGATCATGGCAATCTGCTCTTCGGCTTCTTGAAGAATATCCGGCCTAAAGACATGGCATTCACCTGTCTCATTCCAATTCAATGGTGTTCGACAAGGTCGACCATACAGTGCCTCAAAAGGTGACATCCGTAGACCGGCCTGATAGCTATTATTGTAGCTGAACTCGGCGTACGACAAACTCTTATCCCAAGAGTTGGCATAAACCAATGCACAAGCTCTTAGCATATCCTCTAGAATCTGATTAACTCTTTCAGTCTGTCCATCTATCTACGGATGATATGCAGTACTAAAGTTCAAATGGGTTCCCATGGCTTCGTGCAACTTATTCCAAAATCTCGAGGTAAATTGGGTACCTCTGTCCAATACAATCTTCTTCGGCACTTCGTGCATGTAGACGATCCTGGTCATGTACAGTTCTGCTAACTTATCTCCCAAGTAAGTGGTCTTTACCGAGATAAAACGAGCGACCTTAGTCAAGCGGTCCATTATAACCCATATGGAGTCATATCATCCTTGAGTTTTAGGTAAACCAGTAATAAAATCAATTCCGATTTCCTCCCACTTCCACTCAGGTATCTTCAATGGCTGCAGCAACCCTACTGGCCTTTGATGCATTGCCTTGACTCTCTGACATATGTCGCACACTGCAACATGCTCCGCAACTTCACGTTTCATGCTTGGCCACCAAAATCTCTCCTTCAAGTTCTGGTACATCTTGGCACTTCCTGGATGAATGGAATACTTGGAGTCATGAGCTTCCTCCAGAATCAACTGTTTCAGCTCTTTCTTGCTCGGTACGCAAATGCGGTCCTTAATCCACAATGTGCCCTGCTCATCCAGCTTGAAGTCCTTAGCCTTGCCTTCATCCATTTTGGACTTGATCCTCTGGACCTTGGCATCATCCTTCTGCCCTTCTCGGATTTGGTCCTCTAAGGTAGGCTTCACTTCCAACGTGGCTAGGAATCCTTCCTGTACTACTTCTAGCCTCAGCTTCTGAAATTCCTTGCATAGCTCGTTTTGGCTTTCGGCTAGCAACACATTCACGGTATGGCTCTTCCGACTCAAGGCATCGGCCACCACATTGGCCTTTTCCGGATGGTAATGGATTCCAACATTGTAATCCTTGATCAACTCCAACCATCTCCTTTGCCTCATGTTCAGATCCGATTGGGTGAAAATGTATTTAAGACTCTTATGGTCTGTGTACACTTCACATCTGTTCCCAATCAGATAATGATACCACAACTTCAATGCATGCACTACGGCTGCTAACTCTAGGTCATGCGTCGGGTAATTCTCTTCATGCGGCCTCAGCTGCCTTGATGCATACGCAATGACCTTTCGGTTTTGCATCAACATGCACCCAAGTCCCTGGCACGATGCGTCACAATAGATATCAAAGCTCTGATTAACATTAGGTAGGACTAACACCGGCGCTGATGTCAATCGCTTCTTCAGCTCTTGAAAACATTTCTCACATTCCGGCGTCCAGTTAAACTTCTTCTCCTTTTTCAGCAATTGCGTGAGAAGTCTCGCAATTGTCGAAAAGCCTTCAATAAAGCGACGGTAGTAACCTGCCATTCCCAGAAAACTACGGATCTGGGTTACTGTCTTCAGCTGTTCCCAATGTAACACAGCTTCCACCTTGTTTGGGTCAACTGCAACTCCTTCTACGGTCATCACATGTCCAAGGAATTCTACAATGTCCTTCCAGAAGTCACACTTGCTGAATTTGGCGAAGAGCTGCTGTTCCCTTAGCTTCTCCAACACTAGCTTCAGGTGTTCTGCATTTCTTCCCTTGTCTTGGAGTAAACTAGGATGTCATCTATGAATACAACAACGAACTTGTCCAGATATTCCATGAAAACATTATTCATCATATTCATGAAGTAAGCTGGCGCATTTGTCAAACCGAAGGACATAACAGTGAACTCGTAATGTCCGTATCTTGACGAGAATGCGGTCTTCTGGATATCTTCTGATTGGATCTTCAACTGGTGATATCCTAATCTCAGATCAATCTTGGAGAATACTCCGACCCCTCTCAGCTGGTCAAACATGTCATCGATCCTGGGTAGTGGGTACTTATTCTTTACGATGACTTCATTGAGTGCACGGTAATCTATGTACATCCTGAAACTCCTGTTCTTCTCCTTGACAAACAGAACTGGTGCTCCCCATGGTGACGAACTCGGTCTGATGAATCCTTTCTCCATCAACTCTTCAAGCTATCTCTTCATCTCCACCAACTCTTCGGTTGACATCCGATAAGGCCTCTTTGCTATCGGTGCTGTCCCGGGTACTAACTCAATCACAAATTCTATGTATATGTCTTGCGGCATACTAGGTAAATCTTCAGGAAAGACATCTGGGTACTTATTATTGACCACTGGTACATCCTTCATGCTGATAGCTTCCACACTGTTGACCATCATCTATCCATCACTAACGGCAGTCGCTTGAAATTCCACCTTTCTCCCACAAGGGCTCTCAACTGTTATGACTCTTCACCCACAGTCTAACACAGCCTTGTGTTTGGATAACCAATCCATTCCCAAGATAACATCTAGGGTCTGAGTCTCCAATACTATTAAGTTTGCTAGGAACTCCGTTCCACCTATAAGTATCCTTACCCCAGAACATCCTACATTAGATCGAAGTTCCGATCCCGGGGATTTGACTAGCAGTACATGCCTAAGGTTCACCATTTTCAACCCATTGTTCATAGCGAAAATTCGGGAAATAAACGAATGCGAAGCTCCAAAATCAAACAAAACTGTTGTAGGTACCGAGTTAACCAGTAACTTACCCAGTACGACGTATGTAGCGTTCTGTAGTGCATCGGCGGTGACATGGTTGACACGGCCTCTCACCACAGTTTGAGATGCGGTTCCTGGTGGTGCAGCTCCACGGCTTGCTCCTGGTGCGGCTGTCCTGGCTGGGGTCGTCCCAAGGTTGAAGCGAACGGGGGTCACTCCTGCCATCTTCTTGGGGCAATTGTTGGAGAAGTGCCCTGGTTCATTGAACGTATAACAACGTCTCACTGCGTGCCTCATTGCCGCTTGCGGGCGTTTCCTGGCTGGAGCTAGTGTCTGGTAGTTCTGGTTGGTAGGTCTTGGTGCTGGCGACGATGTTTTTGCAGCATTCTGCGGCTGGAATCTGAAAAATTGATTTGGTGCAACTCTCAGGCGTTGCCCTCCTTGGAGTGCTCCCTACTGTGCCATCCTGCGCTTCCGGTGGTCATCCACTTCCTTGCGCTTGTCCTCCAGGATGAGCGCCTTGTTCACAAGCTCTTGGAAGTCAGGAAATGTGTGGGTAATCAGTCCCACCTGCAGTCCAGAATTTAGTCCCTTCATGAAGCGAGACTGCCTGGCCTTGTCTGTTGCTACGTCTTCAGGTGCGTAGCGGGCTAGCTGAGTAAACTTATTGAGATATTCAGCTACTGACTGGCTGCCTTTCTTTAAAGCTCTGAACTCTTCCTTCTTGAGGTCCATGATTCCTTCTAGTGCATGATACTAACAGAAGGAGGCGGTGAACTTGTAACATCCCAAAAATTTCTTTTAATATATTTATTGTGTTTCTGGGATTATTTAGAATTTTCTGGAATTTATTTGGATTCAAGTTTATTGAACTAATCGCATTAAATAAATATCACGCATTTTTGCATAAAGCATAAAATCCAAAATTTTGTTGATAATTAAGATAATTGGTAGACGAGAGTGTTCACTTCAAATATTTTTGAAAAATATGTTATATAACGTAAGTCGTTGATTTTATAAAAATCGGTACAGGTGTCTGATTCACGAAAAGAATTTTCGCGAAAAATCTACGCGCCGAAAAATCGCGAAACCAACTTCGTTAGGTTCCAAATAGTTCCTAGTATTTTAGAGGAATTTTTTAAATTTTTAGAATCTCCCAATTATTTTTTTCGCGGCACGTTTTTTAGAACGTATATGTGTATACGTGTAAGCCTGTATGTGGACGTTGGTAGGTCTCAGCCATTCCCATTCCTTGTTTTCCAGCCATTTCCTCTAGATGGAGTGGATTAGTGCATGCATTAGTTCCTACACAGGTAACGTTAGCTTAATTAACCTCCCACATGAACGTTCATGCATGAAGCCGCATATACGTTTCCTTGCATGGCTGTTTTGCATGGCGTCTTCAAACCATCTCCGCCATTTTCCACCAAACTGCTTCCATTTCCAATTCTGATACTAGTCATTTTGCACTGCTAGCCGTTTCTCAATTCCCTGAGTGATTGAACTAGCAAGTAACGTCCTGTACATTTCCCATTTCTTGCAATTTACTACTTCGGCAACCATTCACTAGCAACGTTTCCCATTTGCTAGCCACCATTCACGAGTAAAACTTCCAGTCACTTCCATTCTCCAAGAAACACACATGTTCCTCCATTTTCTAGCAACACACGTTTCTCCATTTCCTGCACTCGCAAGAGCTAGCAACGTCGCCGCCGGTTACGTCGTCGCCGTCGTCGCTGTCTAACCGTCGCAGCCGTCTCGTTGCTGTCGCCGTTGGTCGTCTCGTCGCCGTTGCTTCCGCAGTCATCTACGTCGTCGTCGTCGCTGTACGCCGCTTCGCCATCGCCGCCGACGCCGGGCGCCGCTTTCCTCGCATCGCCGTCGTTGCCACTGCCGATCGGTAGTATTTCTTTTCTTTCGCGCGTGCTCTATCTTTACTAATCGGTGGATCTCGTCGTGTATTTACGCGTGTATATGTATTAGTTTAGATGAACGCCAGAATATACGTAAGCATGTTAGACGCATGTATGTTTTTATATATATGCTAGCCCGGATATATAGATATATATTGAACGCTTGCATAAGTTTATATATTCGTAGGTATGTTAGGCGAGCGCATGTATTAGGCCAAATCATGAATATATATATATGTGTGTGTGTGTGTGTGTGTGTGTGTTAGTCTGTATACGTATATTAGTCGAATGAGCCGCATGTATATAGTTAGGAAGCATATAAGTATATGTGGGTATATATATACTTGAACATGTACATGAAGCAAGTGTGTATACGAGCATATACATATTTGAACTTGTATCCAGTCGTTCCAGTACGCATGCGAGAAGAGTGCTCACGCCAAACAGTGCCATGCACAGGGAAAAGAAAACTAGAAAGTTAGTTATACATGAACTTTTCTAAAATCGCGAATTTTGTCTTTTTCGCTAAAAGTTCGTTCTAAGTCCGAATCGCTTGCAACAAATTTTGTTAATTACTAAAAATTAATACCTTTCTACAGTATTTTTTATGAAATTTCATAAATAAATTTATACTGTTAAATTATTCGCGAAAAGTCCAAACTTGAGAATTTTGTATCTCTTAAACTATACGTCCAAAAATTCCAAAATAAATTTTATCAATCTTAGAAAATGCTAAACTAATTAACTAGAAATTTGCATGGGGATTTTAAGCTAGTTTGATTTGTAGCATTATTTTTGAATGTGTGTTTGTACGTTGTTCCGAGTGTTTATTTGGTTGTTTATTTGCTACGCGTAGACGTCGAGCTGTGTGAGGACACGGATTTCAAAGATCAAGCTCCAGACAAAGACTCGCTGCTTTACGATGGCAAGTTGTGCTTTGACCATATTGTTCCTAGCTTTTGAAAATATATTTTGTTTTAAATTATGCATGTTATGTTGATTAAAATGAATAGTTTAATTTGGGATAACTAGTTAATCCACCTAATTGTTAATTCCATCCTTGTTAATAATATTTGTATGCCATATATTCCATTGTCACCTAAAGTTGGGATTAAATTGTTGGATGATATGATTGTGCCAACACGGGAGGCTAGACCGTGACTAGTTGCTTAGCTATGCTTGCGCGAAATATATTTCAAATAGCAAAATAATATTGACTAATGACAAATGGAATGATTTTGGAAGTTAAGTGTGATCTTGCCATGTGATGATGTGAAGTGTAGGTACCTTTGTGGTTCTACATGGTAACTGATATTATTGTTGGCATGTGTTGCACAATAATGGAACAGGGGTGGGAAAAGATTTAGTCTGGGGCAAGTGGTATGAGACTTTATGCCAGGTGAGCCTTTATGGCACAGAATTTGAGATAACAGCCTTTGCGGCAATGGGATGAGTGATGTGAGAAGATTTGGGTCAGGGTTTGTGAGAAGGATGTCTTTCCCTGGACAGTTAAGGACTTCACCTTGCAAGCCTTTGAACTGGGCCTTTCATGCAACCACGGGTGTGTTTGGTTACCTGCACCATCCTAGCTTGTTTCGTATGAGCCATCCAGGCTAGTCTTGGCCTGACTGAGTGGATGCAAGTTAAGTTGTTTGGTTGCTTGTTTGTGCATCTCAGGGCCTGCATTAGAGAGAAGTCCAATTTCTGTGTTTTCTCCATCCTGTATGAGTGGGTGCAATTGCATCCACCTGGCCAGGATGAATAGGAAACCAAACATGTGTCTAACAGTCTGATTGCATCCACTCATGCGATTCAGACACCATACAGGCAACCAAACACACCCCACATGACTGGAGTGGGACGGTCTTAGTTTAGTAGGATTCTGAAGTCTTACCTTTGATACCTCAGGGTGACAGTTACACCGGGGTAACTGTGCGGGGGAGCGTACCTGGGCTACGACTTGGTACCCTATCCAACGGTGATTGTCGGTCCTACACTTCTATCCTTCGTGGTGGAAGTGGTAGTGAAGGCAATACCGGAGAGGGTCATCGGTGTAGATGGAGGTTTCTGAAAAACTTCGTTATGGTCAATCGCCTTTGTGGTGTGCGACTGTATCATGTGGGTAAAGTGTACAACCTCTGCAGAGTGTGTCAAAACTATTCGAATAGCCGAGTCCACGGTACTGGACAAAGCTCGGGAATTACAGTCAAGGGTTAGATTTTCTAAAATAAAAATGTGGGAATGGGTGGCTGTACGCCAGCAATAATTGCTAAAGTGATTTAGAGGTTTGTGCCAATCTATTTGGAAAAGATATTGATGACTTATTGTATAATATGGTTTTACCGCTTTTGAATCTATTAAGATTATTTAATTAAAGCAAAATGTTGTTTGATGCAAAACAACCACTTAAGCCATTCCTTTGGAACAAGCCATGCATATAGTAATAGGATTGCACCCCTGTGCATGACTTGCTGAGTATGTTGTATACTCACCCTTGCTTCCAACGCAATCATCAGTTGAGGAGAAGACTTCAACTTCGGAGAAGTTCCGCGAGGAGGCAATTATCCAGGAGTTGAACCTTGTCAGTTGCCTGTGGCATATTGATGGGAGTCACCGACGTTCTTCGTTCCGCTGTTGATTGTTTACTTTTGCTATTGTAAGCCCTGCGTGGCTAATATTGTAAGGTGACCTTCAGACTATCTCCAACAGTTTCCCTTCCCCTCCAAAATCCCTTCGTGAATAGATCCCAAGTGCTCCAGCGGATTCCCTTCACGATTCCCTTCGGAAGAGATTCAAACAGTGAATCCCTTTAGAAAGGGATTTTCTCTCCAATCCCTTCACAAATCCCTTGAGGAGATGTTGCTGGAGATGGTAGGAAATAAAGGGAATGAATATGGGGAAGGGAATAGGGAAGGGAATGGAATGAAGGGAAATTGCTGGAGATAGTCTTAGGTCTTGTAACCAGTTTATTTAATGTTCGAAGTACTTTATTATATTTCCGTTGTGTATGATTATGGTACTTCATCCCTGTTATTACTGTGTGCACTAGTGTGATCCTGGACTAGTGCAGAATACACAGAGGGTCCGGATTTGCATATTCGGGTCCCGACAGAGGTGGTATCAGAGCCAGGTTGACTGTAGGTCTTGACCCTAGATAGATTGGCCATCTCTAGGAGTTTCAAAATTATTTTCTAAAGAGAAAATTTAACTTGAAAAAATAATATGCTCTTGACTTATCTTATTCTTCTATTCTCTCCCCTTAGCTAAAACTTTTATCCTTCCCTTCGGTTTAAATGGGAATCTTACCTGAGTTGTTCCGAATAGTTAACGATGGTTCACACTTCAGGAGAAAGTACTGGATGTCGTCGTCATCCCTGAAGAACGTGATGCAAGGAATCATCGAGCTTGAAGTGAAGTGGATCGATGAAGTCTTCCTGAAGCTTTAAGAACCAGTGTTTTAGTAGTCCGTTGAGACTCATGTGTGAGAGTTGCGACTCTAAAGATAGGAGAGTTACCCTTGTAGCCGTTAGAATTTCACCGCCACCTTCCGTCAATATCACGTGCCGGAGGGAATAATGGACCTCAAGGAGGAAGAGTTCAGAGCCTTAAAGCATAGCGGCCAGTCAGTGGCTGAATATCTCAATAAGTTTACCCAGTTAGCCCGCTACGCACCTAAGACGTAGCAACAGACAAGGTCGTGCTCGACTGTGGAAGAAGGATCATATCTGTTGAGAGCCCGTGTGGAAGAAAAGTGGAATTTCAAGCGACCACCGTTCGATATGGACAATTGATGGTCAACAGTACGAAGGCAATCAACATAGAGGATGTCTCAGTAGTGAATGAGTATCCTGATGTGTTTCCTGGAGATTTACCTGGTGTCAGCGTATGAGCTAACAGACCCCTTCCGAGATGGGGCGAAAGAAGTCCGAACAGGGGGCTTTCGTGGAGATTGCTCGGGACACGGTGGAAAGAGAACAGACGAAGCTCACAAGAAGACTCTCGGATTTATCCAGGTTCGGGCCCTCTTCACGAGTAATAGCCCTAGTCCTGCTTGTGTTATTATTGTTGGTGCTCATGGAGAAATTGAAAGAACCAGGAACTCCCGACCCCTAACCACCAAAGAGGATGAACCAATCTAAAAGATCCAACCCAAAAAGAGATGGACCAGCCCCGAAGAAGAAGAAGAAGAACCCCCTCTCCCAAGCACCCCAGCTACCTTTTATACTCGGGTTGGCTAGGGCGTACGGGACTTACGAAAGTGCAGTACATTGAATACACTTGACATGCTGCATGTAATGCGCCTATCACTGTTCTTGCAGCCCACTTAATGCCCTGGCACAGCCGTCCTCTCCCCCACTCTGCCGGGGTGGGAAATTGCGCCGTGACGTCATTTGTAATAATGGCGCGCGTTGGAAACACGCGCCGCCATACTGTGGCCTTCATTACTCCCATTTAATGTGCACGATACGCAATAAATGTCTTTGACCTTCTGTGCGGCCGCACAAGTTACCAGGCAGCCTCAGGAACTGAGCGCCAGTGGTGTGGACTGGGCACCGTACGTCTGCCAGGCGACCACCTTGCTGACCTCGGGCCGGCGTGGTTCGACGCCACGCGGCCGGGCGATCACATACCGACCGCCCGGGCGTGGTCTGGTCGCCACCTGTCCGCTGGGCGATCACACAACTAACCGCAAGCAGTGTGGCCTGGTCACCACCTGTCCGCTGGGCGATCACACAGCTGACCGCCAGCAGCGTGGCCTGGTCACCACCTGACCGCTGGGCGATCACACAGCTGACCGCCAGCAGCATGGCCTGGTCGCCACCTGACCACTAGGCGATCACACAACTGACTGCTAGCGGCGTAGCCTGGTCGCCACCTCTCCGCTGGATACCTTGCCGACCGCCGCCGGCGTGGTCCGACGCCACGCATACCGGGCTCTTACTAAAGTGTAGTGGGCACCCTGGTGTAGAATGCACCGACAGTAGCCCCCAGACCCACCCTGGAGCACCCCTTTTTACCTTTTTGGAAACGAAAGCGGCTCAGTCTCCCAGGTGGCCGTCGCAGGGGCGGCCGTCCTTTCGCCCGAAGGCGAGATGGGCTTGCCACCCACTCCGGAGGTCCCCAGCGCCTCAATCCCCTCGGCGGACGCGGACGCTCAACTGGCCGCCCTCAGCGAACTGCACTCCAGCGTGAGCGACCGCCTCGCGACGAGCAAGGAGAGGCTGAGGGAGGCCACCGTGGAGAACAACCGCCTCCGCAAGGAGGTGCAGGACTGGCGCGGCCGAGCGGAGCGGTTGGAGTGGGACCTACAACAGGAGAGGGAGCGAGGAGCCCTCCGCGTCGAGGTGATCGCCCAAGAGCGCGACGAGGAGAAGGGCGAGCGGCTCCGCGCGAAAGCCAAGACCACCTCCATGCTGCGTCCTGCTTTTGATCGGATGGTGGCCAGCTTGGCGCCATTGGGGCTGGAGCAGCCGGCCCCGGTCGAGCAGACGGCCCGGCACTATGCCTTCTGCATGAGTCGGATCGCCGACTTCCTCACCTTCATGCCCGGCGCCTTAGCCATCCGTTCCAGCCAAGAAGGGCGGGCGGTCGCGGTGGCCACGGCGTCGTACGTGCTCGCCTGCTGCACCAGCCGGGACGCCAACTTCGACCCCCTGGCGGCCATCCAGGGAGTGGAAGGGGACTGGGCCCGCGCAGAGGCACAGGTCAGCAACGCCGCTGAGCAAGTCGTCGATCAGCTCGAGATGGTCAACCCGGCGCTGGAAGCAATGGCCGAGGACGTGGCGCTCGGGCTGGACGTTGACCTGGTGGAGGACCAGGAGGCCGCAGAAGCCACGGCGGATGAGGAGTGAAGACTTTTATTTTGTTGTTTGTGTTTTTGGCGTCCCCTGTAAAGGACTCCTGTAAGTTAGATTCATGTTTATAAATGCATGTGCTATTTCCCTTTTCACGTCGTATGTTTGGATGCTTGTTCGCACCTCCACTATGCTGGTTCAGGACGAACAAAAAGGCAACCGCACGCTTTAAGTGTTAGTCGAGGTGCAGGGTCCATATCCCTCGCGCCGAAATATTGCCATCTCAGGACCTTAGGACCTTGTGAAATTAACACTCTCGCGGTCTCTTGGGGTCGAACACTTGGTGAGGTGTGGCAGGGTAGTAGGCTCTCGGTAGTGGTGTTTGAGTCGCCGGTTCTCACGGGGACACCCTGAGCGTCATGACTGTGTTGAAAACCGGGCCAAACTAGCCATCCGATCGCCCATCCCTGCACGCCACGCTCACTCCGTGGTCCCACTTTTACCGTCGAGAATTTAGAGAGCCTTAAGGTATTGAGGGTGATTACGCGGACACGGCCCACCAGGGCGCAAACCAGAAAAAAGAGAACGAAGGTGACAACTGCTTTGAATAAAAACTGGACACTGAATTAAGCAGAGGCTTCCCCCGACCAGCTTTGGAGAGGACAGCTCAACTCGGCTGGTCGGGGCGCGCAGCTCTGCACTTACAGCCATTTTAGGGATAGAACTTGCGCAGAAGCTCTATGTTTTGGGAGTTCGCCAACTCCTCCCCGTCCTCAGTGGCCAGCCTGACCGCCCCGGGGCGAGAGACTGAGACCACCTTGAAGGGGCCCTCCCACTTGGGAGACAGTTTATGCAACCCGCCATGCGTCTGAATTCTTCGCAAGACCAGGTCGCCCACTGCCAGTGTTCTCTCATTGACCCGAGCGGCGTGGTACCGCTTGAGACTTTGCTGGTACTGGGCAGCGCGCAAGGCTGCGTGATCTCGTACTTCTTCCAGGAGATTAACATCCTCTCGACGCAGATCTTCCTGGGCTTCCTCAGTGAATGCCTCCATGCGCAGTGACCCTAAGGCCAGCTCCAAGGGTAGGACAGCTTCCGCGCCGTAGACCAGGAAAAAAGGAGTTTCCCTGGTGGCCTACTGGGGTGGTACGGCGACCACAAAGACCGTCGGGAGCTCTTCAGTCCACCGGGCTCCGCGCTTGTGGAGTCGATCAAACTCCCTGGTCTTGAGGCCCTTCAGCACCAGCGCATTGGCCCACTCAACTTGGTCATTGCTCCTCGGGTGGGCCACCGAGGCAAAACAAACCTTGGTGCCCATTTCTTCACAGAAGCCCAAGAAAGCAGCGCTGGTGAACTGCGTGCCATTGTCGGTGATGATGCGGTTGGTGACCCCAAAGCGGGCGAAGATACCCTGCATGAACTTAATCGCAGCGGCGGCGGTAATCGCCCTTACCGCTTCGGCTTCCACCCACTTGGTAAACTTGTCGATGGCGCCGAACAGATGGGTGTAGCCCCTGCGTGGAGCGAACGGGCTCAGATATCCAGCCCTGCACCGCGAAGGGCCATGAGAGCGGGATGGTTTGCAGAGCCTGGGCTGGTTGGTGGATTTGCTTGGCATGGAACTGGCACGCTTTGCACTCCCTACCAGCTCGCAAGCATCCTGGAGGGTGGTTGGCCAATAGAACCCTTGGCGGAAAGCTTTCCCAACCAACGTTCAACTTGACATATGGCTCCCGCACACGCCTCTATGGATATCAGAGAGCAGACTGCTCCCCTCTTCCCGAGTAATGCACTTCAGAAGAATTCCGTTTCTACCCCGGCGGTAAAGTTCCCTGCACACCAGGGTATAGCACTTGGCCTTTCGTGCTATCTTCTCTGCTGACGCATCATCGTCGGGGCACACTTGATCCCGCAGGTAGGCTAGGATCGAATCCATCCATGTGCCTTCCCGGTCAAGTGTGGCGACCACAGGGTGATCGCCCGGGTACTCCGCCTGGCCGGGTGTTTCCGCCGGTACTACTCTCCCTTCTGGAGTAAGGGTTGAAGCAGCGTCACCATCGTCCCCACCAGAAATGGGGGCTGCGATGGACGGCCACGAAAGCCTTTCTTCAAAGACTCCGACCAGAACAGGGGATCTTGTCGAGGCGAGCTGCGCGAGCTCGTCCGCCAAGTAGTTGTCGCGCCGGGGGATGTGAGTATACCCCAGCCCGTCGAAATGTCGCTCCATATTTCTGACCTCTGCCAAGTACTCTGCCATGACGGGATCAGTGCAGGAGAACTCCTTTCTCGCTTGGTTGATGACTAGCAGTGAGTCGCCCTTGACTTGTAGACGCCGAACTCCGATGGCCGCGGCGGTGCGAAGTCCAGCCAGCAATCCTTCGTACTCGGCAATGTTGTTAGTGTCCTTGAAGTCCAGGACGACCACGTACTTGAGGAGGTCCCCAGTTGGGGAAACCAGGAGGACCACAGCCCCCGCGCCTTCGAGCCTGAAGGAACCGTCGAGAATTCAGAGTGCCTAGGGGGAGGGCGCGGGGGTTTCCTCAGTCTCAGGCTTGGCAGGAGTCCATTCGACAACGAACTCTGCCAGCCTTTGACTTTTGATCGTAGTACAGGGGGCGAATTTGAGGCCGAACTCCCCCAGCTCCACAGACCACTTGGCAATGCGGCCTTCAGCTTCGCGGTTGTGAAGAATTTCGCGCAAGGGATAGGCAGACACCACCGTGATCTCCCTTCCTTGTAAATAATGCCGCAACTTCTTGGACGCCACCAGCACGGCATACACCATCTTCTGAGCCTGCGGGTACCTTCTTTCTGCATCATGTAACACCTTGCTGACATAGTAAACTGGCTGCTGGACACCTTCACGCTCCGCCACCAGTGCCGCGCTCACAACCGTAGGACTGGCCGCCACATACAATAGTAGCGGCTCGCCTGGCTCGGGAGCGACCAGCACCAGAGGGGAGGAGAGGTACTTCTTTAATTCTTTGAGTGCTTGTTGCGCTTCTGTAGTCCACTCGAAGGAGTTGGTCTTCTTCAACAGCTTGAAAAAGGGAAGACTCTTCTCTCCAAGCCAGGTTATGAACCGGCCAAGAGAGGTCAGGCGATTAGCCAAGCATTGGACTTGCTTGAGCCGTGTGGGCGGTTGCATGCGCTCGATGGCCGTGATCTTCTCCGGGTTAACCTCGATTCCACGATTGGAAACGAGGAACCCAAGCAGCTTTCCAGACGACACATCGAACACACACTTCTCAGGATTTAGCTTCAAACAATACTGCTGGAGGTGGGAGAAAGTCTCCTCTAGATCTTCAACAAGCCTTGCAGTCTTTTTGGTCTTCACTACCAAGTCATCAACATATACTTTAAGATTTCTTCCAATTTGCATGTAAATACAAAGGTGCATAGCGCTACCGGGTAGGTTGAACCAGCGTTCTTCAACCCAAAAGGCATTCGGACATAACAGTACATGCCCAGAGGGGTCACAAAAGCAATCTTCTCTTCGTCTTCCCGCGCCATGCTGATCTGGTGGTAGCCGGAGTAAGCGTCTAGGAAGCACAAGACCTCGCACCCGGCTGTGGAATCAACGACGATGTCTATCCGCGGCATGGGTTACGGGTCCTTGGGGCAGGCTTTGTTGAGGTCGGTGAAGTCGATGCACATCCGCCACTTCCTGTTTGACTTCTTGACGAGCACAGGGTTGGCCAGCCACTCGGGGTAGGCGGCCTCCCGTACAATCCTTGCCTGTAGCAGTTTCTCTACCTCATCCCGAATGGCATCCTGTCGCTCTGGTGCCTGCCTCCGGACTTTCTGCCGGACTAGGTGCACTCCAGGGAGTGTTGCCAATCGGTGTTCAATCACCTCCATAGGGACCCCGGTCATTTCAGATGGTTCCCAGGCAAACACATCTAGGTTAGACCGGAGGAAGGTGATGAGCGCGTCTTCCTATTTGGTGCTGAGGTTGGCACCAATCTTCACGACCTTCCCAGAGCCGTCCTCGCCCATGGGGACCACCTTCACCTCACCCGAGGGACCAGGTGAGGCACGGGCCCTGACCGGGGGAGCTCTGGGCAGTCGTCCTCACCTCGAGCCGAGCAGGTGGTGTCGGCCAGGTCCTGCACCTGCTTGCTGAGGCGTAGGGCTTCCAGCCGATCCACCTTCACAGTAATCGAGCCTCTAGGCCCAGGGATCTTCATCATCATGTAGGCATAATGTGTGGCCGCCATGAACATGACCAGAGCTAGTCGACCAAGCAAAGCATTGTAGGGGAGGTCGAAATCCGCGATCTCGAAGTTGATTTTCTCTATCCAGAAGTTCTCCACATTTCCGAACGTGATGTGCAGCCGGACTTGTCCCAGGGGCGTCAAGCCTACCCCAGGGGCAACTCCGTAGAAGAGAGGGGCCGGGCGCAACTCCTCATAAGGGATTTGGAGTGCCTTGAATGCCCCTACAGACATAAGGTTGATGGAGCTCCCTCCATCGACAAGCACTCGCCCGAGTCTCGCATTTCGGACCGTGGGAGAAACCATGATCGGGAGATGGCCCGGGCCTGAGGTGCTCTCCGGGTGGTCGGCCTGACTGAAGGTGATCGGCTCCTCCGACCATTTCAGTAGCCTGCTCGCCCCGGGAGTTGGTACGGTGGCGCACACTTCTCTCAACTCTCGCTTGTACTGCGAGTTTGAAGAGTAGGTGGCGGAGCCACCATGGATGAACGCCACCATGTGCTCCACTTGCTGAAAGGCCAGCGGAGCAGGGTCTTCACCCGCGTCATCGCGATCGTCTTCGCAGTGTTCCTTAAGCCACTATTCCACCAGCTTGGACACGACCTGGCAATCTGCCAGATCATGCCCGTTGGTCTTGTGGATGGGGCAGTAAGGTCTGCCCCCGTCGTCTTCTCGGCGGGGTGAACGGCGGTCCCCACGGTCGCCGTGTGGGTCTCGACGATCACCCCTTTGGTCCCGACAGTCGCGCTTCTGGGGCTTGGTCTCCGGTTCAGCGACTAGGATCTCTCCAGCGCCGACCTCTTTGCGCTTCTTCTTCTTCTTGTGGTCAGAAGCCTTTGAGGTTCCCGCCTCGCTGTGGCCGGACGGCCCCGCTGTGCGCTCCCGGGCCTCCGCCGCCATGGCGCACTTATGCGCCAGGGAGAACAGCTCGGAGGTGGTCGAAATGGTGCGGGTAGCCATCTTCTCCCGCATCTTTTGATCTCGGCCCCCCTCCGAAAGGCGATAATCACCGATTGCTCAGAAATCCGGGGGATCGTGTTTCGGCAGTGGCTGAACTGCCGAATGAACTCCCTCAGGGACTCCCCCTTTGTCTGTTCCAAGGTGTGGAGGTCATCCTCCACACCCGGCTGAGTGTAGGAGCCCTGAAAGTTGGCGACAAAGATGTCGCACAATCCCTCCTACGAGTGCACGGAGCCTCGTGGGAGGTTCAACAGCCAGGAACGGGCAGAGCCCGTCAGCGATGTCAGGAGGTAGTTGGCCATGATCTTCTCAGACCCTCCCGCGGCGTGCACCACCGTGGTATAGATCTGCAGGAACTCCTCCGGGTTGGTGGTGCCGTCATACTTCTCGATGGACGCGGGGCGGAACCTCTCCGGCCACGCAGCTTAGCGTAGGCGAAGGGAAAACGCCTGGCATCTGACGTTGTAGGGGGAGCAGCGCCGCTCGCCCGCCCCTCGGCCCCGAGATGGGGTCGAGGAGTGCTAGTCTACGCTCTCCCTGGAGCCAGGGAGCGAGGTCTCCCCCCGACCGCTAGATATCGGGTGGCCCACGCGACGCTGCATGTGCGCACGATGCCCCCTGAGGACGTTGCACAAGTCACCATCGCGCTGGGACCTCCTCTCGTCTAGGCGGGCCCTCAGATCCCCGTGGCCCCCCGCCATCTTGGCGGAACCATGGGAAGAAGTGGGAGCATGTGCACGTCCCCCTGTACCCGAGGGGGCTACAACTTGTGTACCCTTTCCTTTGTCCCGGCCCTCGCGACCGGGGAAAGTTGTGGTCAAGGCGGTGGAGGTTTATGGCGGTCGCATACAGATGTCCTGCCGCCCGACGCCGGAAGCCCCCGACTGATTTGCCGCCTCCACTTGCTACTGGGCGGCATCCACTAGGCAGGCGATGTCCCGCAGCCATGGAGCGGTCGGGGTTTCACCCCCTAGCGCAACCGGGGGGTGGTCGAGGAGCAGCTGGGCCGCATGAAGGTTCCGCGCCGGGGTGTCGTCTCCCATCAGGAGACACCGCCGGACGGGCTGTCCTCCTTGCGCGGAAGCACCACGCATCCCTCCCTGGACGGAGGGACCCGGGAGGTCCGACGCCGTGGGCGAGCGCCGGGACCGGCTGCGAGCGCTGTTCTCCTCGGGCAGGTTGTCGTGCTTGGAGCGCGAAACCACCATGCTGACGACCGTCAAGACTTCTCGCAAGCTTCGCAAGAAGATGGAAGAAGAAAGGGCAATCCCGCCACTGAGCCCCCTACCTGGCGCGCCACTGTCAGCGTATGAGCTAACAGACCCCTTCCGAGATGGGGCGTAAGAAGTCCGAACAGGGGGCTTTCGTGAAGATTGCTCGGGACACGGTGGAAAGAGAACAAACGAAGCTCACAAGAAGACTCTCGGATTTATCCAGGTTCGGGCCCTCTTCACGAGTAATAGCCCTAGTCCTGCTTGTGTTATTATTGTTGGTGCTCTTGGAGAAATTGAAAGAACCAGGAACTCCCGGCCTCTAACCCCCAAAGAGGATGAACCAATCTAAAAGATCCAACCAAAAAAGAGATGGACCAGCCCTGAAGAAGAAGAAGAAGAAGAACCCCCTCTCCCAAGCACCCCAGCTACCTTTTATACTTGGGTTGGCTGGGGCGTACGGGACTTACGAGAGTGCAGTACATTTAATACACTTGACATGCTGCATTTAATGCGCCTATCAGTATTCTTGCAGCCCACTTAATGCCCTGGCACAGCCGTCCTCTCCCCCGCTTCGGGCCCCGCGCCTGCCGGCTTCGCCCGCTCTGCCGGGGTGGGAAATTGCACCGTGACATCATTTGTAATAATGGCGCGTGTTGGAAACACGCGCCACCATACTGTGGCCTTCATTACTCCCATTTAATGCGCACGATACGCAATAAATGTCTTTGACCTTCTGTGCAGCCGCATAGGTTACTAGGTGGCCTCGGGAACTGAGTGCTAGTGGTGTGGACTGGGCGGTGTATGTTCGCCAGGCGACCACCTTGCTGACCGCCAGCGGCGTGATCTGGACGCCACGTGTCCGCTGGGCGATCATACAGCTGACCGCCAGCGGCATGGCCTGGTCGCCACCTGACCGCTGGGCGATCACACAGCTGACCGCCAGTGGCATGGCCTGGTTGCCACCTGTCCGCTGGGCGATCACACAGCTGACCGCCAGCGGCGTGGTCTGGACGCCACGTGTCCGCTGGCGGCTCTTACTGAAGTGTAGTGGGCACCCTGGTGTAGAATACACCAACACCTGGTATGCCGCTAGACAGAGACATAGAATTTATGATTGAATTAGTACCTGGAACAGCACCGATAGCAAAGAGGCCCTATGGGATGTTAATCGAAGAGTTGGTAGAAATGAAGAAACAACTTGAAGAGTTGATGGAGAAAGGATTCATCAGACCTAGTTCGTCGCCATGGGGAGCACCAGTTCTGTTCATCAAGAAGGACGGGAGTTTCAGGATGTGCATTGATTACCGTGCACTCAATGAAGTCACCGTGAAGAACAAGTACCCGCTACCCAGGATCGATGACCTATTTGACCAGCTTAGAGGAGCCGGAGTTTTCTCCAAGATTGATCTGAGATCAGGATATCACCAGTTGAAGATCCGATCAGAGGATATTCCGAAAACCGCATTCTCGTCAAGATACGGACATTAAGAGTTTACAGTTATGTCCTTTGGACTGACGAATGCACCCGCATATTTCATGAATACGATGAATAAGGTTTTCATGGAATATTTGGACAAGTTCGTTGTCGTATTCATAGATGACATCCTAGTCTACTCCAAGCAGGGGAAGAACACGCAGAACACCTGAGGTTAGTGTTGGAAAAGCTAAGAGAACAGCAGCTCTTCGCCAAGTTCAGCAAGTGCGACTTTTGGAAGGACAAGGTGGAGTTCCTTGGGCACGTAATGACCGCAGAAGGAGTCGCCGTTGATCCAAGCAAGGTAGAAGCCGTGTTACATTGGGAATAGCCGAAGACAGTGACCCAGATCCGTAGTTTCCTTGGGATGGCTGGTTATTACCGTCGCTTCATTGAAGGCTTTTCGACAATTGCGAGACCTCATACGCAATTGTTGAAAAAGGAGAAGAAGTTTAACTGGACGCCGGAATGTGAGAGAGGTTTCCAGGAGCTAAAGAAGCGATTGCCATCAGCTCCGATGTTAGTTCTACCGGATGTTAACCAAAGCTTTGACATCTATTGTGACGCATCGCGCTAGGGACTTGGGTGCGTGTTGATGCAAAACCGGAAGGTCGTTGCATACACATCACGGCAGCTGAGGCCGCATGAGGAGAATTACCCGACGCATGACCTGGAACTAGCAACCGTAGTGCATGCCTTGAAATTGTGGCGTCACTATCTGATTGGGAACAGATGTAAGGTGTACACGGACCGTAAAGAGCCTTAAGTACATTTTCACCCAATCGGATCTGAACATGAGGCAGAGGAGATAGTTGGAACTGATCAAGGATTATAATGTCGGAATCCATTACCATCCTTGGAAGGCCAATGTAGTGGCCGATGCCTTGAGTCAGAAGAGCCATACCGTGAATGTGTTGCTAGCCGAAAGCCAGGACGAACTATGCAGGGAGTTACAGAAACTGGAATTAGAAGTAGCACCGGAAGGATTCCTAGCCCCTTTGGAAGTGAAGCCTACCTTAGAGGACCAAATCATAGAAGGACAGAAGAATGATGCCAATACCCAGAGGATCAAGTCCAAAATGGATGAAGGCAAGGCTAAGGACTTCAAGCTGGATGAGCAGGGCACGTTGTGGATTAAGGATCGCATCTGTGTGCCGAACAAAAAGGAGCTGAAACAGTTGATTCTGGAGGAAGCCCATGACTCCAAGTATTCCATTCATCTAGGAAGTGCCAAGATGTACCAAGACCTGAAGGAGAGAATCTGGTGGCCAAGCATAAAATGTGAAGTTGCTGAGTATGTTGCGTTATGTGACATATGTCAGAGAGTCAAGGCAATGCATCAGAGGCCAGCAGGATTGCTGCAGTCGTTGAAGATTCCTGAGTGGAAGTGGGAGGAAATCGGAATGGACTTCATTACCGGTTTGCCGAAGACTCAGGGAGGATATGACTCCATATGAGTTATAGTGGATCACTTGACTAAAGTCGCCCATTTCATTCCTGTAAAGACCACTTACTCAGGGGATAAATTAGCAGAACTATATATGACCAGGATTGTCTGTTTGCACGAAGTGCCAAAGAAAATCGTATCGGACAGAGGTACCCAATTTACCTCAAGATTCTGGAATAAGCTGCATGAAGCCATGGGGACCCGTTTGAACTTCAAGATCGCATATCATCCTTGAGCAGATGGACAGACTGAAAGAGTTAATCAGATTCTGGAGGATATGCTAAGGGCTTGTGCATTGGCTTATGCTACCTCTTGGGATAAGAGTCTGCCATATGCTGAGTTCAGCTACAATAATAGCTACCAGGCCAGTCTACAGATGTCACCTTTTGAGGCACTGTATGGCCGACCATGTCGAACACCATTGAATTGGAATGAGACGGGTGAACGATATGTCTTTGGACTGGATATTCTTCAAGAAGCCGAAGAGAAAATCGCCATGATCTGGGAAAGACTGAAGATAGCTCAGTCGAGACAGAAAAGTTACGCTGATAACTGTCGCCGAGACTTGAGTTTTGAACCAGAAGATTTTGTATACCTCAGAGTTGCACCACTCAAGGGGGTTAAGAGATTCCATGCCAAAGGGAAGCTTGCGCAAAGATATGTTGGTCCGTTCAAGGTCCTAAGTCGACGAGGAGAAGTTTCTTACCAGTTGGAGTTGCCGCAGTAGTTGGCGGGAGTGCATGATGTGCTCCATGTATCCCAACTAAAGAAGTGTCTCCGAGTGCTTGATTTAACAGACGCCACTCTGACCAATAGAGCTGCAGGAAGATCTGACATATAAGGAACACCCTGTGAAGATTCTGGACACCATGGATCAAGAGACAAGGAATAAGTCAACCCGTTTCTGCCGAGTACAGTGGAGCAACTACTCCGAGAGTGAAGCGACTTGGGAGCGCGAAGAAGATTTGAGAAAAAAAATTTCCGAACCTATTCCTTAGTCAGCCCTGAATCTCGGGATCAAGATTCTGTTAAGGGGGAGGTTTGTATCACCCTAATTTTTGCTTTTCATGAATTTAAATGAAATATTGCACTTTTAAGAATTTTTGGAATTTTCTGGGATTTATTTGGATTTAATTTGAATTTATTCCCTTTTGATATAATTAAATAATTAAAAGTTTAAAATAAAATGTTATTGGAAATATTTTATTTGAGTCCAAAATGTCTCAAAGTATTTTCCAGAATTTTTCTGGAATTGGTCTGATTATTTTGCTATTTTTCTTGAATTAATTGAATTTCTGGGAATTATTATAAATATTTAATAACGAGAAAATCCAATCGGTTTCACTGTTCATCCGACCCGAGTCTGACTCGAGTCTGACCCGAGCCGGACCAAACCCTAACCCTCACGACCGTTGGATCTCGATCTAACGGCCGACAGCGCGTCACGTCACTCGATCGGATCCGGTCCCAATCCGTTCGCGCCGTGCGATCTCAGCCGTTGATCGTTCCACGTGGTCAGCTCCGCGTCATCGCCTCCAGCCCGGATTCCTCACTGTTTCGGTTCGCTGCCGCCGCCGCCGTCTCGGACACGGACTCCGGGGCTTATTGCGTGGACCCGCCCCCGAGGTTCGCTTTTTCGCGTAGAGCTCGTTGCCCTAGATCTCCTAGCCCTGGTCGCCGCCAAGCCATGCCGATTGCTCGCCGAAGTGTAGAAACGACCGCCGGATTTTAAATCGTTTCGCGCCGTTAAATCAAATCTCCGCCGTAGTGTTCAAGCGTATTCGAGACGCCTAGGTCAAGGCGCACCGGATTGGACCTTTCACCTCGCCGGAAGGGCACGGAAACGCCGTTGCGATTGTCATCGTCTCGTTTCCGGTGGCCTAGCTCCACCGCGCCGCCATCGTCGCCCTCGAAGAACGCCAGCCGTCCAATCAAAATCCAATGCACACGGTGAGTCCACGTCACCCCCCGTGTAAATTCCATGTTGCGGATTTACATCTATTTTCAACCGTTGGATCTTGATCCAACGCTCTAGATTGAGCCACGTAGCCCCTAGACAGCACTGTGCTAGATCCAGTCACAGTCGTTAGATCTAGATCATACGGTTAGGGCTAACCTGCGTTGTAGCGTTAGATGAAATCTCAGTCGTTCGATCAAGATCGAACGGCGTAGATCGTGCCGCGTGTCACACGTCGGGTCATTCCACGTTACCCCTGACATCAGCGACAAGCCCGCGTGTCACGTCTGTGGCAGAACGCGCGTGACGTCATGCTGATGTGACGTCACGGTGGGGCCCGCGTGTCAGCCGTCCCCTCGACCGAGCAGTGCTGACGTCATCAAGCCAGGCCCAAGCGTCAGCAGGACGTGCGCCCGTGGACCGGGTCCACGGTGGACCAAGTCAAGCCGTGCGCCGGGTCCATAGACCCGAGGCGACGTGGCAGCCTCTGATTGGTCCACGTGGCATGATGACGCAATAAATCGATTTTTAGTAGAAAAATAAATAAATTAATTCAGTTTATTCTTTTATTTGATTTTTCAAACTTCAAACGCTTATAACTTTTGGATTTCAACTCCGATTTGGGTGATTCCAATTTCTAAATTTGTATAAAATTGAGATCTACTTAATGATGAATTTTATTTAATTTTTGTACATAAGTTTTTCCTGTTTATAGTTATTTAATTAATTTCTCAAACTTTAAACGGGTATAACTTTTGCGTTTTAACTCCGATTTGGACGATTCAGATTTCTAAAAATTTATAAAAATGTGCTCTCTCTCTTTGTTTATGTAGTTTGCTTGAATTTTTGGATATTTTTTGCCTACTATTTATTTATGTTATTGCTATTTGCACGCGCTACGAGTAGACGTTGAAGTGCCCGAAGGCTACAAATGTGAAATTTTGACCCAGGAGCCAGCTCGGGACCAAGAGCAAGTACTCTTTGAAGGTAAGTTATGCTTTGACCATATTGATCCCATTTTTGAAATTAATTTAATTTAAATTATTGCATGCTAATTTAATTAGAAATTATTTTAATTATTTCTAGGAATTAGATAAATGCCAAATTGAAGTATGACACCTTGACTATTAAGCTATGTGCCATGAACCCTTGTCATCCTAGTGGTGGATATTTAGTTGGACATTAGTAAATTGCCAACATTGGGTACTTAGACCACCGTAGTTTATTGCTTAGACTTGCTATGTGCACATGACATGATTTTGGGCAATCAAATGTTAATATTGACTTAATGAGATATTGAACCTGTTTTGGAGAAGTATCATGTGTTGTGATTGTTGATGGCACATGGTGCATGGTAATCAACTGGGTTTGATAAATAGATTTATACCGGGGCAAGTGGCAAGAATGATATGGTGGGCCTTGAGAGGCGCCGAGGATGTCGTTTTGGTTCTTCGGGTAGTCTTGCCCTGGTCACCCTAAGGATTTAACCTTGCAAGCCTTTGATCTGAGTCAAACGTGCAACCACATGTCCGTAATGGGACGGACCTAGTTGAGTAAGTTACTAATAACTTGCATGTGGTACCTCGGGGTGTCAACTACACCTTTTGTGTAGCTTGAAAGGGGAGCGTACCAGTGCTATGGCATGGTACCCGTCCAACGGTATGTCGGTCCCATACTTCGCCTCTGTTAAGGGAAGGAAAACCGGAGAGGTTCACTTGTATAGTTTGCGGTCTCTGAAATGCTTTGTTACAATCACTCGCCTTTGTGGTGTTTGACTGTATCTTGTGGGTAAAGTGCATAACCTCTGCAGAGTGTACAAACTATTCGAATAGCCGAGTCCACGGAACTAGACACTGCTTGGGGATTACAGTCAGGGGTTAGACTTTCATGAAAACAACTTGGACTTGAAAAGTTTGGTTGGGTTTATTGATGACGTTGATGGAAATGTGAATTAGGAAAGGGAAAGTGTTTACTTAACTCATGGAAAAGTTATTGATATTATACTAGCCTTTACTGCTTTCGAATCTATTTATGCTACCAGTTAAATGTTGTTTTACTGCAAATGTACTGTTAGCCTATGCTTTGTAATAAGCCATGCATATAGAATATTTGCTGCATTCTGTGCATGACTTGCTGAATACCAAGTACTCACCCTTGCCGCAATACAATCATCAGTCGAAGAAGAATCTACGCCAGCCTTGGAGGAGGATTTCCAGGAGGAGCCGATGAACTAGGGGCGAGCCCAGTCAGTTGCCTATGGTATACTGGATGGTGCCACGTTGATGCTTTTATTCCGCTGCAAATTATTTCCTTTAATAAGTTTTTGCCCTATGTGGCGTACTCTTGTAACTTGACCATAAGGTCGAGCAACCAGTTTGGTTATTTTAATTAAAGTACTTTATTACTATCGATGTGTGTGATTATGATATTTACCGATGTTGAAACCGTGTGCACTAGCGTGATCCTGGACTAGTGCTGAATACACATCGGGTCCGGATTTGCAAATTTGGGTCCGGATTTGCAAATTCGGGTCCCGACAGAAATCAAGCATTGCCCGAAGCACATGCTACCGCTCAATAGGCTAGTAATAGCCATGGCCGCAAAAAAGGTCAAATGCATAAGGGGAATAAATGGAAGAATAACAGAAACCAAAAGGAAATGGTAAATCCCAATGGAAAGGTAAAGGGAAAGGTACTGGAACCTTTCAGAAGCAAGGTCAAACCAATAAGGAACCTAACCCCCCTCAGTCGTGCTTTAGGTGTGGGTGCATTGGCCATTGGTGACGTACCTGTCGCACCTCAAAGCACCTGGCGGAACTTTACATGAAATCCACTAGGAGATTCCAGAAGAATCAAGAAAAAAGGTTGAGGCACACTTCGTTGAACAAGAAGGTGGGAAGAAGGACGACAATGTCACTGACCCTACGATCGAGTTCAAAGAAAGCCTTCTCGTATATGGTGACTCGCCTATGGAGGAAGATGACCTTCTTCGTACTGAACTTATGGAATTCCAGAAGAATACCAATGTTCCTTAGGAGGAGGAACATGACTTATATGGAGACTTGCAATAGTTTCCTTGTACCTCTTTTTGCTTTATGTTGTATTTCCATTAGTTGAGTCTCCTTAAGAGCCTCATATTGTCAGTTTGAATATTTATGTTCCTGCATGAATATTTGGTCTATGCTCCTGTTGAGCAATTATCAATAATAGTCAAATAAGGTGTTTTCCAGAATATTTGCTCATTCTTGTGCTATGCTTGTCTTATATTCTACAATTTTTCCTGATGAAATAATTGTTTGATTGTTAAGTCATACCTTTAATATAGAATAAGGTATAATCCAGCGAAGGAGGAATAAATTTGTCTAGAAGATAGCTATACCACACTAAGTGATTTGAAAATTATGACTATCGCCAGAAGCGATGATCTTATAGTTGGCACTGGAAGAATGTCATATTATATCCTAAGTCCAGTTGTACTCATTTATATCTTAAAGACATTGATCTGAATGATACCCATATGCAAACATAGAAAGAGGATGGTACTGAATAACTACTCATGGCTAAATTTAATGGGTGTAATAAATGTGTGGTTGAAAAATTTCCTCCCTTCTTCTCTTGGTTATACTACGCATATATAAAATCTGAAGTTTGTGTTGCGATAAAAACCCAGAGATATTTAAAAATCTTGTAGATCGACTGGGTAATCTTGAGTTGAATATTATGATAAAATAATTAGTAATTCTGCTGGCCATAGCATAAAGACTTTTCTAAACCTGAAGATTTCTTATGCCCTATTTGTGCTATAGGAAAACTTACAGTTAGATCCTCTAACTTTTAGAGGAATCACTGAATTTCCTGGAGAAAATTCAAAGTGATATATGTGGACATTTTCAGCTCCTGTTGGGCCCTTTCAGATATTTTATGTCTCTTATCTACTAGGAACCATGCTTCTGCCAAAAAAATTAATTGCCCAAAGCCTCCTGTCGGGACCCCGAATTTGCAAATCCGGACCCTCTGTGTATTCAGCACTAGTCCAGGAACACGCTAGTGCACACAGTCTTAACATCGGTAAATATCACAATCATACCACTCGATACTAATAAAGTACTTTATTTAAATAGTCAAACTGGTTACTCGACCTTATGGTCGAGTTACAATGCATACTGCGCCTGAAGGCGAATCTTATTAAGAGAGAAATAGTAGCAATGGAAAATCAAATAACCGTGGCGCCATCCAAAGATACCATAGGCAATCGATCGGGCTCGCTCCTAAGTAGATGGATCCTCTTGGAGCTCCTCCTCCAAAGCCGGTGTAGTCTCCTCTTCAACTGGTGTTGTATTGTGGCAAGGGTGAGTACTTGGTACTCAAAGCAAGTCATGCAGAATGCAGGCTAATATACTATATGCATGGCTTGGTACAAAGGAATAGCTCAAGGTATATTTGCAAAGAAACAAAGATTTGACAAGTAACATAAGTAGATTCGAAAGCAGTAGAAACAAGTATAGCATAGGTAACTTTTCAAGGAGTTTAATAAACATCTTTCCCATCCTAATCCACATTTCCATCAACATCACTATTAATCCAACCCAAGCTTTCAAATCCAAGTTATTTTTGAGAAAATCTAACCCTTGACTGTAATTCCCGAGCGATGTCCAATACCGCGGACACGGCTATTCGAATAGATTCTACACTCTGCAGAGGTTATGCACTTTACCCACAAGATACAGTCAAACACCACAAAGGCGAGTTCCCGTAACAAAGTCTTTCGGAAACTTCTAACAATACAAGTGGTCCTCCCCGGTTATTGCACACTAACCCTTCCCTTAGCTAAGGCGAAGTTTAGGCCAATCAACCGTTAGATGGGTACCTGGCCTCAGCCCCGGTACGCTCCCCCGTACAACTTACACAAAGGGTGTAGTTGACCTCCTGAGGTCCCACAGGTACGTTATTAGCAACTTAGTCAACTAGTCCAGGAACACGCTAGTGCACACAGTCTTAACATCGGTAAATATCACAATCATACCACTCGATACTAATAAAGTACTTTATTTAAATAGTCAAACTGGTTACTCGACCTTATGGTCGAGTTACAAATGCACGCCTCGCAGGGCGAATCTTATTAAGAGAGAAATAGTAGCAGCGGAAAATCAAATAACTTCGTGGCGCCATCCAGTATACCACAGGCAACTGACTGGGCTCGCTCCCTAAGTAGATGGATCCTCTTAACTCCCCTGAGAGGCGTAACTCTGAGGTATACAAAGTCTTCTGGTTCAAAACTCAAATCTCGGCGACGGTTGTCAGCATAACTCTTCTGTCGTGATTGGGCTATCTTCAACCTTTCCCTGATCATGGCAATCTGCTCTTCAGCTTCTTGAAGAATATCAGTTCAAGACACGGCGTTCGCGGTCTCATTCCAATTCAATGGCGTCCGACAGTGGTCGACCATACTGATGCCTCAAAAGGTGACATCTGTAAACTAGCTTGGTAACTATTGTTGTAATCGAACTCGGCATACGGCAAACTCTTATCCCAAGAGGTAGCATAAGCCAATGCACATGCTCTTAACATATCCTCCGTAATCGATTGACTCTTTCGGTCTGTCCATCCGTCTGGTGGATGATAAGTCAGATCTTGAAGTTCAAACGGGTTCCCATGGCTTCATGCAACTTGTTCCAGAATCTTGGGGTAAATTGGGTACCTCTGTCCGATACAATTCTCTTTGGCACTCCGTGCAAACAGACGATCCTGATCATGTACAACTCTGCTAACTTATCTCCCGAGTAAGTGGTCTTCACGGGGATAAAATGGGCTACTTTGGTCAAGCGATCCACTATAACCCATATGGAGTCATAACCTCCTTGAGTCTTAGGCAAACCGGTAATGAAATCCATTCCGATTTCCTCCCACTTCCACTCGAGGTATTTTCAGGTAATTGTAGTAATCCTGCTGGTCTCTGATGCATTGCCTTGACTCTCTAGCATACATCGCACAATGCAACATGCTCGGCAACTTCACGCTTCATGCTTGGCCACCAGAATCTTTCCTTCAAATCGTGATACATTTTGGCGCTTCCAAGATGAATTGAATACTTGGAGTCATGGGCTTCCTCCAAAATCAGTTGCTTTAATTCCTTCTTGTTGGGCACACAAATCCGATCCTTCATCCATAACGTGCCTTGCTCATCCAACTTGAAGTCCTCTGCCTTGCCTTCCTCCTTGATGGTCTTAATCCTGCGGATCTTGTCATCATCCTTCTGTCCTTCCCGGATCTGGTCCTCTAGGGTAGGCTTTACTTCCAATGCGGCCAAGAATCCGCTAGGTACCACCTCAAACTTCATTCTCTGGAAATCCTCACATAGCTCATCCTGACTTGTGGCTAGCAACATACTCACAATATGGCTTTTCCGACTCAGAGCATCGGCTACTACGTTGGCCTTCCCGGGATGATAATGGATTCCCACATTGTAGTCCTTGATCAACTCTAACCATCTCCTCTGCCTCATGTTTAGATCCGACTGGGTGAATATGTATTTAAGGCTCTTATGATCCGTATACACTTCACATCTGTTCCCAATCAGATAGTGACGCCATATCTTCAAGGCATGCACTACGGCAGCTAACTCTAGGTCATGTGTCGGATAATTTTCCTCATGCGGCCTCAACTGCCTTGATGCATAAGCGACGACCTTTCCATTCTGCATCAGCACACATCCAAGTCCTTGGCGCAATGCGTCACAATAAATATCAAAGCTTTGAGCAACATCCGGTAGAACTAACACCGGTCTTGATGTCAATCGCTTCTTGACTCTGAAATCCTTTCTCACATTCTCGTGTCCATGCAAACTTCTTCTCCTTTTTCAGCAATTGCGTAAGAGGTTTCGCAATTGTCGAAAAGCCTTCAATGAAACGGCGGTAGTACCACTGCCATTCCAAGGAAACTCCGGATCTGGGTCACGATCTTCTTGCTCCCAATGTAACACAGCCTTCTACTTTGCTTGGATCTACTGGCGACTCCTTCTGCGGTCATTACATGTCCAAGAAACTCCACCTTGTCCTTCCAAAAATCACACTTACTAAACTTGGCGAAGAGTTGCTTTGTTCCCTCGCCTTTTCCAAAACTCGCCTCAAGTGTTCGGCATGTTCATCCTCTGTCTTGGAGTAGATTAGGATATCATCTATGAACACGACAACAAACTTGTCCAAATATTCCATGAACACCTTATTCATCATATTCATGAAATGTCTTTGGCGCATTCGTCAATCCAAAAGGCATCATCGTGAACTCGTAATGTCCATATCTTGACGAGAATGCAGTCTTCGGATATCTTACGATCGGATCTTCAATCGATGGTATCCCGATCTCGAGATCAATCTTGGAGAAAACTCCGGCTCCTCTCACCTGATCGAACAAATCATCAATCTGGGTAGCGGATACTTATTCTTCACGGTGACTTCATTGAGTGCACGGTAGTCGATGCACATCCACGAAACTCCCGTCCTTCTTCTTGACAAACAAAACTGGTGCTCCCCACGACGAACTCGGTCTGATAAATCCTTTCTCCATTAACTCCTCTAGCTGTTTCTTCATCTCTACCAACTCCTCGGTGGACATCCGATAAGGTCTCTTTGCTATCGGCGCTGTACCAGGTACAAGCTCTATCACAAACTCTATGTCCCTGTCTGGCGGCATACCAGGTAGATCTTCGGGAAAAACATCTGGGTACTCATTCACTACTGAGACATCCTCTATGCTGATTGCCTTGGTGCTGTTAACCATCAACTGTCCTTCTCTAACGGCAGTAGCTTGAAATTCCACTTTCTTTCCACACGGGCTCTCAACTGAGATAGTCCTTCGTCCACAATCCAATACGGCCTTGTGCTTGGATAACCAGTCCATTCCCAAAATAACGTCTAAGGTCTGGGTCTCCAAAATTATAAGGTTCGCTAGGAACTCTATTCCATCTATTAGTATTCTCACCCCGGAACATCCTACTTTCGTTCAGAGTTCGGAACCAGGGGTTTGAACTAAAAGCATGCACTTAAGTCTTGCAATCCCCAAATCGTTTCTAGCAGCAAAGCCTTGCGAAACAACGAATGCGAAGCTCCAGAGTCAAACAAAACTGTTGCAGGTACTGAGTTAACAAGTAACTTACCCAGTACGACATCCGTAGCATTCTGCAGTGCATCTGCGGTGACATGGTTGAATCGGCCTCTCACCACGGTCTGGGATGTGGTTCCTGGTGCTGGCGTCCTAGCTGGGGTGGTTCCCAAGTTAAAGCGAACGGGGGTCACTCCTGCTGTCTTCTTTGGACAACTGTTGGCAAAATGTCCTGGCTCGTTGCGCTTGTAGCAGCGTCTCACTCGTTTTGCCGATCGCCTCGAGCAGCGTTTCTGAAGCGGGGTCGGGTCCGTAGTTACGATTGACGGGTCTTGGTGCCGTGACGGTGTCCTTGTAGCATTCTGTGGCTGGAATCAAAAATTGATTTGGTGCAACTCTCGATGCTATTGCGTTCCTCGGCGTGATCCTGTTGTTGCATTCGCGCTTCTGTTCCCATCCGGTTCCTTGCGCTTGTCCTCAAGAATAAGCGCCTTATTCACCAACTCTTGGAAATCTGGAAAGGTGTGGGTGATCAGTCCTACTTGTAGTCTGAGTTAAGTCCCTTCATGAAGCGAGACTGCCTGGCTTTATCTGTCGCTACATCCTCGGTGCGTAGCGTGCTAGCTGTGTGAACTTGTTCAGGTAGTCGGCCACAGTGATTACCTTGCTTGCTGCTCTGAACTCCTCCTTCTTAAGGTCCATGATTCCTTCTCGCACGTGATAATCGATGGAATGCATTTGTGAACTCTTCCCAAGTGATATCTTGAGGGTTCTCTTGCGTGGCACGAAGTTCTCCCACCATTCGGCGTTTGTTCCTTCCAACCGATGAGAAGCGAGAGTACCTTCTCATTTCCTATGCATTGAGCTATGTGTAGCTTCCTCTCAATTGACCTTAACCAATCATCGGCCTCCAATGGATTGGCATTCCGGAGAAAGTGGGTGGGTGAGTCCTCATGAACTCGACAGCCTTGTATCTTTGGCGTTGTCCCCGATTAACTTGATTAGCAAAGGGCCTGAGCAAAGGATTTGTTGCATTTGTTGCATCATAGCATGCATTAATCGAGTCCGAGCAGCAAGAAATGCTCCAAAATTCTGCATATCCAAAGGCGGTGCTAGTGCTCCATCATTGGGGTTTTCTGCTGGCGAGAACCACTTCCATTGCTTCCAAAGTTTCCGCGGTGTTCACCATCCGTCGATTTGCTCTAAGTTTTAGAGATGAGGGGGAATCAAGAATAGACAAGTAATATGGAACTTATGCGGGCTTAAAGGTGTAACTTTAAGGTCCAACTTTATTATTGATATTAATAACTTGGTATGGTTGCTTACAATGCCTAAGGGCCTTGCAACACATAATGCACACTCAAAGAAACAATGAAAATCCAAATCGAACTAACACTGGAGTCTAACGCCTAAAGGGTGACTCTTTATTCTATGACGCGACTCGGCGAAGGAGTCTCTATAAAACCTACGCTCACTCATCGAGAAAACCTCCACGGCCTGGGTACGGATCTTTGCGGCATAGGCGCAAAACGATTGCCGTGTCCAGCCACCGTGTCATCTGTGGTAGTCGAAGAAGCGATGTCCTCATCGAGATCCGACTCCTCAGGATCGGCTCGTGTAGCTCAAGTAATCGGCTGCAGTTGCGTCCGTATAATGCCGTCTCTAACTCGCCAATCCTTCGCGAAGGTGTGACACATACTCTTGAGCTTCCCGCCATCTATTCTTCTCTGCCGTGATCTCCTTGCGGGCCTTACGTAGCTCTTTGCTTGTATCATCGAGTACATCCTCCTGGCGACAACAAGTCGTGCCAATCGTGTAACCATGGCATCCTCATCCCGAATCGCCTTCGGTCAAGAAGGTTATCGCGCGCTGGTGATAACGGAACACCGTGCTTCCAACTCTCTGGCGTAGATACGGGTAATGTGCCGCATTGCTCGTCGTGATACTTCTTGGATACCCATCCGCATTGTAGACCTCCTGGCGGTCATTGTATCGAGGCGATTGCACTGGCCCTTCTTCCTAGCAGGTACCTCAATCTTCACGTCACAAGCCTTGATCAATCCCGCTTGTCTGATCACTTCCACTTGGTATTGCGGCTTCTCAAAATCTCCGAGAGTCTAAAGCATATGCCAAAGTTGCGCGGTGTGACCAACCTCCAGATCGACGTAGTTGAACTCTCCCTCCATCTGTCACAAGAGTGCTCACGTAAGAACTTCGAAATTTTAAATCGTGACTAGGTAAGGGAATATTCAGCAAGAGACAAGGAAAGAGAGAAGGGGGTAAGTCGAGATGTCATTTCTTATCTTGACAAATTTTTAGCTTTAGAAAATAGGTTTTATCCTCACTACGACCATTCTAGCTTAGGGTTGAGCCTACGGTCAGTATGGCTCTGATACCACCTCTGCCGGGACCCCGAATTTGCAAATCCGGACCCTCTGTGTATTCAGCACTAGTCCAGGAACACGCTAGTGCACACAGCCTTAACATCGGTAAATATCACAATCATACCACTCGATACTAATAAAGTACTTAATTTAAATAGTCAAGCGGTTACTCGACCTTATGGTCGAGTTACAAATCTGCGCCTCGCATGGCGAATCTTATTAAGAGAGAAATAGTAGCAAATGAAAATCAAATAACCGTGGCGCCATCCAAGATACCACAGTAACTGACCGGGCTCGCTCCTAAGTAGATGGATCCTCTTGGAGCTCCTCCTCCAAAGCCGGTGTAGTCTCCTCTTCAACTGGTGTTGTATTGTGGCAAGGGTGAGTACTTGGTACTCAAAGAAGTCATGCACGAGAATGCAGGCTAATATACTATATGCATGGCTTGGTACAAAGGAATAGCTCAAGGTATATTTGCAGTAAACAGCATTTGACAAGTAACATAAGTAGATTCGAAAGCAGTAGAAACAAGTATAGCATAGGTAACTTTTCAAGGAGTTTAATAAACATCTTTCCCATCCTAATCCACATTTCCATCAACATCACTATTAATCCAACCCAAGCTTTCAAATCCAAGTTATTTTTGAGAAAATCTAACCCTTGACTGTAATTCCCGAGCGATGTCCAATACCGCGGACACGACTATTCGAATAGATTCTACACTCTGCAGAGGTTATGCACTTTACCCACAAGATACTGATCAAACACTACAAAGGCGAAGTTCAGTAACAAAGTCTTTGGAAACTTCTAACAATACAAGTGGTCCTCCTAGGTTATTGCACACTAACCCTTCCCTTAGCTAAGGCGAAGTTTAGGCCAATCAACCGTTAGATGGGTACTGGCCTCGGCCCAGACGCCCCCGCACAACTTACACAAAGGGTGTAGTTGACCTCCCGAGGTCCCACAGTAATGCGTTATTAGCAACTTAGTCAACTAGGTCCGTCCCATTACAGACATGTGGTTGCACGTTAGACCCAGTTCAAAGGCTTGCAAGGTTAAGTCCTTAGGGTGACCAGGGCAAGACTACCCGAAGAACCAAATCAACATCCCCAATGCCACAACCGCCCACTGATTATTCTTGCCACATGCCGGTCAAAAACTATTTATCAAACCCCGCTTGATTACCATGCACCACGTGCCATCAACATCACATGATACCTTTCCAAAACAGGTTCAATATATCATTAAGTCAATATTAACATTTGATTGTCCAAAATCATGTCATGAGCACGAAAGGTGTCTAAGCAGTTTACTACAACGGTCTAAAACCCATGTTGGCAAGTTAATAATGTCCAACTAGTAAACCACAACTAGGGTGACAAGGGGGCCATGGCACATATTTAAGTAATCAAGGTGTCATACAGCAAATTGGTATTTATCTAATTCCCCAAATTTAAATAAAGTATTTCCTAATTGAACTAGCATGCAATAGGTTAAATCAAAATAGATTTTGAAATAGGATCAACATGGTCAAAGCACAACTTGCCTTCAAAAAGTACTTGTTCTTGGTCTTGAGTTGGATCCTGAGTCAATACTTCTCCTTCAAATCCTTGAAGACTTCAACGTCTACTCGTAAAAGCGTGCAAATAGCAAATACACGAATAAACAATAGGCAAAAGTATCCAATCATCCAAATAAAATCCATAAACAGAGAGAACATAATTTTATGAATTTTAGAAACTGGAATCACAAATTTGGAGTTAAAGCATAAAAGTTATGATTATTTAAAGTTTAAATAATCAATTAAATAATTTTACAGAGAAAAACTTTAGTCCAAAAATTAAATAAAATTCATATTTAGGTAGGTCTCAATTTTATACAAATTTAGAAATTTGAATCACTCAAATCGGAGTTGAAACGCAAAAGTTATAAGCGTTTGAAGTTTGAAACAAAATCTGAAATCATTATTTCGAATTAATAAATCATTTTCTTTTTCGGAAATTAATTATTGCGTCAGCCTGGACACGTGGCAACCGCTGATTGGTTGGCTGACGTCAGCCGGTCCATGGACTTGGTCCACGCTCGGCTCGGGTCTACCGTGGACTTGGTCCACGGCTCCACGTGTCGCTGACATGTGGGTCCCCCTCGGGTGACGTCACTGCTGACGTCAGCGGGGCTCAGCCCTCGGTGCTGACAGGTGGGACCCACCGATGATGTCATGGGTGACGTCACGGTGGCCGCCGCCGACACGCGGGCCCGCGTGTCGGTGACTCCACGCCAAGACGCCCGCTGCGGCGTGGCGCTTTCGGCTTCCTCGACACGTGGCGCGATCGTGTCCGCTGATTTGAAAATCAACGCCGCGATTAGATCCAAGGTTAACACGTTGAAAACTACTCGATGATCGTGGGGCCGCTCGATCTAGATCGGACGGTCCAGATCTAATCCTACATTAACACTACTACGGCGACGTGGTGATCGTGAGGCCGCTGGATCTTGATCCAACGGTCCGCATCTAATCGGGTTTGGAAACACGTGAACTCACCTCAACCGCACGATCAAGATCAGACGGGCGCATGAGCTCGCGAGGTCGATGGCGACGCTGGCGGAGCTGCAGAAATGAGACGGAGACGATGACCACTCCCGTGGCGCCGGGCTCCTCCGGCGAGATGAGTTGGCTCCACTGCGCGTCTTGGTGCAGGGATTTTGGATCTGGGCTCAACGGTGGCTAGGGACGGCGGTGACGGCGGATGAAGCAAAACCGTGGCGATGAGCGGCGCTCAACTACGGCGAGCTATCGCGGCTAAACGACAGCTGCTGCCTTGGTGAGTAGGGGCTATGGGTGCGTAAGGTCGTGGCCGACCTCGGTGTGACCGGCCTTAAATAGCCTCGGCGTTCGTGCTCGGCGGAACCCTAGATCTGGCGGCGGAGTCGGCTCGGTCTCGGCGGAGACGACAGCGCACCGGCCGATCCGCGGCACGATCGGCGTCACGCGATCGCGTGGTAGCGATCGGATCCGACCTGAACTTCGGCTCGAGCAGGTGCGATCAATCACGGGCCAGTTGGATCTCGATCCAACGGTTAGGATCGAATGGGGTTCGGTCAAGTCACGTGGCTCAGGTTGGACTCGAGTCGGACTCGGACTCGGTCCTGGTCGGATGAACAAGATTTGACCCGACTTGATTTTCCAAATGATTTAATATTTAAAATAATTCTTAAATTCATTTAATTCATTAAAAATAGCAAAATACTCAGAAAAATTCCAGAAAAATTCTGGAAAATATTTTAGGGTATTTGGGACTCAAATAAAATATTTCCAACAAAATTTTATTTGCAAAAATTAAATTCTTTAATTATTTTAAAATGGAATAAATTCCAATAAATTCCAAATAAATCCAAATAAATTCCAGAAAATTCCAAAAATTCACCAAAGTACCAAATCACACATGAATTTAAGAAAAGCAAAATTTTGGGGTGTTACACCTCCTTTCCAGAAGAAAGAATCAAGTCTATTCAAATAAACAATGCTAACGAGTTTAACCTCAAAAGCATTTAATTATTATTATGTGGCCCTGGGAACTAATGCAGAAGTTTTAGTACATCATGTCCACACATTAGAATGGCCTTTGTAGAGTCATTATTAAATGAATAAAATTTATTGCTTAGCCACTTTTGCAGAATAGTAGGTACCCACCAGTTGCTGGGGATACGTAGTGCTGCACACCGCGATATTAATTCAACTCAAATCAACTGCATATTATGGAATTTTCCCGTTGCAGATAGTGCATGGAAGAGAATTAAGTATTTCCCATCTGCGAAAATTTTGGCTGTGTTGTATACATGCCAATCTCTCCACCACAGCGTACAACCATGAGACTTCACCGGAAGTTGGAGATCTGCAGACACTACGGCATTAATCGATTGTACTAAGGACTTTTCCGGCATTAGGGGAGATAAGTACCACAATAAAGAATGTCGAGTCCTTAGATCCACGCACTAAAGAGACCGAACTTAAAGTTCATAAAGTAATAAATATGCAACAAATAAGCTAATAATCTGCCAAATGCTTTCACTAATCATAAGGTAGTGGAAAGATCTCATATACCTGCAGTATATGCACCTGAAAGAGTGGAAATATCCTAGAAGGATATTGAACCCACTCTTGACCCTCATGATAAAATGAGGGGGAGGCTTCCAGGTGCGCGGAACTCAATTTCGCGGAGACGTCCACAAAAATAGAGAACCAAATAATTGAGAACACTACCCATGATAGTGGAAGAAGCTCAACCTGATGTTGAGAAAATCCCTGAAGTGAGCTATCTAGAAGATGGTAACATCCCTGAAGTGATCCATCTTGAAGATGATAACCCTAGCGTATATTTGTGCGCACAATCCAACGCTGGGAAGTCAGAACACCGAAACTTCATCGTTGTGGGAAATCACGAGGAGCTGGAAGAAATTAATAAAGAGATATCCCTGGAGTGATGCAAGAGAATTATATATAAAGAAAGACTACAATTGTCAACATATTTTGCCTCTAAAAAATGCTAAAATCTGGATCCAGAAGCAAAGTCCATGACATAGTGCCAGGAGCGCTCATATAGGGTCAAATGAAAGAACAACTGAGGCAGCGCTCGCTTAATAAAAGAAAAATTCTTGGTTCTATTGACCGAACATCTCCTGAAATATTCCCTTAAGATCAAATGGATTTTTTATCCTGAAGAGATATGAAAATACCCAGGTGGTGAGATATAAAGCTAGGCTTGTAGCACAAGGGTTTTAACGGAGATCTATCATCGATTACGATGAAACATGTTCTCCTGTAATGAGTGAAATAACGTTCCGAAATTTAATATTGATGGCAGCAAGCTTAAACATATCAATACAGTTGATGGATGTAGTGACTGCATATTTATATGGGTCACTAAATACGGATTAAAACAGTCGGTAAGTGTGAAATCATGTGCTGAAAAATTGGCTTTGAACTGAAAAATTAACTTAGAATTGGTTTTGCAAAATGTGCTTGTGCATGTGTTTGACAATTTGACAAGAAACAGTAAGTTTCGCTTTTGCGCCAGACCAAACTTAAAGAAAATAGTAAGTTTCCCATCTACGACGGACCAAATTTGTTGGTCTGTCGTAAACATGCTTTGGCAACCTCATTTTCCCATGTACGACGGACCAAGTTTTTGGGTCTGTCGTGCACATGTTTTTGAACTCTTGTGCCAAACTCAATTTTCCAAGAAAATAGCGATCGGCGCATGTAATGACGGACCAAGTTTTTGGGTCTGTCGTGGACGTGCTTTTGAGATCATGAGCGGACTCAATTTTCCAAGAAACCCGATTAAGTTTTGCATGTACGTCGGACCAATTTCTTTGGTCGATCGTGAAACGGCCTTTGAGGATTGATTTCGCATGTACGACGGATCGATTTCCTTTAGTCTGTCGTGAACGTGTTTTCGCCGGAATGATTTCTTCTTAACCAAGACTTTCACTTGTACACCGGACCGATTTTGTTGGTCCGTTGTGAATGGTTTTTTGAGTGACTTTTTCATGTGTACGCCGGACCATATTTTTTGGTCCGTCGTGAATGCGTTTTTGCTCGATTAGGGTTTTGAGCAAAATTGGAATTGTGTTTGATTTGTTTTTGAGATTATGAAATTTGTGAGAATTTCATGATGCTTGAAGTGGACTTTATGCAATGCTCGTGTGAGTATTTGCATGGATTGATGTGAGTCAAGTCGTGGACTTGTGCTCGGAATTGTTTTGTGGTTTGTTCATGTGCAGGTATTGCTCGAAGACGAACGTGGTCGATGACGGGACCAAAACTAGGTTCATGGAGGAGCTGAGGTTCGGGACTAGGTTCAGGGAGGAACTGAGGTCTTGGTGGTCAAGGATGTCATGCGGGACGTTCGGGCTAAGAGAATGGTGCACATGAAGAATGGTTAGTCACGTGAGAATGGCAGGAGGTCATTCGCGTGCAAAGTGTTAGTCACGTGAGTATGGCAGGTGGCCATACGCGTGCAAAGTGTTAGTCACGTGAGTATGGTAGGGTTGCCATACGCGTGCAAGAGTTGTACTCGGCCAGGTTGGGCCAAGAGGAGTTGTGTTGAATACATACTCCTTCTAGATTAGGAATTGTATTCAGAACTCTTTGTGTTTTGCTCCTTTAAATAGGAGGGGTGTCTCCTGTTGAAGGGCATCAATCGAATCAATTAGAGCTGAGCGCATTGAGAGCCTCAAGCTCAGTTTTTAGGGTTTGTACTCTTTTGATGATAGTACTTTAGATAAAAGAAATAAAGATCAATTCTTCCAGATCCTTGCGTGTTTCTGAATCTTAGCGTTGCTCTACAAAGGTGTCTCTATTTTGGTTCTTGGTTGCATGCTTGTTCTGGTTCTAGATTGGTTTTTGTTCTTTGAGGTTCATCTTGATTTGATCCATCAAAACCTTTCTAGAGAATTGATTTAGGGTTTCTCTAAGTTTAGTTAATTAAACTTTTGTCGTTCTTGTTTAATCTTGAAGTTTTGGTTAGATTAATTCTCGTCATCTTCTGTCACAGCAAACTTGCGAGGTTCATAACTTTTGATCCGTAAGTCCGATCGAGCTGATTCTTTTTGGGTTCGATGCGTGTTAGAATCTAGTTTCTTGTGTCCAAATTTCAGATCGATCCGACGGTTGGATCTCCAGGAATTCGCGTTTTACCGAACCTCTGTCATTCTATTTTTGTCGAAAACGAGGCAATTATTTGGTTCTGTTTTGGGGTGAACTTTTAATAGATCAAGAATTTGGTTTTAGCTACCGCACAATCATTCACCCCCCCTCTGATTGCTATATGCGTATACTTCGATCCTACAAGTGGTATCAAAGCAAGGTTTTTCTAATCTATCTTAACCGGTGATTAGATTAATGGATCGTTATTCGACAAAACCATGTGTGTTCGATGGTGTTGATTTTCAGTTTTGGAAGGCCAAGATGGAGGCGTTCATCCAAGCACAAGGCTTCACAATTTGGGAGAAGGTCTACAAGCCATATAAAGTCCTCGCATAGCGACAACGTCAATGACACCAATCGCACACATGTTGAAGCAAACAAAGAAGGCGCACAACTTGATCATCCAAGGTTTGGGACGCAGCCGACTTTGACCGTGTGATCCATCTCAAATCAAGATATGAGGTATGGAAATCTCTTTGTGATTACCATGAGGGTTCTAACACTATTAAAGAGGTTCGTCAAGATCTTTACAAAAAAGAATACATGCGATTTGAGATGAAACCCGGTGAGTCGCTAGATGACTTCTTTGCACGTTTCAATAAAATTCTTAGTAATCTTCGTGCTGTTGGAGTTAGCTTTGATGATGCTGCTAATGCTAGACAATTGCTTGGTGCTTTAGACATGTCTATTTGGGAGATGAAAGTTACATCCATTAGAGAATCTACTGTCATGAGTACACTTACCTTAGATGTTCTTTATTCCAAGTTGAAAACCCATGAATTAGATGTTCTTGCTAGAAAGAATGATCATAAATCGATTGCTTTGACATCTCAATCTAGCATATCTCATAATAGTGCTGCTTCAAGTTTTGCTCTATCTTTCTTGTTTTCATTAACCGATGAACAGATTGAGCAATTCCCAGAAGAAGACTTATCACTACTCTCTTCTCGCTTTAACAAAGCTTTGCAAAATGTGAGAAAGAGAAAGAGAGGTGGTGGTGATCCTCCAAGATGCTATGAGTGTGGTGATCTCGACCATATTCGTCCAAATTGTCCTAAACTTGCAGGTAAAGCATCAAGGGAGGAGAAGGACAACGACAGAAGAAAAGAGAAGAAGAAGTTCTCTCCAAGTGATAGAAAGAAGAAGAACTTCATCAACCGCAAAGTTGTCCATCGAGTTCTTTCCGCTCTTGAACAAGTCAATTTGAGCGATATGGATTCGGAGAGCAGCGAGGATGATGCAACTCCAAGCAAGCATGAGTTGACGAGGTTGTGTCTTATAGGCTTGAATGTTGAGAGAATTGCTACCACCTCCTTGTAGTTGATAGGAACATTATACCTGTTATATTGTTTTCTTGTATTCTACTAACCATGTTAGGTGATGAGGATTCGATGCATCACTCTCCACGCTCAAAGGGAATTGTTGCTAGAATGTTGCTCCAAGAAGACCGCCTTCGGTCTATCGAGACCGCTAATGGAGTTGCTAACACTAATCTTGCTACTATTTTGTCTAGACTTGATACGCTTGCAGGTACTGCCCCTGGAACTTCCAATCCTCCACCTCATCTTCTAAGCAACAAAAATGGCATACTACATGCTCAGGTACATGTTGATGATGATTCGCTAGATAAGGTTAAATTCACCATTCCACCTTTTAATGGTCAATATGATCTTGATGCCTACATTAATTGGGAGATAGCAGTAGACAAAGAATTTGGCAAGTATGATTTGTCTGAAAATGAAAATATTAGGATTGCTACTAGTGTGCTAAATGGATATGCATTAACATGGTGGAAACATATTTGTAGGAAAGAGGGAAAACTTGAAAATTGGAAGGCCATGAAAAGACATATGAGAATTGATTATGTTCCTGAATATCATACTGAATTTTTGTGTACTAGACTCCAATGCTTGAAACAAGGAAATAAGTGCGTTAAGGAATACTATGAACGGTTGCAAAATCATTTGTTGCGTTGTGGTTTAGTTGAAGGAGAAGAGGCAACTGAAAATAGATTTTTGAGTGGACTTAATCAAAAAATTCAGGATGCTCTTGTTGATGAAACGTATAGTTCTCTTTCAGAATTGGTTAAATGTGCTTGTAGAGTTGAGAAAATGCTTGTTGAATCCTTGAAAGAATCATTAGCTTCAATTAAGGTGCCCATTGTTGCACCTTCTTTTTTAGCTAACATTTTGCAGAAAAGTGAGCACCATCGAGAGAACGATGAAGAGCATATGGAGAAAGAAACGATCAGTACTACCCCATGTGTAAGTTAAGATATAATAGTAGAAGTAATACCTACAACAGCTGACGAGAACTTACAAGGTAATGTAACAGGTATGGACTCTACACATGGAGAAAATAATTTTGAAAAGCTAAAACTGTCCACAAATCATGCTATCGTTGAGCAACTATTAGTGGAACCGATTGCTGATTTTGCTTTGTTACAAGATGATTTGCTTGCTATTTCTTGTAATAAAGAAGAGTTGTGTGATAATACTTCACTTATATCCACAACACAACTAGTGAGTAGACATGTTACTTTTGTTAACACACTAGACACTTGTGCTGAAAATAAATATGTCATTCACATTGCAAGCGAAAATGATGAGTTGAAATTGATGTCTTCTTTAGATACATTAGGCTACATTGAATTTGATGTTCCATGTGTTCTGAATTATTTAGTTGAGAGACTTTTTGTACATTCTGATTTGTCCAGGTTATCGCGAAATATTTTCCTTGTTATTTGCAAAAATAGTGAGAAAGGAGTGTATAAAGCAGATCGAGTTTACATTTGTTCAGGTTTTGAACCTCTGCTTGCCATGCAACAATGTCATCAATTTGATAAGTGCCATATCACTAATCATGTCACATCAAGTACTTTTGATTCAACTTACAAGTCACATGATAGTTTTCAAGAAAGAGAGTATATGGATGATAGAGATTCTCGATCCATTGATTTGATTGCAAATGTGCATCCTACTTTGTTTCCTGTCGCTCCTAACATTTTCCAGGACAATACGATGGAGTCGAGGACGACTCGACTTCAAGAAAGGGAGGATGATGAGACCATGCTCATCATGGACAGAACTAACAATGCAAACATATGGTCATCACCAAGATGGTCACAACCAAGTGTTGCTGCAATTATATCAACTGCATGGCTTCATCGACCCCCACCTTGGCCAGGACCATTAAGTTGGCGACACTTCACAGCATCCTCTACTTCATTTGCATCTACTACGATGGCTCCATCTGCATGGCTTTATTGTCATTTAATCCTTGTGATGATTTTATTGTCCTTAGGAACCAAGGAGAAGGACTCCCAAACATCAAGCATGAAGCCAATTCTTCCGGTGCACAAGTTCAACTCGGATTCGGCCTACGGGACAGCACCAACTTAAAACGACCATAACTTTTAATCCACAAGGGTGTTTGAGGTCTATGAGTACTGGTTTGAAAGGTTTCGACGTCCTCTTTCCAACGGATCTGGCCCCACCTCCAAATTCCTTACGAGCCAACGGGAATCTGCAAAACAAGTTCGGACATCTTTCCAAATCCGAGTCAAACTAGGAATAGGAATCCTACTCGGCCATGGATGTGGTTTGGACACACCTAGCCTGGTTTTGGCCTCATATTTCTCCTATATATAGCTAGGGAGTCCCCCAAAATAACTTGGGTTTTGGTTATTTGATAGTTTAGCCTTTTGCTACTATTTGAGTCTTTTAGACGTGCTCAACGGCCGCCTAACAAGCTCCTTGTATCGAAACCCCAACTTTTTCTATATTTCATCTATATTTGCAATTTTAGATTACTTTTGCCTTGTTCTTGCTTGTTCTTCGATTGCTTGCAGGAATTGATCTTCGTGATCAGGTTGATCGTGCCCACGGCAAGGTCAATAACCCTCTGGAGTTGGTTTAGCAATTGCTAAGTCGCATCATCGTTGTACGTTGGAGTCGGATCGTCAAAGTCGTCTCCACCCAAATCGAAGTTTATCATTCTCATCGAAAGATTGGGACACCCAGTGTTACATCAGTAATGTAACAAGTATGGACTTTACATATGGAGAAAATAATTTTGAAGAGCTAAAACTATCCACAAATGATGCTATCGTAGAGCAACTATTAGTGGAACAAATTGTTGATTTTGCTTTGTTACAAGATGATCTGCTTGCTATTTCTTGTGATAAAGAAGAGTTGTGTGATAATACTTCACTTATATTCAAGACACAACTAGCGAATGGACATGTCACTTTTGTTAACACACTAGACACTTATGTTGAAAATAAACATGTCATTCACATCACAAGCGAAAATGATGAGTTGAAATTGATGTTTTCTTTAGATACATTAGGTTACATTGAATTTGATGGTCCATGTGATCTGAATTATTTAGAGGAGACACTTTTTGTACATTCTGATTTGTCCTAGTTATCGCGAAATATTTTCCATGTTATTGGCAAAAATTGTGAGAAAGGAGGGTATGAAGCGCATCGAGTTTACATTTGTTCAAATTTTAAACCTCCTCTTGTTATGCAACAATGTCATCAATTTGATAAGTGCCATATCACTAATCATGTTATATCAAGTACTTTTGGTTCAACCTACAAGTCACATGATAGTTTCCAAGAAAGGGAGTATATGATTGATAGAGATTCTCGATCCATTGATTTGATTGCAAATTTGCATGTTGCGTTGTTTCCTGTCGCTCCAAACATTTTCCAGGACAATATGATGGAGTCGAGGACGACTCCACTTCAAGAAAGGGAGGATGATGAGACCATAGTGTTGCTGCAATTATATCAACTGCATGGTTTCATCGACCCCCACCTTGGCCAGGACCATTAAGTTGGCGACACTTCACGGCATCCTCTACTTCGTATACATCTACTACGATGGCTCCATCTGCATGGCTTTTTCAACCCCTACCTTGGCCATCCTTCTACATCTTCGTCGATTCAAGGACCATTGACTCGAGCTCGAGCCCGTCAACTCAAGTATCAGATCTAAAGCCATACTTGGGAGAAGATGATAAACTTGAGTCGAGGACGACTCAAATGCAAGAAGGGGAGGATGATGAGGACATCACTACCATGGATACAGCCATACCTACAAACCCAATTGAAACCAACATTGTAATATAAGGGCCAATTACTCGAGCTCGCGCACGTCAATTCAATTGCTAGGTGAATGCGTTCATCGGGTTGCATACAAATAATTTAATGAATGGAATGCTATTTAATCCTTGTGATGATTTTATTGTCCTTAGGAACCAAGGAGGACTCCCAAAAGTCAAGCATGAAGCCAATTCTTCCGGTGCACAACTTCAACTCGGATTCGGCCTCTGCGACAGCACCAACTCCAAACGACCATAACTTTTGATCCACATGGGTGTTTGAGGTCTATGAGTACTGGTTTAAAAGGTTTCGACGTCCTATTTCCAACGGATCGGGCCCCACCTGCAAATTCCTTATGAGTCAATGGGAATCTGCAAAACAAGTTCGGAACCCCAACTTTTTCTATACTTCATCTATATTTGCAATTTTAGATTGCTTTTGCCTTGTTCTTGCTTGTTCTTCGATTGCTTGCAGGAATTGATCTTCGTGATCAGGTTGATCGTGCCCACGGCAAGGTCAATAACCATCTGGAGTTGGTTTAGCGATTGCTAAGGCGCATCGTCGTTGTACGTTGTAGTCAGATCGTTAAAGTCATCTCCACCCAAATCAAAGGTTATCATTCTCATCGAAAGATCGGGACACCAAGTGTTACATCACAACATGGGCTACCATTTTCTCCTCCTTCATGGGCCAAATTGGGCCAGCTTGGGCCATCCCATATTGTCGATGTTGGGCTACCATTAGCTCCTCCATAATTTGTGAGCACCATGTTGACCATTTGCTGGCGTGCACGAGCTCGCTGAATGTGTCCTTTATCATTTCCTCTTGACATGTAGGTGACGTCGTGCCTGCATCAAAGAGAGTGATGTCCGCATCAAATAGTAATCCATCCATTAAAATATTTGTATGCAACCCGAGGAACGCATTCACTTGGTAATTGAATTGACGTGCACGAGCTCGAGTAATTGGTCCTTGTATTATATCATTGGTTTCAATGTGATGTGTAGGCATGGCCGTATCCATGGTCGTGATGTCCACATCAAAAGTGACTACGGCGAACAAGAAGATCATTCGGGGTGTTTGGCACTCAGTTTCCTTCTGTCACTCGTTTGCGTGCTGGTGCAGCTGCAGTGCCCGTTGGGACCAGCTGTAGTGGAATGTGTCACACCGGCTGGGTCGGAACCGGAACTAGAGCTGAAAAGCACAAGCGAACATCTAAGTTCATTCGGGGTGTTTGGCACTCAGTTTGTTTCGTGCATCGCTTTCATTTGTACGCGCAGGCATAAGAATGTGGGAACCCGTCTTGGTGGAATATTTCGCACCGACTCGGACGAATTCGAAATGAATTTTGGATGGGCTAAAATTCATATAAAGTCCATTCGTGCTGTTCGGCAAAGAGTTCCCATTCGTGCATCGTCCTCATACGCATGCAGCTCAAAGTAACCTGTGACACTACGGTATGGTGTGACATTATAGAATGTGAAATTAGAGAATAAAACCTTTCGGCTTGAGGTTTACTCGCGTTTTTGGGCCGTTTGAAGTGATGTGTCACCACGGAGTGTCGTAACCTTTTAAATGGTGCATGTTAAGGTCAAAAACTTTATGAAATATGGTATGGCAGGTTAAAACCATAAGGTATGGAGGTTAATAACGCTTAGGGCCGCTGGGGTTTTGGGCCTTCAGGAGTTTGGGCCTTAAGTGGGCTTTGGTGGGATGGAGTAGGTCTCCGTAACGGACTAGGATTGGGTGTGGGAGCTGGTAAAAGGGCTCCCCACCAGCCCTTGGGCGTTCACCCCTGCCCCTTGTGCGCCCTCCCCCCCCCCCACTTGCCCTTGCCCTAGCCGCCTCCCTCATCCCTTGGCCGTGCGCCTCCCCCTCCTTTGCCCCATTGGTCCCCACCTCTCCACCACCTCTCCTCCACCCCCTTGATGCCCTAGGGTGGTCTCCACACCTCTGCACCTTGTGGATCCATCCGTTGGAGCGAGGAGCGATCCGCGAGGAGATCGATTGGAGTTTTCGTTCGTCGGGCAAAGGTATGATCATGGGGATCCTTGGGTTTGATCTAGGTACTGTTCTTAGGGTGTTTATGAAGTTTTTAGATCAATTGGTGGTGCTGGGTTGGAGTTCTTTGGGTTAGATCTAGACGTTGCCACGTTTCTGTTTTCGGGCAGATTGAGCAATCGGGCTAGGGTTCGAGTTTTCGTCGATTTAGTATCCGAATATGTCCATACGGACTTAAAAGAAGTTGTAGATAATTTAATTATCTTTCCGTGGACATAAAGCACGTTAAAATCTGATCATCCGTTTGAAAGTTATGGCCGTTTTACCGAGCGTGTTAAAATTTGTGACGCGATTGGAACAGATCGTAGTAATCTGTAGATTAAACAATTTTAGAGTCCGAATCAGTCTTTCCGTATAACTAGAAAAATGTAGGAAATTTCCTAAGATTCGCGATGGTGTACTCGTTTAATCGATTTGGAGTCCCAGAACTCAAGTTATGGCCTTTGCAAGGCTGCTGTCCCGCCGGGACAGGACCTCTGTTTTTAGGTTTGCAAGTAGTGGGCAATGTCGGGTTAGATGGGGATTTGTGTACTGTTTTGTGGGCATGATTGTGAGTGTGTGATGCCTATGTGCAGGTGGTGTGACACTGGGAGTGCCCTCGACTTCCCACAAATCCGTCGCCCGCGGTTGAGGCAAGTGTGTTGTAATGTATAGCGGATTGTAGGTTGCTTGTTGATATTGGATGAAAGATTGAATACTTGCTATGATCACTTGCCTTGCTTGCTGTTTTCCAATGATATATTGAGTATGATTATCATGATATGATGCTATGTGTCTATACTTATCATGATTCGATGCCATGTGTAATATTTGTCGTGATGAGATGCCATATGTTTATGTACATGTGAAATATGATAATTGGCATAGTTGCATGCATGACATGAGATAGGGCGAGGGCGGTGAGAAAGTCATAACTAGTCCGGCAAGGTCGGTGAGAAAGTTATGACTAGTCCGGAACGCCATTGAGTAAGACCTACATCGTGATTCCATCCACGTGGTGAATGGAAGCGAGGAGTAGGCACTCTCCATCTTCGGGATGGAAGGGGGGAAAAGGGTGCACACCGACGGGTGTGTACTCAACCATACCGGTATGAGTTTCCAAGGAGATATGAGCATAACATTGCATTGCATTGCATTGCAATACATATTTAATGATGATGATGTTGTTATGTGCTCAAGTATGAGATGTTATATGTGATGTAAGGTATTATTGTCTTGTAAATGATCTTGTTGTCCATTACAATATGCTTGCTGAGTTTTCGAACTCACGCTTGTGTTTTATGTTGTTTTTAGGTACTTTGAGATCGGCATGCGGGAAAAAGGGGTCTAGCTACACTTCTACACGTAGCTCCACCATCATAGTCCATAATTAATCACTTGGAGACATGATATTAAGAGTTGTGCCTTAAACTTAATGTATGGTTTAATTTAGCATGCTAGTGATTCCTTATTTGCTTCGTTTTAGTTTATGAAGTGGTTGGCGTGGTATTATTGGCGTAATTTGATGATATATCCATTTATGTTGATGTTTTAGATGTCGTGGTGCTATGATATATCTTGCCATGATATTGATATGGTGTTAATTCATGGAAAAACAAAGGAGATGCTGCCGAAATATCGGTTTTTAGCATATGTACCTTTGCTGGAATTTATGTTTAAATGTGGTATTTAGATGTTGTTTAGCTTATGTTTGGTAGCATTCGGGCATATTAAATGCCGAGATTATTCTGATTGGTATCGAGCGGTCATTTGTAGGTCCTTGGAATGTGTATTTTTAGTGTCATGCTATAGGGTACAACTAAAATGTGATGTGGAATAACTTAGAAACATGGCTTAGGTTTTTACTAAAACTTTGTCATAGGATAGCAGCATTAAAACTTGCAAAAAATGGTATAACTAATCTAAAATTTGACACACACTGGATGCACAGTAGGAAAGGGTATGGGTATCGTTTCTTTACGCTTAAATGTTGTATTTAAGCTTTGATGTTTAATGCTTCTTTTGACAATGCATGTTGCTATGTCAATGATATATGTTGTGGTGATAAGAGTGGGGTTGTGGTACCGAAGGGTTTCGGTCACCTCTTGTTGTTTATAGTTAGGGTGAGGTTTGACGGTGTGGCCGGTTAGCGCCATCACCGAAGAACTGTTAATCCCTGTAGGAGAAAAGCGCTTACCCTTTCTGTCGTAAATCGGGTAGTTGATTGGAGACGAAAAGGAAGAGTTAATGGTGGTTTCCTTCGGATGTTCTTTGTCGTTCTGACGGTCGGTGTTTGTTGTTTTTCTTGGCTTTAGCTGTTTTGAACCAAATGAAAAGGTGATGGGCTTTCGCGGATCGTTCCGTATGCGGTGTGTGGTTTTGTCTTCCTTGGGTGAAGACGTAGAAGAGGAGTCTAGTGTTGCGCTTCCTTTGGGCACCTTTCCAGTTTTTGATGCCTGTTAATTGCTTTATGAAGAACAAGCATTCGATTTATTCCTGTGGTTGTCTGTCTCCAAGGCTAAAGGAGTTTTGTTCGGAGTTGTGCCAGACCTGGCTGTCAGGGCTGAAGTTCTGCGGGCTTCGTAGTAGTAATCGGTGTTTGATTTCATCATTTTACTGGTTTGAGAAATCATCTTTGAAAGCCCTCTTGAGTCGTGGAAAGTTAGGGGTTTGGTGTTAAGGTTTTATTTGAAAAGGTTAATGGAGCACTGGTTCCCTTTCAAGAAAAGTTGTCTTCCAACCGATTTCCTCTATGGAAGTCTTTGAGATTGAAAAGTGTTTTAGAGAATTCCTTTGCATAACCAAGTTTGGGTTTGTCTCATTGCAATTTTGAGAGTCAAGTTTCCTTATGAATTTGGGATGAGTTTTAAAACTAAAATGCTTGTAAACAAAGTAAGTAGTCTTTGACTGAAATCGTTTGTCCCTAGTAAGAATTGATGTTTAGCATGTTATGTAGTAGGTAACAATGTGGTTTATGGATTGATGTGTTGCTAAGTTAAATTTTGAGTTGAATCAATTCAATGTGGGTAAAATCTCTAAGTTTGAGAATAAATAGACTACTAGTGTTGTAGTTCACTCTTAGCGAGAATGATTGAAAGTGTTAATGTTCATGCTTAGAATCTGTTGCCTTGCTTTAAAAGTGCTTATGATCCTCGTTAAAGTTAAAAGTTTAAACCTTGATGCATAGTTAAAACATTAAGATGATGTAAACTGCTGATATTGTTAAGAAGCTTTGCTTGGTGTTTAAAGATGTGCTAATCTAACGGATTAGTAGAGACTAGTGACTTTAATTTGGAAGTTGATTGGAGTGGTTATTTATGTTGTTGCAAACTATTAGTATATTTGGAAGTATGCAGTTGTGACCCTTCAATGCTAGTTTTCAATCTATTTTAAATAGTTGGAGTATGTTGTAATTTTGTTATCACCTATGTATAGGGTAGCTAAAAGTAATGTTGATCGGTTGATGATTATGCCCATTTGTTTTTATTGATGACTTAGTAGTGGTGGTAGTTGTGTAGAATACTTGTTGGAAACCATTGACTAAATGGAGGGTGTTGTAACTGTGGTGATGGAGTGAACAATGGATAATTAACATTATGTAGAGTTATATCCTTAATGAATGAATGAATTGGAATCCTAGCTATGAACTATGTCTTGTAGAGATAATATTTACATGTTTAAGTCGTTGTTTAAATGAATAAGGTTCGGTTATCGAGGCGTGAATAGATAGGAGGTATGAAATTTATATGTTGATCTTCTTTGAAAGATTTGTTGAAGTACTATGTTTCAAATTTAGAATAAAAAGTATTATGATTCGGTGATCCGTGGGGATCATATCATTATAGTCTTGGTTGGGTGCCTTCTTGATAAGCATCATAAACCCTTATTAAAAGTTTTGGGAATGGTAACTAGAGGAAGAATTTGTTGTGAAGCTTTTGGTTGAATTGAGTTGGGGCTCCTCAGGGAGTAAAAAGTGATTATTAAAGTCTTTTAATGGAAAGCGTAGTGGAGTTCTAGAGATGGTTCTTTTTACGCTGAGCTTGTGTTTAAAAGCTTTTGGACTGGTTTGGTTGTTTGCCATTTTGGTTGAAGGGTTTTCGGTCAAGGTGTTCCTTATGCTGTTGTCGGGACCCCGAATTTACAAATCCGGACCCTCTGTGTATTCAGCACTAGTCCAGGAACACGCTAGTGCACACAGTCTTAACATTGGTAAATATCACAATCATACCATTCGATATTATCAAAGTACTTTATTTAAATAACCAAACTGGTTACTTGACCTTATGGTCAAGTTACAAATGTATGCCTCGCAAGGCGAAACTTATTAAAAGAGAAATAATAGCAGCGGAAAATCAAATAAACTTCATGGCGCCATCCAGTATACCACAGGCAACTGACTGGGCTCGCTTCCCTAGGTAGACGGATCTTCTTGGAGTTCCTCCTCCAAAGCTGGCGTAATCTCCTCTTCAACTGATATTGTGTTGAGGCAAGGGTGAGTACTTGGTACTCAGCAAGTCATGCACAGAATGCAGGCTAATATACTATATGCTTGGCTTGGTACAAAGGAATAGCACAAGGTATTTTTGCAGTAAACAGCATTTGAAAAGTAATATGAGTAGATTCGAAAGCAGTAGAAATAAGTAAAGCATAAATATCTTTTCAGGAAGTTTAATAAACATTTTCCCCATCCTACACCACATTTTCATCATCTTCATTAGTAAACCAATCCAACCTTTCAAATCCAAGTTATTTTCAGAAAATCTAACCCTTGACTGTAATTCCCGAGCATTGTCCAGTACCGTGGACTCGGCTATTTAAATAGATTCTACACTCTGCAGAGGTTATGCACTTTACCCACAAGATACAGTCAAACACCACAAAGGCGAGTTCGTAATAAAGCCTTTGGAAGCCTCAAACAACACAGGTGGTCCTCTCCTGTCAGGTTCGTGCACTACCATCCCTTCCTTAGCCAAGGCGAAGTATGGGACCAACACACCGTTAGATGGGTATCCGCCACACCACGACACGCTCCCCGCATAATCACACAAACGGTGTAACTGACACCCTGAGGCTCCACAAGTGAGTCCTTAGCGACTTAGTCAACTAGGGCCGTCCCATTCCAGCCATGTGGTTGCAAGTATGACCCAGTTCAAAGGCTTGCAAGGTTAAGTCCTTAGAGTGACCAGGGCAAGACTACCCAAGAACCAAATCAACATTCCTAACGCCACAATCGCCCACCTGATTACTCTTGCCACATGCCCTGGCCGAAAATCGTTTATCAAACCCCGCTTGATTACCATGCACCACGTGCCATCAACATCACATGATACTTTTCCAAAACAGATTCAATATATCATTAAGTCAATATTAACATTTAATTATCCAAAATCATGTTATGAGCACGTAGCAGGTCTAAGCAAAGATACTACTGGTCTAAACCCATGTTGGCAAGTTAATAATGTCCAACTAGTAATCCACAACTAGGGTGACAAGGGATCATGGCACATACTTAGATAATCAAGGTGTCATACAGCAAATTGGTATTTATCTAATCCCCATGTTTAAGCAAAGTATTTTTCTAATTGAACTAGCATGCAATAGTTTAAAATCAAAATAGATTTCGAAATAGGATCAACATGGTCAAAGCACAACTTGCCTTCAAAAAGTACTTGCTCTTGGTCTTGGGTTGTATCCTGAGTCAATACTTCCCCTTCGAATCCTTCCGGCACTTCAACGTCTACTCGTAAAGCGTGCAAATAGCAAATACACAAATAAACACTAGGCAAAAACATCCCAAAACTCCAAATAAAATCCATAAACAGAGAGAACATAATTTTCTGGATTTTTAGGAACTGGAATCGTTCAAATCGGAGTTAAAATGCAAAAGTTATGATTATTTAAAGTTTAAATAATCAATTAAATAATTTTGCAGAGAAAAACTTTAGTCCAAAAATTAAATAAAATTCATATTTAGGTAGATCTCAATTTTATACAAATTTAGAAATTTGAATCACCCAAATCGGAGTTGAAACGCAAAAGTTATAAGCGTTTGAAGTTTGAATCTAAATTTGAAATCATTATTTCGAATTAATAAATCATTTTCTTTTCGGAAATTAATTATTGCGTCAAGATGGACACGTGTCGGCCTCTCGATTGGCTGGCTGGCGCCAGTGGCTCATGGGCTCGGTCCCACGCTCGGCTTGGGTCCACCGTGGACTCGGTCCACGACTCCATGTGAGACTGACATGTGGGCCCACTCGGGTGACGTTATCGCTGACGTCAGCGGGGCTCAGCCCACGGTGCTGACATGTGGGACCCACTGTGACGTCATGGGTGACGTCGGCGCTCGGCAGACGGCGGCCGACATCTGAGCCTCTCGACACGCGGGCCCGGCGTGTCGGCGTCACGCACGCCAGCGTCGCGTGGGCCCAGCGGCGGCGTCGGTCCAACTTCCCGACACGTGGCGCAATCACGGCCGTTGGTTTGAAAATCAACCCGCGGATTAGATCCAGGGTTAACACGTTGAAACTACTCGTTGATCGTGGGCCGCTCGATTTAGATCGGACGGTCCGCATCCAATCCTATAATAACACTACTCCCAAGACGCGTGGCAATTGTGAACCGTTGGATCTTGATCCAACGGCCCAGATCCAATCGGGTTGGGGACACGTGAACTCACCTCAACCGTCCGATCTAGATCCGATGGTTCACCGAGCTCGCGAAGTCCGGCGATGGTGCGGCGAGGCTTGGGCACCGGAGACGAAACGATGACGAGCCCGACGGCGTTTCGGGGTTGCTCGGCGAGATGAATCCTTCCTTCGGTGCGTCCTCGTCACGGTGGTTCCGGATTCGGGCTCCTTCGGCGAGAAGACGACGGACGGCGGCGGAATCAAGCAAAACCGCGGCGGTCACTTCCTCCAACTACGGCGAAGCTCGCCGCGAATCAGCGGCGGCTCAGGCGAGATGGCTCGGGAAACGGGTGCACAAGGATGAGGGCAACCTCGGGACGTCTCACGCTTTAAATAGCCTCGGCGTCCGCGGACACGGAAACCTAGTTTCCCGGCGGCGGCGCGCGGGCGGCGAGTCCGGCTTCGGTCCTTTGGCGGAGACGACGACGACAACCGCCCACGTGGCACGATCAACGGCCACGATCGCGACGGGCGCGATCGGATCCGGGCCGGATACGGCTCGAGCAGACGGCGAATCTCGGCCGTTGGATCTTGATCCAGCGGTTGGGATTGATTAGGTTTTGAGTCGGTTTGATCGAGTCACGTGGCTCGGTCGGACTCGAACTCGAGTCCGACTCGGGCTTCGATCGGATGAACAAGACTTGACCCGAGTTGAATTTCCAATGATTTAATATCTAAAATAATTCCCAAGAATTCATTTAATTCATTAAAAATAGCAAAATACTGAAAAATTCAGAAAAATTCGGAAAATATTTTGGATCATTTTGGACTCAAATAAAATATTTCCAACAAAATTTTATTTGCAAAATCAAATTCTTTAATTATTTCAAAATGGAATAAATTCAAATAAATTCCAAATAAATCCAAATAAATTCCAGAAAATTCCAAAAATTCACCAAAGTGCCAAATCACACATGAATTCAAGAAAAGCAAAATTTTGGGGTGTTACAAACCTCCCCCCCTTAATAGAATCTCGTCCAGAGATTCGTGGCTCACTCTGAGAATAGGTTTGGAAACTCTTTCTTCAAATCCTCTTCGCGCTCCCAAGTCGCTTCGCTTTCTTCATGGTTGCTCCACTGAACTCTACAGAAACGGGTTGACTTGTTTCTAGTTTCTCGATCCATTGTGTCTAAAATCTTCACGGGATGCTCCTTATAAGTCAAATCCTCTTGCAACTCAATTGACTCTAGCGGTGTCTGTTCCTCAGGAACTCGGAGACACTTCTTCAACTGGGACACATGGAATACATCATGTACTCCTGCCAACGACTGTGACAACTCCAAATTGGTAAGCAACTTCGCCTCGCGACTCAAAATCTTAAATGGTCCAACATAACGGGTGCAAGTTTCCCTTTGGCATGGAACCTCTTAACTCCCACGAGAGGCGTAACTCGAGGTAAACAAAGTCTTACACGGTTCAAAACTCAAGTCTTGGCGACGATTGTCGACATAACTCTTCTATCGAGATTGGGCTATCTTCAACCTTTCCCTAATCATGGCGACCGCTTCTTCACCTCTTGAAGAATATCAGGCCCAAAGACACGGGCGCCACGGTCTCATTCCAATTCAATGGCGTCCGACAGGGTCGACCATATACAAAGGCCTCAAAGGTGACATCTCAGAACTAGCCTGATAATTGTTGTAATCGAACTCGGCATACGGTAAACTCTTATCCCAAGAAGTAGCATAAGCCAATGCACAAGCTCTTAACATATCCTCCAGATACGGTTGACTCTTTCTGGCCTGTCCGTCCGTCTCAGGATGATAAGGCATCTTGAAGTTCAAACGGGTTCCCATGGCTTCATGCAACTTATTCCAACCTTGAGGTAAATTGGGTTCCTCTCGTCCGATACAATCCTATATGGCACTCCGTGCAAACAGACAATCCTCAACATGTACAATTCTGCTAATTTATCTCCCGAGTAAGTGGTCTTCACGGGGATAAAATGGGCTACTTTAGTCAAGCGATCCACTCTAACCCCTATGGAGTCGTAACCTCCTTGAGTCTTCGGCAAACCGGTAATGAAATCCATTCCGATTCCCTCCCACTTCCACTCAGGTATTTTCAGCGGTTGTAGCAATCCTGCTGGTCTCTGATGCATTGCCTTGACTCTCTGGCATACGTCGCACAATGCAACATGCTCGGCAACTTCACGTTTCATACTCGGCCACCAGAATCTCCCCTTCAGATCCTGATACATCTTGGCGCTTCCAGGATGAATTGAGTACTTGGAGTCATGGGTTTCTTCCAGAATCAGTTGCTTTAACTCCTTTTTGTTAGGCACACAAATTCGATCCTTCATCCATAACGTGCCTTGCTCATCCAACTTGAAGTCCTCTGCCTTGCCTTCCTCCTTGATGGACTTAATCCTGCGGATCTTGTCATCATCCTTCTGTCCTTCTCGGATCTGATCCTCTAGGGTAGGCTTTACTTCCAATGCGGCCAAGAATCCGCTAGGTACAACCTCAATCTTCATCTTCTGAAAATCCTCACATAACTCACCCTGACTTGTGGCTAGCAACGTACTCACGGTATGGCTTTTCCTACTCAGAGCATCGGCTACTACGTTGGCCTTCCCAGGATGGTAATGGATTCCAACATTATAGTCCTTGATCAACTCTAACCATCTCCTCTGCCTCATATTCAGATCCGACTGGGTGAATATGTACTTAAGGCTCTTATGATCCGTATACACTTCACATCTGTTTCCAATCGAGATAGTGACGCCATATCTTCAAAGCATGCACTACGGCAAATAACTCTAAGTCATGTGTCGGATAATTTTCCTCATGCGGCCTCAATCGCCTTGATGCATAAGGCGAACCTTTCCATTCTCGTGACAAAGACACATCCAAGTCCTTGCGCGACAAGCGTCACAATAAATATCGAAGCTTTGAGCAACATCCCAGGTAGAACTAACACCGTGCCGATGTCAATCGCTTCTTCACTCCAAATCCTTTCTCACATTCTCAAGGCGTCCATGCAAACTTCTTTTCCTTCTTCAGCTAGCTTGCGTAAGAGGTTTCGCAATTGTCGAAAAGTCTTCGATGAAAGCGGCGGTAGTATCCTGCCATTCCAAGGAAACTCCGACCGGGTCACCGTCTTTGGTCGCATTCCCAATGTAACACAGCTTCTACTTTGCTTGGATCTACGGCGACTCCTTCCGCGGTCATTACATGTCCAAGAAACTCCACCTTGTCCTTCCAAAAATCACACTTGCTGAACTTGGCGAAAAGTTCTTTGTTCCTCGCCTTTTCCAAAACTCGCCTTAAGTGTTCGGCATGTTCATCCTCGTCTTGGAGTAGATTAGGATATCGTCTATGAACACGACGACAAACTTGTCCAAATATTCCATGAACACCTTATTCATCATATTCATGAAATAATTTGGCGCGATTCGTCGAGACCAAAGGACATAATCAGAACTCGTAATGTCCATATCTTGACGAGAATGCGATCTTGAATATCTTACGATCGGATCTTCAATCGATGGTATCCCGATCTCGAGATCAATCTTGAGAAAACTCCGGCTCCCTCAAGCGATCAAACAAATCATCAATCCCGGGTAGCGGATACTTATTCTTCACGGTGACTTCATTGAGTGCACGGTAGTCAATGCACATCCCGAAACTCCCGCCCTTCTTCTTGACAAACAAAACTGGTGCTCCCCATGGCGACGAACTCGGTCGATAAATCCTTTCTCCATTAACTCTTCTATTTGTTTCTTCATCTCTACCAACTCCTCGGTAGACATCCGATAGGGTCTCTTTGCTATCGGTCTTGTGCAGTACAAGCTCTATCACAAACTCTATGTCCCCTGTCGGCGGCATACCAGGTAGATCTTCGGAAAGACATCTGGGTACTCATTCACTACCGGACATCCTCTATGCTGATTGCCTTGGTATCAAGTTAACCATCAATCGACCATCTCTAATCGCAGTGGGCTTGAAATTCCACTTTCTTCCCACACGGGCTCTCAATCGAGATAGTCCTTCGTCCACAATCCAATACGGCCTTGTGCTTGGATAACCAGTCCATTCCCAATATGACGTCTAAGGTGCGGGTCTCCAAAATTATAAGGTTTGCTAGGAACTCTATTCCATCTATTAGTATTCTCACCGGGAACATCCTACTTTCGTTCGGAGTTCGGAACTGTGGGTTTGAACTAAAAGCATGCACTTAAGTCTTGCAATCCTCAAATCATTTCTAGTAGCAAAGCCTTGCGTAAATAATCGAATGCGAAGCTCGAGAGTCAAACAAAACCGCTGGTGTATCGAGTTAACAAGTAACTCACCCAAGACGACGTCCGTAGCATTCTGCAGTGCATCTGCGGTGACATGGTTGACTCGGCCTCTCACCACGGCCTGGGGTGTGGCTCTGTGTCTGGCGTCCCTAGCTGGGTGGTTCCTAGGTTGAAGCGAACTGGGTCACTCCTGCTGTCTTCTTTGGACAATCTGTTGGCAAAGTGTCCTGGCTCGTTCTTGATTGTAGCGGCGTCTCATTGTTCCTGTGACCGCTTTGGGGTAGCGTTTCTAGCGGGGCTGGGGTGCAGTAGTTTTGATTGACAGGTCTTGGTGCCGGGATGGTGTCCTTGTTGCACTCTGTGGTTGGAATACGAAGAATTGATTTGGTGCAACTCTCAGCGCCAGTATGCGTTCCTCGGCGTGATCCTTCTTTGTTGCATCCTGCGCTTCTGTTCTCATCCAGTTCCTTGCGCTTGTCCTCAAGAATAAGCGCCTTATTCACCAACTCTTGGAAATCTGGAAAGGTGTGGGCGATCAACCCTACTTGCAATCTGAGTTAAGTCCCTTCATAAAACGACTGCCTGGATTTATCTCGTCGCTACATCCTCGGTGCGTAGCGTGCTAGGCTGTGTGAACTTGTTCGGTAGTCGGCCATCGGGCTGATTACCTTGCTTGATGCTTTCGAACTCCTCCTTAAGGTCCATGATTCCTTCAGTGCACGTGATCTTGTCGAATCTGTTGTGAACTCTTCCTGTGTGATATCTTGAGGGTTCTCTGCGTGGCATGAAGTTTTCCCACCATTCGTAATTGTCCCTTCCAAGCGATGAGAAGCGAGAGTACCTTCTCATTTCCTATGCATTGAGCTATGTGTAGCTTCCTCTCGATTGATCTTAACCAATCATCGGCCTCCAATGGATTGGCATTCCCAGAGAAAGTGGGTGGGTGAGTCCTCATGAACTACGATAGTCTTGTGATTCGGCGTGGTCCCTGATTAACTTGATTGGTTGTGGCCTGAGCAAAGTGACGTGCTTGCATTTGTTGCATCATAGCATGCATCAAGCGAGTGCAGGCAGCAAGAAATGCTCCAAAATTCTGCACATCCAAGTGGTGGTGCTGGTGCTCCATCATTGGGGTTTCTGTTGGGCGAGAACCACTTCCATTGCTTCCAAAGTTTCATGGTGTTCACCATATGTCGATTTGCTCTAGGTTTAGAGATGAGAGGGAAACAAGAATAGACAAGTAATATGGAACTTATGCGGGCGAAAGGTGTATCCTTAAGGTCCAACTTTATTATTAATAACTTGGTATGGTAACATAATGCCTAAGGGCCTTGCAACACATACCGCACACTCAAAGAAACAAAGCAAATCCAAATCGAACTAATTTTTGGAGTCTAACGCCTAAAGGGTGACTCTTTATTCTATGACTCGACTCGGCGAAGGAGTCTCACTATAGAACCTATGCTCACTCATCGAGAAAACCTCCACGGCCTGGTGCGGAGTCTTTGTGGCATAGGCGCCGAAACGATCGCCATGTCCAAAGAATCGTGTCTTACGTGGTGGTCGAAGAAGCGATGTCCTCATCGAGATCCGACTCCTCCGGATCTGGCTCGTGTAGCTCGAAATCTTGGCTCTGGTCCGGTCCGTACAAAGTCATCTCCAACTCGTCAATCCTTCGCGAGAAGGTGTGCCACATACTCTTGAGCTTCCCGCCATCTGCTCTTCTCTGTCGTGATCTCCTTGCGGGCCTTCGTAGCTCCTTGCTTGTATTATCTAGTACATCCTCCTGGCGACAATAAATCGTGCCAACCGTGTAACCGTGGCATCCTCATCTGAATCTCCTTCGGTCAAGAAGGTTATCAACTGCGGGTGATAACGGAACACCGTGTTTCCAACTCTCTGGCGTAGATACGGGTAATGTGCCGCATTGCTCGTCGTGATACTTCTTGAATACCCATCTGTATTGTAGATCTCTGGCGGTCGCGGTGTATCGAGGCGATTGCTGGGCCCTTCTTCCTAGCAGTACCTCAATCCTCACGTCACAAGCCTTGATCAATCCCGCTTGTCCGATCACTTCCACTTGGTATTGGGGCTTCTCAAAATCTCCGAGAGTCTCAGCATATGCCAAAGTTCCGCGGCGTGACCAACTCCCGGATCAACGTAGTTGAACTCTTCCTCCATCTGTCACACAAGAGTGCTTTACGTGAAGAGCTCGGAATTTTTAAATTGTGACAAGGTAAGGGAAAATTTCAGCAAGAGACAAGAAAAGAGAGAAGGGATAAGTCGAGATGTCATTTCTTGTCTTCACAAATTTTTAGCTTTAGAAAATAGGTTTTATCCTCACTACGACCATTCTAGCTAGGGTTGAGCCTACAGTCCAACCTGGCTCGATACCACCTCTGTCGGGACCCCGAATTTGCAAATCGGACCCTACTGTGTATTCAGCACTAGTCCAGAACGCCGCTAGTGCACACGCCTTAACATTGGTAAATATCACAATCATACCATTCGATATTATCAAAGTACTTTATTTAAATAACTAAGCTGGTTACTTGACCTTATGGTCAAGTTACAAATGTATGCCTCGCAAGCGAAAACTTATTAAAAGAGAAATAATAGCGGCGGAAAATCAAATAAACAGTGGCGCCATCCAGTATACCACAGTGCAACCGAGTGGGCTCGCTTCCCTAGGTAGACGGATCTTCTTGGAGTTCCTCCTCCAAAGTGGCGTAATCTCCTCTTCAAGCGATATTGTGTTGAGGCAAGGGTGAGTACTTGGTACTCGGCAAGTCATGCACAGAATGCGAGGCTAATATACTATATGCTTGGCTTGGTACAAAGGAATAGCACAAGGTATTTTTACTGCTTGAAACAAGATTTGAAAAGTAATATGAGTAGATTCAAAGCGGTAGAAATAAGTAAAGCATAAATATCTTTTCGAAGTTTAATAAACATTTTCCCCATCCTACACCACATTTTCATCATCTTCATTAGTAAACCAATCCAACCTTTCAAATCCAAGTTATTTTCGTAAAATCTAACCCTTGACTGTAATTCCCGAGCATTGTCCAAGCAGTGGACTCGGCTATTTAAATAGATTCTACACTGCAGAGGTTATGCACTTTACCCACAAGATACAGTCAAACACCACAAAGGCGAGTTCAGTAACAAAGCCTTTGGAAGCCTCAAACAACACAGGTGGTCCTCTCAGGTTCGTGCTCTACACCATCCCTTCCCTTAGCCAAGGCGAAGTATGGGACCAACACACCGTTAGATGGGTATCGGCCCACAGCCACGATACGCTCCCCGCACAATCACACAAGCGGTGTAATTGACACCACGAGGCTCCACAAGTGAGTCCTTAGCGACTTAGTCAACTAGGGCCGTCCCATTCCGACCATGTGGTTGCAAGTATGACCCAGTTCAAAGGCTTGCAAGGTTAAGTCCTTAGAGTGACCAGGGCAAGACTACCCGAAGAACCAAATCAACATTCCTAACGCCACAATCGCCCAATTGATTACTCTTGCCACATGCCCCTGGCCGAAATCTGTTTATCAAACCCCGCTTGATTACCATGCACCACGTGCCATCAACATCACATGATACTTTTCCAAAACAGGTTCAATATATCATTAAGTCAATATTAACATTTAATTATCCAAAATCATGTTATGAGCACGTAGCAGGTGAGTCTAAGCAAAGATACTACAGCGGTCTAAACCCATGTTGGCAAGTTAATAATGTCCAACTAGTAATCCACAACTAGGGTGACAAGGGATCATGGCACATACTTAGATAATCAAGGTGTCATACAGCAAATTGGTATTTATCTAATCCCCATGTTTAAGCAAAGTATTTTTCTAATTGAACTAGCATGCAATAGTTTAAAATCAAAATAGATTTCGAAATAGGATCAACATGGTCAAAGCACAACTTGCCTTCAAAAAGTACTTGCTCTTGGTCTTGGGTTGTATCCTCGAGTCAATACTTCCCCTTGAATCCTTCCCAAGACTTCAACGTCTACTCGTAAAGCGTGCAAATAGCAAATACACAAATAAACACTAGGCAAAAACATCCCAAAACTCCAAATAAAATCCATAAACAGAGAGAACATAATTTTCTGGATTTTTAGGAACTGGAATCGTTCAAATCGGAGTTAAAATGCAAAAGTTATGATTATTTAAAGTTTAAATAATCAATTAAATAATTTTGCAGAGAAAAACTTTAGTCCAAAAATTAAATAAAATTCATATTTAGGTAGATCTCAATTTTATACAAATTTAGAAATTTGAATCACCCAAATCGGAGTTGAAACGCAAAAGTTATAAGCGTTTGAAGTTTGAATCTAAATTTGAAATCATTATTTCGAATTAATAAATCATTTTCTTTTTCGGAAATTAATTATTGCGTCAGCATGGACACATGTCAGCTCCTGATTGGCTGGCTGACGTCAGCCGGCTCATGGGCTCGGTCCACGCTCGGCTTGGGTCCACCGTGGACTCGGTCCACGACTCCACGTGAGACTGACATGTGGGCCCACTCGGGTGACGTTATCGCTGACGTCAGCGGGGCTCAGCCCACGGTGCTGACATGTGGGACCCACTGTGACGTCATGGGTGACGTCAGCGCTCGGCTGGGACGACGGCCGACATGCGAGCCTCGACACGCGAGCCTCGCGTGTCGGCGTCACACGACGCTGCGTGGGCCAGCGGCCCGACCGCGTCGGTCCAACTTCCCGACACGTGGCGCAATCACGGCCGTTGGTTTGAAAATCAACGGCGCGGATTAGATCCAGGGTTAACACGTTGAAACTACTCGTTGATCGTGGGCCGTTCGATTTAGATCGGACGGTCCAGATCCAATCCTATAATAACACTACTCCCAAGACGCGTGGCAATTGTGAACCGCTGGATCTTGATCCAACGGCCCAGATCCAATCGGGTTGGGGACACGTGAACTCACCTCAACCGTCCGATCTAGATCCGACGGTTCACCGAGCTCGCGAAGTCCGGCGATGGTGCGGCGAGGCTTGGGCACCGGAGACGAGAACGATGACGAGCCCGACGGCGTGTCGGGGTTGCTCCGGCGAGATGAATCCTTCCTTCGGGTGCGTCTCGTCACGGTGGTTCCGGATCTAGGCTCCTTCTCGGCGGAAGACGACGGACGGCGGCGGAATCAAGCAAAAACCGCGGCGGTCACTTCCTCCAACTACGGCGAGCTCAAGACGGCAATCAAGCGGCGGCTCAGGCGAGATGGCTCGGGGGAACGGGTGCACAAGGATGAGGGCAACCTCGGGGGACGTCTCACGCTTTAAATAGCCTCGGCGTCCGCGCGGGACACGGAAACCTAGTTTCCCACGGCGGCGGGCGCGGCGGCGGAGTCCGGCTCGGTCTCGGCGGAGACGACGACGCATACCGCCCACGTGGCACGATCAACGCCACGATCGCGACGGGCGCGATCGGATCCGGGCCGGATCACGGCTCGAACCGTGCAGGCGAATCTCGGCCGTTGGATCTTGATCCAACGGTTGGGATTGATTAGGGTTTTGAGCTGGTTTGATCGAGTCACGTGGCTCGGTCGACTCGAACTTCGAGTCGACTTCGGGCTCGATCGGATGAACACGATTTGACCCGAAGTTGAATTTCCAGCGATTTAATATCTAAAATAATTCCCGATAATTCATTTAATTCATTAAAAATAGCAAAATACTCGAGAAAAATTCGGAAAAATTACGGAAAATATTTTGGATCATTTTGGACTCAAATAAAATATTTCCAACAAAATTTTATTTGCAAAATCAAATTCTTTAATTATTTCAAAATGGAATAAATTCAAATAAATTCCAAATAAATCCAAATAAATTCCAGAAAATTCCAAAAATTCACCAAAGTGCCAAATCACACATGAATTCAAGAAAAGCAAAATTTTGGGGTGTTACAGCTGTGTTTCAGAGTTTCCCCAAAACTCGTAATGTTTGGTGTCGACCTTTGGTTTTGGCGAATTTGTTTAGTTCGTGTTGTGAGTTTGGATTTACATCCAAAAGTTTTGAGTCGATCGCGCCCTTCGCGTTCAGCCTTTGGATTATCTTTGGAATTAATTTTAAAAGGAAGCAGATGGTCTTAAAGGGTTGTGTTGGAAACTTTTGAGTTGAGCCCTTAATGTGTAACTCTTTTTGGCTATAGTTGGAGTTGTTTTGAAAATGTGTGTGATGTTGCGAGTGCTTCAAAAAGGTGGACTTTATGAAAGTTTTACAAAGTGATTTTGTTAGTGAGGTGTTCCCTTTTGGGAATGAGTTTCCCTCTCCTTGAGGAAGTTCGTGATGGTTGTGGGAGCAGATGCTCGACTTGAAATTTTGATGTTCTTTTCCAAAATGTTGAATTTGGATGAAATGCAATGTTGTGCAAGTTCAGTTTTCAGCGATGTGGGGTCTTTTACGACGTGGTGTTTCTTTGTCAACTATCTTGCCGTCATAGTCTATGAATTTCCGCAACCTTCGATGTTAATTGTGTTTCCATCATTTGATACCGAGGAAGAAGTCATTTGGTGAATGACTATTCGGTGCCGTTGTTACATGATGAATGAAGGGTGAAAAAGGAAAACGAGACATTGTTTATGCATAATTAATCATAAAGGAGTCGACGAGCAGCCAGGTCGGTGAGAAAGTCATATAAGGATATATGACTAATCCCGAGTGCTCTTGAAAAGTGTGCATGCATGTCAAGAATCGAGATGTCCATTTCTTTCTAGTATGAAAAGAAAGAATGAAGGATTTATGCTTCCTTTGTGATTTGGCTTGGATGTTGCCGAATTCTTTCCAAAATGGTTGTTAACGCTTTGGGTTTGAGTTGTCGTGTGTACACTTGGGGATGATACCTAAGTGTTTTTGTGTGAGGGCGAGACCCTCTTAAGAAAGGAACCAATTGTGGTTTGGTAAGGTTTTTCGATCCTAGCTTGGGGCTAGGTGTTGAACCCTAGTGGTATAAGGGTGGTTTGTGATGGAGGTTGATGATGTATGGGTCTAACCATTATTAAGTGTAGCGATGGGTGGAAGTGAAGTTGGCGGTAGTTCGGTGATATTTGTCTCCGCCGTGAGCATTTGTCGTCACTAGTTGTTCTTGGATTTGAGTCTTGTCTGGGAAAGGATGGAATAAAATGTTAGTATGATGGTGTATCGGAAGGGCAAGTGTGCCTTAATGAGTTTTCCCCTCGATGGAAATTTTCGGAATGTAGAAAGGTCGTTAAAGGAATTGTGACTTCCTTTGATTATGTCATGTTGAGTTTAATGGAGTATGGTAGTCAGGTTGGTTGTGATAGAAGTATGAAGTGTTTGCCGTGAGGATTCGGCGTTTTGGGTTGATGGAGCCCTTTGTGGTTGAAACGCAGGTCTGTTGGGGAATTGAAGTGAAGGTCGATTTGTGAGGGTTGCCCTTAGATGAGCTAGATTAACACTTTTTCTCTATGTGTTGGTTTTGGGAACTCGTTTGTTGTTTGTTCGGTTTTAGTCGTTGTGTGAATGTTTTGTGCTTTGCAGAGAAGCCGTTTGTCCCTTGGGGATTTTGTCATTGATTTTGCCGTCCTTCGGATTCGAGGTCGAATCATGTTGAAGGGGGGAGAATGTGACACTACGGTATGGTGTGACATTATAGAATGTGAAATTAGAGAATAAAACCTTTCGGCTTGAGGTTTACTCGCGTTTTGGGCCGTTTGAAGTGATGTGTCACCACGGAGTGTCGTAACCTTTTAAATGGTGCATGTTAAGGTCAAAAACTTTATGAAATATGGTATGGCAGGTTAAAACCATAAGGTATGGAGGTTAATAACGTTTAGGGCGTTCAGGGCCGTTTTCGGGGTTTTGGGCCTTCCCGGGGGAGTTTGGGCCTTAAGTGGGCTTTGGTGGGATGGAGTAGGTCTCCGTAACGGACTAGGATTGGGTGTGGGGGCTGGTAAAAGGGCTCCCCACCAGCCCTTGGGCGTTCACCCCTGCCCCTTGTGCGCCCATCCCCCCCACATGCCCTTGCCCTAGCCGCCTCCCTCCTCCCATGGCCGTGCGCCTCCCCCTCCTTTGCCCCATTGCTCCCCACCTCTCCACCACCTCTCCTCCACCCCCTTGCTGCCCTAGGGTGGTCTCCACACCTCTGCACCTTGTGGATCCATCCGTTGGAGCGAGGAGCGAGGAGCGAGGAGCGTGGAGCGAGGAGCGATCCGCGAGGAGATCGATTGGAGTTTTCGTTCGTCGGGCAAAAGTATGATCATGGGGATCCTTGGGTTTGATCTAGGTACTGTTCTTAGGGTGTTTATGAAGTTTTTAGATCAATTGGTGGTGCTGGGTTGGAGTTCTTTGGGTTAGATCTAGACGTTGCCACGTTTCTGTTTTCGGGCAGATTGAGCAATCGGGCTAGGGTTCGAGTTTTCGTCGATTTAGAATCCGAATCTGTCAGTACGGACTTAAAAGAAGTTGTAGATAATTTAATTATCTTTCCGTGGACATAAAGCACGTTAAAATCCGATCATCCGTTTGAAAGTTATGGCCGTTTTACCGAGCGTATTAAAATCTGTGACGCGATTGGAACAGATCGTAGTAATCTGTAGATTAAACAATTTTAGAGTCCGAATCAGTCTTTCCGTATAACTAGAAAAATGTAGGAAATTTCCTAAGCTTCGCGATGGTGTACTCGTTTAATCGATTTGGAGTACCAGAACTCAAGTTATGGCCTTTGCAAGGCTGCTGTCCCGCCGGGACAGAACCTCTGTTTTTAGGTTTGCAAGTAGTGGGCAATGTCGGGTTAGATGGGGATTTGTGTACTGTTTTGTGGGCATGATTGTGAGTGTGTGATGCCTATGTGCAGGTGGTGTGACACCGAGTGCCCTCGACTTCCCACAAATCCGTCGCCCGCGGTTGAGGCAAGTGTGTTGTAATGTATAGCGGATTGTAGGTTGCTTGTTGATATTGGATGAAAGATTGAATACTTGCTATGATCACTTGCCTTGCTTGTTGTTTTCCAATGATATATTGAGTATGATTATCATGATATGATGCTATGTGTCTATACTTATCATGATTCGATGCCATGTGTAATATTTGTCATGATGAGATGCCATATGTTTATGTACATGTGAAATATGATAATTGGCATAGTTGCATGCATGACATGAGATAGGGCGAGGGCGGTGAGAAAGTCATAACTAGTCCGGCAAGGTCGGTGAGAAAGTTATGACTAGTCCGGAACGCCATTGAGTAAGACCTACATCGTGATTCCATCCACATGGTGAATGGAAGCGAGGAGTAGGCACCCTCCATCTTCGGGATGGAAGGGGGGAAAAGGGTGCACACCGACGGGTGTGTACTCAACCATACCGGTATGAGTTTCCAAGGAGATATGAGCATAACACTGCATTGCATTGCATTGCAATACATATTTAATGATGATGATGTTGTTATGTGCTCAAGTATGAGATGTTATATGTGATGTAAGGTATTATTGTCTTGTAAATGATCTTGTTGTCCATTACAATATGCTTGCTGAGTTTTCGAACTCACGCTTGTGTTTTATGTTGTTTTTAGGTACTTTGAGATCGGCATGCGGGAAAAAGGGGTCTAGCTACACTTCTACACGTAGCTCCACCATCATAGTCCATAATTAATCACTTGGAGACATGATATTAAGAGTTGTGCCTTAAACTTAATGTATGGTTTAATTTAGCATGCTAGTGATTCCTTATTTGCTTCGTTTTAGTTTATGAAGTGGTTGAGCGTGGTATTATTGGCGTAATTTGATGATATATCCATTTATGTTGATGTTTTAGATGTCGTGTGCTATGATATATCTTGCCATGATATTGATATGGTGTTAATTCATGGAAAAACAAAGGAGATGCTGCCGAAATATCGGTTTTTAGCATATTTACCTTTGCTGGAATTTATGTTTAAATGTGGTATTTAGATGTTGTTTAGCTTATGTTTGGTAGCATTCGAGCATATTAAATGCCGGGGTGTTACATAACCGTTGGGACCCGTCACGGTGGAGGGCATGACTCAGACTCGTGTGGAATCGAAATGCATGCCGAAATGAGCTAGGGCGCATAGGAAGTCGATTTTGGTTGCTTGGCACCAGGGTTCGATCCGTGCACCATTCCAGCACGCTCGAAGCTTACAGTACCATTTATCGTGCAGGTCTCACAACGATTCGGAGGCACCCAAAGTCGATGCTAAAGGACCTAGTAAACAGATGAAGTCCATTTGGGGTTCTTGACACTCAGTTTCATTTCTTGCGTCATTTTCTAACGCATGCTGCTTACTGTACGCGTTGCGTGTGAAAGTTCCACACCGACTCGAAGAAATTCCAAATGCATGCCGAACAGAGTTACGAGGCATAGAAAGTCCATTCGTGGTGTTTCGCATGCACTTTTCTTCCGTTTATCAGTTTCATACGAAAGCAGCTTACAGAAACCTGTTGGGACCCGTCGTGGAGTAATGTTCAACAACGACTCGGACGGTTTTGAAATGCATGCCAAAGTGACTACGGCGAACAAGAAGATCATTCGGGGTGTTTGGCACTAAGTTTCCTTCTGTCACTCGTTTGCGTCTTTGGTGCATTGCGGTGCCCGCTGGGACCAACCGTAGTGGAATGTGTCACACCTACTGGTCGGAACCGAACTAAAGCTGAAAAGCACAAGCGAAGATCTAAGTTCATTCGGGTGTTTCGTGACTCGGTTTGTTTCACAGATCGCTTTCGCTTTGTACGCAGCTGCGATAAAGAACGTGGGAACCCGTCTTGGTGGAATATTTTGCGCCGACTCGAACGGATTCAAATGCCACCTAAAATGAGTTACGACACATGCGATGTCTTACGGTGTGCTTGCCGCTCGGTTTCATTTCTGCATCGTTGCGGCGGGCGCCTCGCAAGATTGCTCAGGCACGTGCGGTGTGAAGGAATGTTTCACAGACACACCGACGAATTCATAATGCAAGCCGAATGTTGTACGGCTATGTACGGCCCATTCGTCAAGTTTGGAATGTTTCACACTGACCCAGACAGATCTGAAATGAATTTTGGATGGGTTAAAATGCATATAATGTCTATTCATGCTGTTCGGCAGAGAGTTCCCATTCGTGCATCGTCATCATACGAATGCAGCTCAAAGTAACAGTTGGGACCCGTCGCGGTCGAGGGCATGACTCAGACTCGGGTGGAATCGAAATGTGTGCCGAAATGAGCTAGGGCGCATAGGAAGTCGACTCCGGTCGCTTGGCACCAGTGTTCGATCCGTGCACCATTCCGGCACGCTCGAAGCTTACAGTACCATTTATCGTGCAGGTCTCGCAACGATTCGGAGGCACCCAAAGTCGATGCTAATAGGAGCTAGTAAACAGATGAAGTCCATTTGGGGTGCTTGACACTCAGTTTCATTCCTTTCGTCATTTTGTAACGCATGTCGCATCAGACGGCGTTGCGTGGGAAAGTTCCACACCGACTCGAAGAGATTCCAAATGCATGCCGAACAGAGTTACGAGGCATAGAAAGTACATTCGCGGTGTTTCGCATGCACTTTTCTTCGCTTTATCGATTTCATACGAAGCAACTTACGTAACCCCGTTGGGACCCGCCGTGGAGTAATGTTCAACAACGACTCGGACGGTTTTGAAATGCCTGCCAGTTTAACTACGGCGTACAAGAAGATCATTCGGGGTGTTTAGCACTCAGTTTCCTTCTGTCACTCGTTTGCTTGCTGGTGGAGCTGTAGTGCCCGTTTAGTCCAGCCATAGTGGAATGTGTCACACCGGCTGTGTTGGAACCGGAACTAAAGCTGGAAAGCACAAGCGAACAACGTAAGTTTATTCGGGGTGTTTGGCACTCAGTTTGTTTCGCGCATCGCTTTCGTTTGTACGCCGCGTAAAATATTGTGGGAACCCGTCTTGGTGGAATATTTCGCGCCGACTCGGACTGATTCGAAATGCCTGCCAAAATGAGTTACGACACATGCGAAGTCCACTGGGCGTGCTTGCCGCTCATTTTCATTTTTGCATCGTTTTCGTGCGGACGCTCCCTACAATACTCGTTCGTGCACGGCGTGAAGGAATGTTTCACAGACACACCGACGGATTCGTAATGCATGGCTATGTACGGCCCATTCGGCATGTTTGGAAGACAGTTTCGTTTCATGCAACGCCCTGTTATGTATGTAGCTAACGGTACCATTTTGGGTCCCATGTGGTTGAATGTTTAACGCAGACTGGAGCGTACTCGAAATGATTGCCGAAATGAGATAGGGCACGTGTGGAGTCCATTCGGCGTGTTGGATACTCAGTTTCGTTTCGTACGTCGTTTTTGTAAACACGTAAGCATGCGGCACCTATTGCGACCCGTCGTGGAGGAATGTTTCACACTGACCCAGACAGATCCGAAATGAATTTTGGATGGGCTAAAATGCATATAATGTCCGTTCATGCTGTTCGGCAGAGAGTTCCCATTCGTGCATCGTCTTCATACGCATGCAGCTCAAAGTAACAGATGGGATCCGTCGCGGTGGAGGGCATGACTCAGACTCGGGTGGAATCGAAATGCATGCTGAAATGAGCTAGGGCGCATAGGAAGTCGACTCCGGTCGCTTGGCACTAGTGTTCGATCCGTGCACCATTCCAGCACGCTCGAAGCTTACAGTACCATTTATCGTGCAGGTCTCGCAACGATTCGGAGGCACCCAAAGGAGATGCTAATAGGAGCTAGCAAACAGATGAAGTCCATTTGGGGTGTTTGACACTCAGTTTCATTTCTTTCGTCATTTTCTAACGCATGCTGCTTATTGTACGCGTTGCGTGGGAAAGTTCCACACCGACTCGAAGAGATTCCAAATGCATGCCGAACAGAGTTACGAGGCATAGAAAGTCTATTCGCGGTGTTTCGCATGCACTTTTCTTCCGTTTATCAGTTTCATACGAAAGCAGCTTACAGAAACCTGTTGGGACCCGCTGTGGAGTAATGTTCAACAACGACTCGGACGGTTTTGAAATGCGTGCCAATGTGACTACGGCGAACAAGAAGATCATTTGGGGTGTTTGGCACTCAGTTTCCTTCATCACTGCTTATGCGTCCGCAACAAGTGGTTCGCTGGGACGGCCGTAGTGGAATGTGTCACAACGGCTGGGTCGGAACCGGAACTAAAGCTGAAAAGCACAAGCGAACATCAAAGTTCATTCGGGGTGTTTCGCACTCAGTTTGTTTCGCGCATCGCTTTCGTTTGTACGCAGCGTACAGTAACGTGGGAACCCATCTTAGTGGAATATTTTGCGCCGACTCGGACGGATTCGAAATGCCTGCCAAAATGAGTTACGACAAATGCGAAGTCCACTGGGCGCGCTTGCCGCTCGGTTTCATTTTTGCATCGTTTTCGTGCGGACGCTCCCTACTGTACTCGTTCGTGCACGGCGTGAAGGAATGTTTCACAGACACACCGACGGATTCGTAATGCAAGCCGAATGTGCTACGGCTATGTACGGCCCATTCGGCATGTTTGGAAGACAGTTTCGTTTCGTGCAACGCCCTGTTACGTATGTAGCTAACGGTACCATTTTGGGTCCCATGTGGCTGAATGTTTAACGCAGACTCGTACTTACTCGAAATGATTGCCGAAATGAGATAGGGCACGTGTGGAGTCGATTCGGCGTGTTGGACACTCAGTTTCGTTTCGGACATCGTTTTTGTAAGCACGTAAGCATGCAGCACCTATTGCGACCCGTCGTGGTGGAATGTTTCACACTGATCCCGACGGATCTGAAATGAATTTTGGATGGGCTAAATTGCATATAAAGTCCATTCATGCTGTTCGGCAGAGAGTTCCCATTCGTGCATCGTCTTCATACGCATGCTGCTCAAAGTAACAGTTGGGACCCGTCGCGGTGGAGGGCATGACTCAGACTCGGGTGGAATCGAAATGTATGCCGAAATGAGCTAGGGCGCATAAGAAGTCGATTCTGGTTGCTTGGCACGGTGTTCGATCCGTGCACCATTAAAGACGATCGAAGCTTACGATACCATTTATCGTGCAGGTCTCAGCGATTCGGAGGCACCAAAGTCGATGCTAATAGAATCTAGTAAACAGATGAAGTCCATTTGGGGTGTTTGACACTTAGTTTCATTTCTTTCGTCATTTTCTAACGCATGTTGCTTACTGTACGCGTTGAGTGGGAAAGTTCCGCACCGACTCGAAGAGATTCCAAATGCATGCCGAACATAGTTACGAGGCATAGAAAATACATGTAAAGTCCATTCATGCTGGTCGGCAGAGAGTTCCCATTCGTGCATCGTCTTCATACGCATGCAGCTCAAAGTAACAGTCGGGACCCGTCGCGGTGGAGGGCATGACTCAGACTCGGGTGGAATCGAAATGCATGCCGAAATGAGCTAGGGCGCATAAGAAGTCGATTCTGGTTGCTTGGCACCAGTGTTCGATCCGTGCACCATTCTGGCACGCTCGAAGCTTACAGTACCATTTATCGTGCAGGTCTCGCAATGATTCGGAGGCACCCAAAGTCGATGCTAATAGGAGCTAATAAACAGATGAAGTCCATTTGGGGTGCTTAACACTCAGTTTCATTTCTTTCGTCATTTTGTAATGCATGCAGCTTGCTGTACGCGTTGCGTGGGAAAGTTCCACACCGACTCGAGCAGATTCCAAATGCATGCCGAACAGAGTTACGAGGCATAGAAAGTCCATTCGCGGTGTTTCGCATGCACTTTTCTTTCGTTTATCAGTTTCATACGAAAGCAGCTTACAGAACCCCGTTGGGACCCGCCGTGGAGTAATGTTCAACAACGACTCGGACTGTATTGAAATGCCTGCCAGTTTGACTACGACGAACAAGAAGATCATTCGGGGTGTTTAGCACTCAGTTTCCTTCTGTCACTCGTTTGCTTGTTGGTGGAGCTGCAGTGCCCATTTAGTCCAGCCGTAGTGGAATGTGTCACACCGGCTATGTTGGAACCGGAACTAAAGATGGAAAGGACAAGCGAACAACGTAAGTTTATTCGGGGTGTTTGGCAATCAATTTGTTTCGCGCATCGCTTTCGTTTGTACGCAGCGTACAATATCGTGGGAACCCGTCTTGGTGGAATGTTTCGCACCGACTCGGACGGATTCGAAATGCCTGCCAAAATGAGTTACGACACATGTGAAGAGTCCACTGGGCGTGCTTGCCGCTCGGTTTCATTTCTGCATCGCTTTCGTGCGGACGCTCCCTACAGTACTCGTTCATGCACGGCGTGAAGGAATGTTTCATAGACACACCGACGGATTCGTAATGCAAGCTGAATGTGCTACGGCTATGTACGGCCCATTCGGCATGTTTGGAAGACAGTTTTGTTTCGTGCAACGCCTTATTACGTATGTAGCTAACGGCACCATTTTGGGTCCCATGTGGTTGAATGTTTAACGCAGACTCGAGCGTACTCGAAATGATTGCCGAAATGAGATAGGGCACATGTGGAGTCCATTCGGCGTGTTGGACACTCAATTTCGTTTCGGACGTCGTTTTTGTAAGCACGTAAGTATGCAGCACCTATTGCGACCCTACGTGGAGGAATGTTTCACACTGATCCATGCAGATCTGAAATGAATTTTGGATGGGCTACAATGCATATAAAGTTCATTCATGTCGTTTCTACAGAGAGTTCCCATTCGTGCATCGTCTTCATACGCATGCAGCTCAAAGTAACAGTTGGGACCCGTCGCGGTGGAGGGCATGACTCAGACTCGGGTGGAATCGAAATGTTTGCCGAAATGAGCTAGGGCGCAAAAAGAAGTCGATTCTGGTTGCTTGGCACCAGTGTTTGATCCGTGCACCATTCCGGCACGCTCGAAGCTTACAGTACCATTTATCGTGCAGGTCTCGCAACGATTATGAGGCACCCAAAGTCGATGCTAATAGGAGCTAGTAAACAGATGAAGTCCATTTGGGGTGCTTGACACTCAGTTTCATTTCTTTCATCATTTTGTAACGCATGTTGCTTACTGTACGCGTTGCGTGGGAAAGTTCCACACCGACTCGAAGAGATTCCAAATTCATGCCGAACAGAGTTACGAGGCATAGAAAGTCCATTCGCGGTGTTTTGCATGCACTTTTCTTCCGTTTATCAGTTTCATACGAAAGCAGCTTACAAAACCCCGTTGGGACCCGCCGTGGAGTAATGTTCAACAACGACTCGGACGGTTTTGAAATGCCTGCCAGTTTGACTACGGCGAACAAGAAGATCATTCGGGGTGTTTAGCACTCAGTTTCCTTCTGTCACTCGTTTGCTTCTTTGGTGGAGCCGCAGCGTGCCCGTTAGTCCAAAATTGCAGTGGAATGTGTCACACCGGCTGTGTTGGAACCGGAACTAAAACTGGAAAGCACAAGCGAACAACGTAAGTTTATTCGGGGTATTTGGCACTCAGTTTGTTTCGCGCATCGCTTTCTTTTGTACACAGCGTACAGTATCGTGGGAACCCGTCTTGGTGGTATATTTCGCGCCGACTCGGACGGATTCGAAATGCCAGCCAAAATGAGTTTCGACACATGCGAAGTCCACTGGGCGTGCTTGCCGCTCGGTTTCATTTCTGCATCGTTTTCGTGCGGACGCTCCCTACTGTGCTCGTTCGTGCACGGCGTGAAGGAATGTTTCACAGACGCACCGACGGATTCGTAATGCAAGCCGAATGTGCTACGGCTATGTACGGCCCATTCGGCATGTTTGGAAGACAGTTTCGTTTCGTGCAACGCCATATTACGTATGTAGCTAACGGTACCATTTTGGGTCTCATGTGGTTGAATGTTTAACGCAGACTCGAGCGTACTCGAAATGATTGCCGAAATGAGATAGGGCACATGTGGAGTCCATTCGGCGTGTTGGACACTCAATTTCGTTTCGGACGTCGTTTTTGTAAGCACGTAAGCATGCAGCACCTATTGCGACCCGTCGTGGAGGAATGTTTCACACTGATCCAGACAGATCTGAAATGAATTTTGGATGGGCTAAAATGCATATAAAGTCCATTCATGTCGTTTCGCGCAGTTCCCATTCGTGCATCGCCTTCATACGCATGCGACTCAAAGTAATCGTTGGGACCCGTCGCGGTAGATGGCATGACTCGGACTCGGTGGAATCGAAATGTATGCGAAATGAGCTAGGCGCATAAGAAGTCGATTCTGGTTGCTTGGCACCAGTTTTCGATCCGTGCACCATTCCGGCACGCTCGAAGCTTACAGTACCATTTATCGTGTAGGTCTCGCAACGATTCGGAGGCACCCCAAGTCGATACTAATAGAAACTAGTAAACAGATGAAGTCCATTTGGGGTGTTTGACACACATTTTCATTTCTTTCGTCATTTTGTAACGCATGCTGCTTACTGTACGCGTTGAGTGGGAAAGTTCCACACCGACTCGAAGAGATTCCAAATGCATGCCGAACAGAGTTACGAGGCATAGAAAATACATGTAAAGTCCATTCATGTTGTTCGGCAGAGAGTTCCCATTCGTGGATCGTCTTTATACGCATGCAGCTCAAAGTAACAGTTGGGACCCGTCGCGGTGGAGGGCATGACTCAGACTCGGGTGGAATCGAAATGCATGCCGAAATGAGCTAGGGCGCATAAGAAGTCGATTCTGGTTGCTTGGCACCAGTGTTCGATCCGTGCACCATTCCGGCACGCTCGAAGCTTACAGTACCATTTATCGTGCAGGTCTCGCAACGATTCGGAGGCACCCAAAGTCGATGCTAATAGGAGCTAGTAAACAGATGAAGTCCAAAGTCGATGCTGCTTACTGTACGCGTTGCGTGGGAAAATTCCACACCGACTCGAAGAGATTCCAAATGCATGCCGAACAGATTTACGAGGAATAGAAATTCCATTCGCGGTGTTTCGCATACACTTTTCTTCCTATTAAAAGTTTCATACTAAAGCAGCTTATAGAACCCCGTTGGGACCCGCCGTGGAGTAATGTTCAACAACGACTCTTACGGTTTTGGAATGCCTGCCAGTTTGACTACGGCGAACAAGAAGATCAATCGGGGTGTTTAGCACTCAGTTTGCTTCTGTCACTCGTTTGCTTGCTGGTGGAGCTGTAGTGCCTGTTTAGTCCAGCCGTAGTGGAATGTGTCACACCGGTTGTGTTGGAACCGGAACTAAAGCTGGAAAGCACAAGCGAACAAATAAGTTTATTCGGGGTGTTTGGCACTCAGTTTGTTTCGCACATCGCTTTCGTTTGTACGCAGCGTACAGTATCGTGGGAACCCGTCTTGGTGGAATATTTCGCGCCGACTCGGACGGATTCGAAATGCCAGCCAAAATGAGTTACGACACATGCGAAGTCCACTGGGCGTGCTTGCCGCTCGGTTTCCTTTCTGCATCGTTTTCGTGCGGACGCTCCCTACAGTACTCGTTCCTGCACGGCGTGAAGGAATGTTTCACAGACACACCGACAGATTCGTAATGCAAGCCGAATGTGCTACGGCTTTGTACGACCCATTCGGCATGTTTGGAAGACAGTTTCGTTTCGTGCAACGCCCTATTACGTATGTAGCTAACGGTACCATTTTGGGTCCCATGTGGTTGATTGTTTAACGCAGACTCGAGCGTACTCGAAATGATTGCCGAAATGAGATAGGGCACGTGTGGAGTCCATTCGGCGTGTTGGACACTCAGTTTCGTTTCGGACATCGTTTTTGTAAGCACGTAAGCATGCAGCCCCTATTGCGACCCGTCGTGGAGGAATGTTTCACACTGACCTAGACAGATCTGAAATGAATTTTGGATGGGCTAAACTGCATATAAAGTTCATTCATGCTGTTCGGCAAAGAGTTCCCATTCGTGCATCGTCTTCATACGCATGCAGCTCAAAGTAACAGTTGGGACCCGTCGCGGTAGAGGGCATGACTCAGACTCGGGTGGAATCGAAATGTATGCCGAAATGAGCTAGGTCGCATAAGAAGTCGATTCTGGTTGCTTGGCACCAGTGTTCGATCCGTGCACCATTCCAGCACGCTCGAAGCTTGTAGTACCATTTATCGTGCAGGTCTCGCAACGATTCGGAGGCACCCAAAGTCGATGCTAATAGGAGCTAGTAAACAGATGAAGTCCATTTGGGGTGCTTGACACTCAGTTTCATTTCTTTCGTCGTTTTTTAACGCATGCTGCTTACTATACGCGTTGCGTGGGAAAGTTCCACACCGACTCGAAGAGATTCCAAATGCATGCCGAACAGAGTTACGAGGCATAGAAAGTCCATTCGCGGTGTTTTGCATGCACTTTTCTTCCGTTTATCAGTTTCATATGAAAGCAGCTTACAGAACCCCGTTGGGACCCGCCGTGGAGTAATGTTCAACAACGACTCGGACGGTTTTGAAATGGCTGCCAGTTTGACTACGGCGAACAAGAAGATCATTCGGGGTGTTTAGCACTCAGTTTCCTTCTGTCACTCGTTTGCTTGCTGGTGGAGCTGCAATGCCCGTTTAGTCCAGCCGTAGTGGAATGTGTCACACCGGTTGTGTTGGAACCAGAACTAAAGCTGGAAAGCACAAGCGAACAACGTAAGTTTATTCGGGGTGTTTGGCACTCAGTTTGTTTCGCGCATCGTTTTCGTTTGTGCGCAGCATACAGTATCGTGGGAACCTGTCTTGGTGGAATATTTCACGCTGACTCGTACGGATTCGAAATGCCAGCGGCGGGGTCAGAACAGGAACTAAAGCTGAAAAGCACAAGCGAACTTTGTAGGTTTATTCGGGGTGTTTGGCACTCAGTTTGTTTCGCGCATCGCTTTCGTTTGTACGCAGCGTACAGTAGCGTGCGAACCCGTCTTGATGGAATATTTCGCGCCGACTCGGACGGATTCGAAATGCCTGCCAAAATGAGTTACAACACATGCAAAGTCCACTGGTTGTGCTTGCCGCTCGGTTTCATTTCTGCATCGTTTTCGTGCGGACGCTCCCTACAGTACTCTTTCGTGCACGGCGTGAAGGAATGTTTCACAGACACTCAGACGGATTCGTAATGCATGCCGAATGTGCTACGGCTATGTACGGCCCATTCGGCATGTTTGGAAGAAAGTTTCGTTTCGTGCAACGCCCTGTTACGTATGTTGCTAACGGTACCATTTTGGGTCCCATGTGGATGAGCTAGGGCACGTGTGAAGTCCATTCGGCGTGTTGGACACTCAGTTTCATTTCGGGCGTCGTTTTTATAAGCACATAAGCACGCAAGCACCCATTGCGACCCATCGTGGAGGAATGTTTTACACTGACCTAGACAGTTTAGAAATGAATTTTGGATGGGCTAAAATGCATATCAAGTCAATTCGTGCTGTTCGGCAGAGAGTTCCTATTCGTGCATCGTCTTCAGACGCATGCAGCTCAAAGTAACAGTTGGGACCCGTTGCGGTGGAGGGCATGACTCAGACTCGGGTGGAATTGAAATGCATGCCGAAATGAGCTTGAGGGCATAGGAAGTCGATTCTGGTTGCTTGGCACCATTGTTCGATCCGTGCACCATTCCGGCACGCTCGAAGCTTACAGTACCATTTATCGTGCAGGTCTCGCAACAATTCGGAGGGACCCAAAGTCGATGCTAATAGGAGCTAGTAAACAGGTGAAGTCCATTTGGGGTGCTTGACACTCAGTTTCATTTTTTGCGTCATTTTCTAACGATGTCGCATAAGATAGCGCGCCTGGAAAGTTCCACACCGACTCGAAGAGATTCCAAATGCATGTCGAACAGAGTTACGAGGCATACGAAGTCCATTCGCAGTGTTTCGCATGCTGTTTTCTTCCGTTGAACAGTTTCATACGCAAGCATCTTACAGAACCCGTTGGGACCCGCTGTGAAGGAATGTTCCACAACGACTCGGACGGTTTTGAAATGCATGCCAAAGTGACTACGGCGAACAAGAAGATCATTCGGGGTGTTTGGCACTCAGTTTCCTTCCGTCACCCGTTTGCGTGCTGGTGCAGCTGCGGTGCCCGTTGGGACCAGTGGTAGTGGATGTGTCACACCGGCGGGGTCGGAACCAGAACTAAAGCTAAAAAGCACAAGCGGACTTCGTAGGTTCATTCAGGGTGTTTGGCACTCAGTTTGTTTCGCGCATCGCTTTCATTTGCACGCAGCGTACAGTAGCGTGCGAACCCGTCTTGGTGGAATATTTCGCGCCGACTCGGACGGATTTGAAATGCCTGCCAAAATGAGTTACGACACATGCAAAGTCCACTGGCCGTGCTTGCCGCTCGGTTTCATTTCTGCATCATTTTCGTGCGGACGCTCCCTACAAGATGCTCGTTAGGTACGGCGTGAAGGAATGTTTCACAGACACTCAGACGGATTAGTAATGCATGCCGAATGTGCTATGGCTATGTACGGCCCATTCGGCATGTTTGGAAGAAAGTTTCATTTCGTGCAACGCCCTGTTACGTATGTTGCTAACGGTACCATTTTGGGTCCCCTTTGGATGAATGTTTAACGCAGACTCGAGCGTACTCGAAATGCTTGCCGAAATGAGCTAGGGCACGTGTGAAGTCCATTCGGTGTGTTGGACACTGAGTTTTGTTTCGGGCGTCGTTTTTGTAAGCAAATAAGCATGCAAGCACCCATTGCGACCCATCGTGGAGGAATGTTTCACACTGACCCAGACAGATCTGAAATGAATTTTGGATGGGCTAAAATGCATATCAAGTCCATTCGTGCTGTTCGGCAGAGAGTTCCTATTCGTGCATCGTCTTCATACGCATGCAGCTCAAAGTAACAGTTGGGACCCGTCGCGGTGGAGGGCATGACTTAGACTCGGGTGGAATCGAAATGCATGCCGAATTGAGCTAGGGGGCGTAGGAAGTCGATTCTGGTTGCTTGGCACCATTGTTCGATCCGTGCACCATTTCGGCACGCTCGAAGCTTACAGTAACATTTATCGTGCAAGTCTCGCAACGATTCGGAGGGACCCAAAGACGATGCTAATAGGAGCTAGTAAACAGATGAAGTCCATTTGGGGTGCTTGACACTCAGTTTCATTTCTTGCGTCATTTTCTAACACATGCTGCTTACCGTACGCGTTGCGTCGGAAAGTTCCACACCGACTCGAAGTGATTCCAAATGCATGTCGAACAGAGTTACGAGGCATACGAAGTCCATTCGTGGTGTTTCGCATGCTGTTTTCTTCTGTTGAACAGTTTCATATGCAAGCATCTTACAGAACCCGTTGGGACCCACCGTGGAGGATGTTCCACAACGACTTGGACGGTTTTGAAATGCGTGCCAAAGTGACTACGGCGAACAAGAAGATCATTCAGGGTGTTTGGCACTCAGTTTCCTTCGGTCACCCGTTTGCGTGCTGGTGCAGCTGCAGTGCCCGTTGGGACCAGCCGTAGTGGAATGTGTCACACCTACCGGTGGGAACCGAACTAAAGCTGAAAAGCACAAGCGAACTTCGTGAGGTTCATTCAGGTGTTTGGCACTCAGTTTGTTTCGCCAGATCGCTTTTGTTTGTAGGCAGCGTCTGAGAGCGCGCGAACCCGCCTTGGTGGAATATTTCGCGCCCGACTTCGACGGATTCAAAATGCCTGCCAAAATGAGTTACGACACATGCGAAGTCCATGGCGTGCTTGCCGCCGGTTTCATTTCTGCATCATTTTAGTGCGGACGCTCCCTACGATACTCGTTAGGCACGGCGTGAAGGAATGTTTCACGATCACTCAGACGGATTCGTAATGCATGCCGAATGTGCTACGGCTATGTCACGGCCCATTCGGCATGTTTGGAAGAAAGTTTCGTTTCGCGGCAACGCCTGCTATGTATGTTGCTAACGGTACCATTTTGGGTCCCCTGTGGATGAATGTTTAACGCAGACTCGAGCGTGCATCGAAATGCTTGCCAAAATGAGCTAGGCACGTGTGAAGTCCATTCGGCGTGTTGGACACTCGTTTCGTTTGGCGTCGCTTTTGTAAGCACATAAGCATGCAAGCACCCATTGCGACTCCATCGTGGAGGAATGTTTCACACCGACCTTAAAGATCGAAATGAATTTTGGATGGGCTAAAATGCATATCAAGTCCATTCGTACGTTCGCAGAGAGTTCCTATTCGTGCATCGTCTTCATACGCATGCAGCTCAAAGTAACATTTGGGACCCGTCGCGGTGGATGGCATGACTCAGACTCGGGTGGAATCGAAATGCATGCCGAAATGAGCTAGGGGGCATAGGAAGTCGATTCTGGTTGCTTGGCACCATTGTTCGATCCGTGCACCATTCCGGCACGCTCGAAGCTCACAGTACCATTTATCGTGCATGTCTCGCAACGATTCGGACGGACCCAAAGTCGATGCTAATAGGAGGTAGTAAACAGATGAAGTCCATTTGGGGTGCTTGACACTCAGTTTCATTGCTTGCGTCATTTTCTATCTCATGCTGGTTACTGTACACGTTGCGTCGGAAAGTTCCACACCGACTCGAAGAGATTCCAAATGCATGTCGAACAGAGTTACGAGGCATACGAAGTCCATTCGCGGTGTTTCGCATGCTGTTTTCTTCCGTTGAACAGTTTCATACGCAAGCATCTTACAGAACCCGTTGGGCCCCGCCGTGGAGGAATGTTCCACAACGACTCGGACGGTTTTGAAATGCGTGCCAAAGTGACTACGGCGAACAAGAAGGTCATTCGGGGTGTTTGGCACACAGTTTCCTTGCGTCACCCGTTTGCGTGCTGGTGCAGCTGCAGTGCCCGTTGGGACCAGCGGTAGTGGAATGTGTCACACCGGCGGGGTCGGAACCGGAACTAAAGCTGAAAAGCACAAGCGGACTTCGTAGGTTCATTCGGGGTGTTTGGCACTCAGTTTGTTTCGCGCATCGCTTTCATTTGTACGCAACGTACAGTAGTGTGCGAACCCGTCTTGGTGGAATATTTCACGCCGACTCGGACGGATTCGAAATGCCTGCCAAAATGAGTTACGACACATGCAAAGTCCACTGGTCGTGCTTGCCGCTTGGTTTCATTTCTGGATCGTTGTCGTGCGGACACTCCCTACAGTACTCGTTCGTGCACGGCGTGAAGGAATGTTTCACAGACACTCAGACGGATTTGTAATGCTTGCCGAATGTGCTACGGCTATGTACAGCCCATTCAGCATGTTTGGACGAAAGTTTCGTTTCGTGCAACGCCCTGTTACGTATGTTGCTAACGGTACCATTTTGGGTCCCCTGTGGATGAATGTTTAACGCAGACTCGAGCATACTCGAAATGCTTACCGAAATGAGCTAGGGCACGTGTGAAGTCCATTCGGCGTGTTGGACACTCAGTTTCGTTTCGGGCGTCGTTTTTGTAAGCACATAAGCATCAAGCACCCATTGCGACCCATCGTGGAGGAATGTTTCACGCTAACCCAGAAAGATCAGAAATGAATTTTGGATGGGCTAAAATGCATATTGTGAAATCATGTGCTGAAAAATTGGCTTAGAATTGAATTTGCAAATGTGTTTGTTCATGTGTTTTGTCAATTTGACAAGAAACAGTAAGTTTCGCTTTGGCGCCGGACCAAACTTAAAGAAAACAGTAAGTTTCCCATCTACGACGGACAAACTTTGTTGGTCAGTCGAAAACATGCTTTGGCAACCTCACTTTCCCATGTATGACGGACCGATTTTGTTTGTCTGTCGTGAACGTGTTTTTGAGCTCATGAGTCGAACTTTTTTTTTCCAAGAAACCAGTAAGTTTTCATGTACGACGAACTGATTTCTTTGGTCAGTCGTGAACGTGTTTTGAGGATTGATTTCGCATGTACGACGGACCGATTTTGTTTGTCCGTCGTGAACGTGTTTTCGCCGGAATGATTTCTTCTTGGAACCGAGACTTTCACTTGTACACCGGACCGATTTTGTTTGTCCGTTGTGAATGGTTTTTGAGTGACTTTTTCATGTGTACGCCGGACCATATCTGTTTGTCCGTCGTGAATGCGTTTTTGCTGAATTAGGGTTTTGAGCAAAATTGGAATTGTGTTTGATTCATTTTTGGGATTATGAAATTTGTGAGAATTTCATGATGCTTCTTTTGAAGTGGACTTTATGCAATGCTCATGTGAGTAGTTGCATGGATTGACATTGAGTCAAGTCGTGGACTTGTGCTCGGATTTCGTTTTGTGGTTTGTTCATGTGCGGTATTGCTCGAGGGCTTAACGTGGTCGATGACGGGACCGGAACTAGGTTCATGGAGGAACTGAGGTTCGGGACTAGGTTCAGGGAGGAACTGAGGTCTTGGTGGTCAAGGATGTCATGCGGGACGTTCGGGCTAAGAGAATGGTGCACATGAAGAATGGTTAGTCACGTGAGAATGGCAGGAGGTTATTCGCGTGCAAAGTGTTAGTCACGTGAGTATGGCAGGTGGCCATACGCGTGCAAAGTGTTAGTCACGTGAGTATGGCAGGTGGCCATACGCGTGCAAAGTGTTAGTCACGTGAGTATGGTAGGGTTGCCATACGCATGCAAGAGTTGTACTCGACCAGGTTGGGCCAAGTAGAGTTGTGTTGGATACAGATTCCTTCTAGGGAATAGGAATCGTATTCAGAACTCCTTGTGGGTTGGTCCTTTAAATAGGAGGGGTTGTCTCCTGTTGAAGGGCATCAAGCCTTGAGCAAGTTTTAGGGTTTGTAGTCTTTTGATGAGAGTACTTTAGACAAAAGAAATAAAGATCAATTCTTCCAAGATTTTTGCGTGCTACAGTAACCACGTTGCTACAATGTTTTTTTTTGTCTTGGTTCTTGTTTGCATGCTTGCTCTAAATCTAGATTGGTTTTTGATCCTTGAGTGTCATCTTGATTTGATCCATCAAAAACCTTTCTAGGGTATTGATTTAGAGTTCCTCAAAGTCTAATTGATTAAACTTTTGTCGGTTCTGTTAAAACTTTCAAGTTTACGTTAGATCAATTCTCGTCAAGTTCTGGATCAGCAAGATTGTGAAGCTCATAACTTTTGATCCGTAAGTCTGATCAAGCTGATTTTTTTTGGGTTCGATTCATATTGGAATCTAGTTTCTTGTGTCCAAATTTCAGATCAATCTAACGGTTGGATCTTCGGGAATTCTCATTTTACCAAACCTCTATCATTCTGTTTTTGTCGAGTACGAGGCAATTATTTGGTTCTGTTTTGGGGTGAACTTTTAGTAGATCAAGAATTTGGTTTTAGCTTCCGCACAATCATTCACCCCTCCTCTGATTGCTATATTCGTATACTTCGATCCTACAAGTGGTATCAGAGCAAGGTTTTTCTAATCTATCTTAACCGGTGATTAGATTAATGGATCGTTATTCGACAAAACCATGTGTGTTCGATGGTGTTGATTTTCAGTTTTGGAAGGCCAAGATGGAGGCGTTCATCCAAGCACAAGGCTTCACAATTTGGGAGAAGGTCTACAAGCCATATGAAGTCCCTCGCAAGCGACAACGTCAACGACACCAATCGCACACATGTTGAAGCAAACAAAGAAGGCGCGCAACTTGATCATCCAAGGTTTGGGACGCAGCGACTTTGACCGTGTGATCCATCTCAAATCCAAGATATGAGGTATGGAAATCTCTTTGTGATTACCATGAGGGTTCTAACACTTGTCAAAGAGGTTCGCCAAGATATTTACAAAAGGAATACATGCGTTTTGAGATGAAACCTAGTGAATCAGTAGATGACTTCTTTGCACGTTTCAATAAAATTCTTAGCAATCACGTCTTTGTTGGAGTTAGCTACACCGATGTCGCAAATGCTCGACAATTGCTTAGTGCTTTGGACATGTCGGTGTGGGAGATGAAAGTAACATCTATACAGGAATCTAATGTCATGAGCACACTTACATTAGATGTTCTTTATTCTAAACTGAAAACTCATGAATTAGATGTTCTTGCCAGGAAAGGGAATGTTAAATCAATTGCTTTGATCTCTAACCCTAACATGTCAAATGCAAATTCTTCTTCTAGCTTTGCCTTGTCTTCCATGACTTCTTTAACAGATGAGCAACTTGAAGAGTTTCCTGAAGAAGATCTGGCACTACTCTCTTCTCGCTTTAACAAAGCCTTGCAGAACGTGAGAATGAGAAAGAGAGGTGGTCCTCCAAGATGCTATGAGTGTGGTGACCTCAACCATATTCGCACAAATTGTCCTAAGCTTGCAGGAAAAACATCAAAGGAGGAGAAGGACAACGACAGAAGGAATGAGAAGAAAAGGTTCTCGTCAAATGATAGGAAGAACAAGAGCTTCATCAACCGCAAGGTGGTTCACCGAGTTCTTTCCGCTCTTGAACAAGTCAATTTGAGCGATGTGGACTCGGAGAGCAGCGAAGATGATGCAACTCCAAGCAAGCATGATTTGATGGGATTGTGTCTCATGGCAAGCGCAAGGATAGCTTCACCGAGGACGGCAATGACAAATGACTTCAATGAGGTAGATCCTTCTTATGATGAATTAACCAATGCTGTTGTCTGCCTTGGAAAATTACTTGACAAACGTGATAGAAACATTAAGAAACATGATATTCTTGTGGAGTCATTGAATGCTGAAATTGCTAGACTTAAGACATTGATTCCTCGATGATGATACTTGTAAATCATGTGACTTAATTTACAATGAGCTCACCTTGCTTAGGAAAGAACACGCTCTTATTGCATCTAAATGAGAAAATGAGAAACATGTTAAACATGCTAGCTGTTTCCAATCGATGATTTGCATGGTTCAACTTCATGTTCTAAATGCTCAACTCTTGAATTAAAATTGAAAGATGCAAATGCTAGGGTTTCTCAATTGACTGATAATCTGCTTACTCATGAGGTTCTTTCATGCTCTACTTGTCGTAAACAGAAAAGGAAGGTCGATATTCCTTGCAATAATTGTTTAACTCTTGCTAAGAAAGTTGATTACTTGCAAAATTCTTTGGAACGTTTCACTAATGGCAAGAAAAAGTTGAACATGATTTTGGATCAATCTAAGGTTAGCACAAACAAGAGAGGTTTAGGTTTTGATCCTTATGCCACATACGAAACTAAACCTCGCACTGTTATTAAGGCTCCTTGCAAAATTGAGTTATCTAATGAGCCTAAGAAAATTGCTTTTCAATCTGCTGGTTTTTTATCTTCTACTATGATGAATGCAAAATATGCCTTTACTGTTAAAGCTAAACATCATGTCAAGTACACTTGCACTCATTGTGGTAGAGATGGACACTTAGTAGATTTTTGCTTTAGACTAGCCAAACAACAAAAGAAGGAAAGAACTGAGGCTAGGTCAAATTTCAGCAAAGCACATTTTACTTCTTATGCGCCTAGAGTGATGAAAACACCTTCTGTTCCTAGAAACATGGGAAAAGGCAAATCTGATTTTGTGCATAAAAATTATCGTGTTGTGCGTCGTGTGTCTCAGTACTGGATTCCCAAAAATCTCATTCCTAACCCCAGTACTGAGACCTCGACATGTTTTGCTATGTAGGCTTCTCGCGCAAGGAAGGAGAACATATGGCTAGTGGATTCCGGATGCTCACGCCACATGTCCGGTGATAAGAATTGGTTCTCCTCCCTCACTCGTGCATCTCGTGCTGAAAGTGTTACTTTTGGAGATGCTTCTTCCTCTTCCGTTGTGGCAAAAGGTACAATAAAGGTAAGTGACAAGTTTATGTTCAAAGATGTGGCTCTTGTTGAAAATTTGAAGTATAACTTGCTTTCTGTCTCACAAATGCTTGATGAAGATCTTGAGATAAGCTTTAAGAAAAATGAATGCAAAGTGCTAGATGCTTCAGGTGATCTTGTGTTCAAAATTTCTCATTTTGGAAGAGTATTTAAAGCTGATTTTGATGCATCACCTTCTTTTAAGCATAGGTGTCTAATTGCCAATGTTTCTAAAGATTTATTCTTTTGGCATCGTAGACTTGGTCATGTTGGTTTTGATCATCTTACTCGTGTAAGTGGTTTAGATCTCATACGTGGATTGCCTAAGCTTAAGGGTGATAGCAATCTAGTATGTTCTTCTTGTAGACATGGTAAGATGATTGCAGGTTCACATCCACCTCTTACCATGGTGATGACAAACGCTCCAGGACAGCTTCTACATCTTGATACAGTTGGACCATCTCGAGTTCAATCTTTTGGAGGCAAGTGGTATGTGCTTGTGATTGTTGATGATTTTTCTAGATACTCTTGGGTATACTTTATGGCATCTAAGGATGAGGCTTTTAGTCATTTTAGAAGTCTTGTTCTTAGGCTTTCTGTTGATCATCCAGGAGCTCTTAGAGCGATTAGAAGTGATAATGGAACTGAGTTTAAAAATTCTTCTTTTGATCTCTTTTGTGTTGAAAAAGGAATTGATCATCAATTTTCATCACCTAGAGTGCCTCAACAAAACGGTGTAGTCGAAAGGAAAAACAGAATGTTGGTTGAGATGGCTAGAACCATGTTAGATGAACATCTCTCTCATAGAAATTTTTGGGCTGAAGCTATTTCAACTGCTTGTTATGTTTCAAACCGTGTGTTTTTGAGATCAAAATTGGGTAAGACTCCATATGAGCTTCGGTTTGGACATAGACCTTCTGTTTCTCACTTTCGAGTTTTTGGATGCAAATGTTTTGTCTTGAAATCTGGAAATCTTGATAAATTTGAAGCTAGATCAACTGATGGCATTTTTCTTGGATATCCTGCTCATACTCGTGGCTATCGTGTGCTTGTTTTGGAGACTAACAAAATTGTGGAAACTTGTGAAGTTACTTTTGATGAGGCTAGTCCAGGCACTAGTCCAAGTGATGCAGTGCAGCGCATACATTCAGGGGGAGAAAATCTTTGAAGATAATGATGATGTTGAAGATGAGGTCTTGACTCTTCCTAATGCACAACAAGTTGTAGCACCCTTGGCACCTACTACTACATCACCTACTGACTAACCATCCTCAAGCTACAACATCATCTGTACATGCTGAAAATGAAGAAGGAGAAGGAGAAGTCTCAAAAGCCAATGCTCCCTTGCACATTCAGAAAATGCATCCATCTGAACAAATGATTGGAGACCTAAATGAGAGAGTCACTCGATCCAGGTTTATTCATTCGACACTCATGCTCATTCTCGCTTTAGTTGCTTCTTTTGAACCCAAAGATATATCTCATGCATTATCTGACGAATCTTGGATCAATGCCATGCATGAAGAATTAGAGAATTTTGAACGAAATAAAGTTTGGAAACTTGTCTCACCACCTCCAGATTTTAATGTTATTGGAACTAGATGGGTTTTCGAAAATAAACAAAGTGAGGATGGTGTTGTTGTTAGAAACAAGGCTAGATTGGTTGCTCAAGGTTACACTCAAATTGAAGGCTTAGATTTTGATGAAACCTTTGCTCCTGTTGCTAGAATTGAAGCCATTAGAATCCTTTTAGCATTTACTGCATCCAAAGGTTTTAAATTGTATCAAATGGATGTAAAAAGTGCTTTTCTAAATGGCTTTATTAATGAGGAGGTGTATGTCAAGCAACCACCTGGTTTTGAAAATCCAAAGTTTCCAAATCATGTGTTCAAACTATCTAAAGCTTTGTATGGTTTGAAACAAGCCCCTAGAGCATGGTATGATAGGCTTAAAACCTTTTTACTTGAAAGGGGGTTTTCAATGGGAAAGGTTGACAAAACTCTCTTTTTACTCAAGCAAGGCAATGATCAACTATTCGTTCAGATTTATGTTGATGATATTATCTTTGGTGGTTCCTCTCATGTTTTAGTGTCTGAGTTTTCGAAACAATGAGGAAGGAGTTTGAGATGAGTATGATGGGTGAGTTGACATACTTTTGGGATTTCAAATCAAGCAAACAAAGGATGGTACTTTTGTGCATCAAAGCAAATACACAAGAGACTTGCTACATCGCTTTGGGATGGAAAACAAAGAAACCACTCATGACACCTATGGAAAGCAATTGCACACTTGATCCGGATGAAGATGGTGAGCCGGTTGATCAAAAGGAATATAGAAGCATGATAGGTTCACTTTTGTACCTCAACGCATCAAGGCCGGATATACAATTTGCTGTGGTGCTTGTGTGCTCGTTTTCAAGCTTCCCCACGTACTTCACATCGATGTCAAGCGAATTTTCGTATCTTCATGGAACTCAAGATTTTGGCATTTGGCTTTCGCTTCCTCATGCATTAGTTTAAGAGCCTTTTCGATGCTGATTTTGGAGGATGTAGAATTGATAGAAAAAGTACATCTGGTACATGTCATTTCTTGGGCAATTCTCTTATTGCATGGTCATCTAGAAAACAATCTTCTGATGCACAATAAACTGCTGAATCTGAATATGTGGCTGCTGCTAGTTGTTGTTCTCAAATTCTTTGGATAGTAGCTACACTTAAAGATTATGGGGTTAATTTGGATAGTGTTCCTCTTTTGTGTGATAACACTAATGCAATTTGCATTGCTAAGAACCCCGTGCAACACTCTAGAACAAAACACATTGACATCAGATTTCACTTTCTTAGAGATCATGTTGAAAAAGGCAACATTGTGCTTCATCATGTGGATACTGAACATCAATTGGCAGACATTTTTACAAAACATTTGTCTTCTTCTCGTTTTGCTTTTATTCGGGGAGAACTTGGGATTGTTCATCCAATGGGTTTGTTTTGAGGGGGAGTTTCCTTGCCAAGTTCTTTCACTTGATAAGCTCACTTTATCATATTTCTTTATATGTTATGTAATTGAGCTAATATATGATAATCTAATTGTCTTACTTGAACTAAAAATGAAATTGCGGAATTCCCTGGACTGATTATCTATAGCTAAATACTCTGTGATATCTTACTCTTCTAGGCTTGTTATTGAATTTTCTTGACAAATTTGGGCTATGGAGCAAGTGTATTTTCAGCTTTACTCTTTCATAAGACCTTTTAATCATTTTTGCATGTTTACAATCAAAGAAAAAGAAAAGAAAAAGGGAATCAATAAAAAAGGGTTGTTAAAAGCAAAAGCTTTAAGTTGTATGCTTCAGGCATGCTTTCCTTAAAAAATAAGATGTATGCTTCAAGCATGCCATTCCCTCAAAGATAAGATGTATGCTTCAAGCATGCCACTCCTAGAAAATAAAAGAAATATGCTTCAAGCATGCCACATACGATTTATTGTTTAAAGATTAAATTGGTCTACTAGATTGGAGTTGAAACTACTTGCTCGCCCTAAGTTGTTAGTTGCTTCAATTTTTAAAGCCTTGCTTTTTCTGCTAAGATCTTGCTTAGTACTTGGCTATAGTTGACTAAATTGAGGTTGAGATGCATGTCATTCCCTAACTTGTTAAAATCACATCAAGATCATGTATTTTGCATATTATGTGATATATAAGGTTATATGATCGAATGAGCTCATCTTTTCCTATCTTGGCACTCCCTTGTTTCTCATTGTGAAATCATTGCTGCAGGAAAAAATTTTGAACCTGTTCTCTCTTTTGTACTCTTGATGAATCCATTGTCAAAGGGGGAGAAATTTTGGGAATATTTGAGAAGTTCAAAGAAAAAGGGGGAAAAGTTTTTTTTTGGAAATTTGAGCTTTTTGGGAGAAGTTTGGAGAATTTTGGAATTCTTGGACACATTGCACATTCACACACATTTTCCTTCTCATGGGGAGATTTTGTTTTGCTTTTTGGTCAAAGGGGGAATTCTGTGTTTTCTTACTTTGGTCTTTGATCCTTTGGATTTCAAAATCTTTTGTAAAGTGAATGCCAAATGTTCAATTCTAAGTGGTGTTGCCAATGTTTTCATCAAGGGGGAGATTGTGAAATCATGTGCTGAAAAATTGGCTTAGAATTGAATTTGCAAATGTGTTTGTTCATGTGTTTTGTCAATTTGACAAGAAACAGTAAGTTTTGCTTTGGCGCCGGACCAAACTTAAAGAAAATAGTAACTTTCCCATCTACGACGAACAAACTTTGTTGGTCTGTCGAAAACATGCTTTGGCAACCACACTTTCCCATGTACGACGGACCGATTTTTTTTGTCTGTCGTGAACGTGTTTTTGAGCTCATGAGTCGAACTTTTTTTTTCCAAGAAACCAGTAAGTTTTCTTGTACGACGGACTGATTTCTTTGGTCAGTCGTGAACGTGTTTTGAGGATTGATTTCGCATGTACGACGGACCGATTTTGTTTGTCCGTCGTGAACGTGTTTTCGCCGGAATGATTTCTTCTTGGAACCAAGACTTTCACTTGTACACCGGACCGATTTTGTTTGTCCGTTGTGAATGGTTTTTGAGTGACTTTTTCATGTGTACGCCGGACCATATCTGTTTGTCCGTCGTGAATGCGTTTTTGCTGAATTAGGGTTTTGAGCAAAATTGGAATTGTGTTTGATTCATTTTTGGGATTATGAAATTTGTGAGAATTTCATGATGCTTCTTTTGAAGTGGACTTTATGCAATGCTCATGTGAGTAGTTGCATGGATTGACATTGAGTCAAGTCGTGGACTTGTGCTCGGATTCGCTTTTGTGGTTTGTTCATGTGCAGTATTGCTCGAGGGCTTAACGTGGTCGATGACGGGACCGGAACTAGGTTCATGGAGGAACTGAGGTTCGGGACTAGGTTCAGGGAGGAACTGAGGTCTTGGTGGTCAAGGATGTCATGCGGGACGTTCGGGCTAAGAGAATGGTGCACATGAAGAATGGTTAGTCACGTGAGAATGGCAGGAGGTCATTCGCGTGCAAAGTGTTAGTCACGTGAGTATGGCAGGTGGCCATACGCGTGCAAAGTGTTAGTCATGTGAGTATGGCAGGTGGCCATACGCGTGCAAAGTGTAGTCACGTGAGTATGGTAGGGTTGCCATACGCGTGCAAGAGTTGTACTCGGCCAGGTTGGGCCAAGTAGAGTTGTGTTGGATACAGATTCCTTCTAGGGAATAGGAATCGTATTCAGAACTCCTTGTGGGTTGGTCCTTTAAATAGGAGGGGTTGTCTCCTGTTGAAGGGCATCAAGCCTTGAGCAAGTTTTAGGGTTTGTACTCTTTTGATGAGAGTACTTTAGACAAAAGAAATAAAGATCAATTCTTCCAAGATTTTTGCGTACATACAAGAATCCACGCTGTTACAAAGGTTTTTTTCTGTCTTGGTTCTTGTTTGCATGCTTGCTGTAAATCTAGATTGGTTTTTGATCCTTGAGTGTCATCTTAGTTTGATCCATCAAAAACCTTTCTAGGGTATTGATTTAGAGTTCCTCAAAGTCTAGTTGATTAAACTTTTGTCGGTTCTGTTAAAACTTTCAAGTTTACGTTAGATCAATTATCGTCAAGTTCTGGATTAGCAAGCTTGCGAAGCTCATAACTTTTGATCTGTAAGTCCGATCGAGCTGATTCTTTTTGGGTTCGATTCATATTGGAATCTAGTTTCTCGTGTCCAAATTTCAGATCAATCTAACGGTTGGATCTCCGGGAATTCTTGTTTTACCGAACCTCTATCATTCTGTTTTTGTCGAGTACGAGGCAATTATTTGGTTCTGTTTTGGGGTGAACTTTTAGTAGATCAAGAATTTGGTTTTAGCTTCCGCACAGTCATTTACCCCCCCTCTGATTGCTATATTCGTATACTTCGATCCTACACATATCAAGTCCATTCGTGCTGTTCGGCAGAGAGTTCCTATTCGTGCATCGTCTTCATACGCATGCAGCTCAAAGTAACAGTTAGGACCCGTCGCGGTGGAGGGCATGACTCAGACTCGGGTGGAATCGAAATGCAAGCCAAATTGAGCTAGGGGGCATAGGAAGTCGATTCTGGTTGCTTGGCACCATTGTGAAGAAGAAGGATGGCAGTTTTCGCTTATGCGTCGACTACCGTTCATTGAATGAAGTGACTATCAAGAACAAGTATCCTCTTCCTCGCATCGATGACTTGTTTGATCAGTTGGGCGGAGCCCAAGTCTTTTCCAAAATTGACCTGAGGTCTGGCTACTTCCAGTTGAAGGTTAGACAAGAGAATATTCCAAAGACCGCCTTCTCTACTCGCTACGGTTTGTACGAGTATACAGTGGTATCCTTTGGACTCACCAATGCGCCAGCCACATTCATGAACCTCATGAATAAGGTGTTCATGGAATTCTTGGACAGGTTTGTGGTGGTGTTCATTGATGACATTCTCATATACTCCAAGGATGAAGGCGATCACGAGCTTCACTTGCGATTGGTGCTCGACAAGCTTCGCGGGCATCGGCTTTATGCCAAGTTCAGCAAGTGCGAGTTTTGGCTGAAGGAAGTGGCATTTTTGGGCCACATTCTGTCAGAGGGCGGGGTTGCTGTTGATCCAAGCAAGGTGCAAGATGTGCTCAATTGGGAGCATCCCCGCAGTGTTCCAGAAGTCCGGAGTTTTCTCGGTTTGGCCGGATATTATCGTCGGTTTATCGAGAACTTCTCCAAGATTGCCAAGCCAATGACAGAGCTACTCAAGAAAGATAAGAAGTTTGAGTGGTCACATGTATGTGAAGTCAGATTTCAGGAGCTGAAGAAGCGGCTCACAACTGCTCCAGTCTTGATCCTGCCAGACATTCACAAGGCCTTCGACATATATTGTGATGCATCTCACCAAGTTCTTGGCTGTGTGTTGATGCAGGATGGCAGGGTAGTGGCATATGCTTCTCGCCAGCTGAAACCCCATGAAGCCAACTACCCGACTCATGATTTGGAGTTGGCAGCAGTAGTCCATGCACTCAAGCTGTGGCTGCATTATCTCGTGGGCAAAAGATGTGAGGTTTACACCGACCACAAGATCTTGAAGTACTTCTTCTCCCAACCAGATCTGAACCTGAGGCAGCGCAGATGGCTAGAGCTGATCAAGGACTATGATCTGGAGATTCACTATCACCCAGGCAAGGCAAATGTGGTTGCAGATGCCCTCAGTCGCAAGCTGCATACAGTGAATGCTATGGGTTCATCAGTTAGCCTCAGTTAGTTGAGGAGTTCAGCAAGCTAAATCTGGAAGTGGTTGAACATGGCTTCATTGCAGCATTGATCGTTCAACCTACTCTAGAATCACAAATTCTTGAGGCACAACTCCAGGATGAGGCAGTCATTGAGATTAGACGCCAGTTGACTGATGAGGGCGCATCTCCAGGTTTCTCTATGAAGTCTAATGGGCTGATCATGCATGGGCAGCAAGTGTATGTCCCTGATGATATAGAGATCAAGGAGTTGATCCTGTCAGAAGCCCATGATACTCCTCTCTCTGTTCATCCTGGCAGCACCAAGATGTACCAGGACCTTCGCAAGCAGTTCTGGTGGCCAGGTATGAAGAAAAGCATCGCTGCTCATGTGGCACGGTGTGATGTGTGCCAGCGAGTGAAGGCTGAGCATCAGAGGCCAGCAGGGCTACTTCAGCCATTGCAGATTCCTGAGTGGAAGTGGGAAGAAATTGGAATGGATTTCATTACTGGTCTACCGAGGTCCTCCAGCGGCCACGACTCTATTTGGGTGATCATTGACCGCTTGACCAAGGTGGCACATTTCATTCCAGTCCATACCACCTGTTCTGGAGCCAAGCTAGCAGATCTTTATATGAACAATATTGTTCGGCTCCATGGAGTTCCCAAGGTGATTGTCTCTGACCGTGGCTCGCAGTTTACTTCTCGGTTTTGGGGAAGTTTTCAGACTCTTCTTGGTAGTAGGCTATCCTTCAGTACTGCCTACCACCCCCAGACTAGTGGGCAGACGGAAAGAGCAAACCAAATTCTTGAAGACATGCTTAGGGCGTGTGTGCTGTGTTACAACAAGTCATGGGAGAAGTGCTTGCCATTCGCAGAGTTCTCCTACAACAACAGTCACCAAGTCAGCCTCCAGATGTCTCCCTTCGAGGCTCTTTATGGCAGAAAGTGCAGAACGCCACTGTTTTGGTCCGAGGTTGGTGAAAGGCAATTCTTCGGGCCAGCCGTAATTGAGGAGGCAGAACATCAAGTCAGCATTATTCGAGATCGGCTGAAGGAAGCTCAGTCCAGACAGAAGAGCTACGCTGATCGTCGTCGCCACGAGTTGAACTTTGAGGTGGGTGACTTTGTCTACCTCAAGGTCTCACCCCTCCGTGGCACTCGCAGATTTCAAGTTCGCGGAAAGCTAGCCCCGCGATACATCGGTCCGTTCCGGATTCTAGAGAAGATCGGTGTTGTGGCTTATCGGCTTGAGCTACCACCACATCTTTCGGACGTTCACGATGTGTTCCACGTGTCCCAGCTGAAGAAGAGTCTTCGGATTCCATCAGAAGTTACTCAATTGGACCATCTTGATGCAACTTTGATCTTTCGTATCGAGAATATCCAGTTCGTATTCTCGAGACAGCTGAGCGTCATACTCGCAGTCAGGTTATCAAGATGCTCAGGGTCCAGTGGAGCAACCATTCAGAAGATGAAGCCACGTGGGAACGTGAAGATCATATCCAAGCCGAGTACCCCGACTTTCTTCGAGAGCATTAGCAATCTCGAGGTCGAGATTTTTGTAAGGGGGGTAGACTGTAATATCCCGAGTATTTCTATACTCGAGTCATCATACATTTGTACTCATGTCTTTGTTCAATAATTCACTGTGCTTGTGTATTTCTGTATTTTGAGTGAATATACTTGCTTGGGATCAGAAAGAACCCTTCAACTTAAGTAATTTCACTCATAAGTAATTTCAAATTAAGTTGGGTAAGTGTCAAAGTGACCCTAATAGCTTCCAAAATACTTTGGAATAATTAGTAATCAACTTTGGAAGCTTTAACCTTCAAGGTTTGTCACTTGACCAAAATACCCCTTGTAAGTACATAGTGTTTTAAGCATGTGCTCAAGCAAACCAACAGCCAACACTCCATTTCCTCTCTCCCATACGACCAAGCAACAGAGAAGGAGGTTCCCAAACCCTAGAGCACCCATTTGCACCTTACGGAGGCGATTCAACCGGCAAAACTTGATCTGGAGGCAAGATTGGACTTCCTCATCGCGATCTCCACCCTTTGGACCCTCTCAAGTGAGTATTCCATCATCTCTCATGGGCGTATCTTTGAGCTCCCGTGGGGTTTTTGAGTTCTAACGTGATTTCTCGGCTCCCGGGACTTCCCTCTTGCCGTAGCTACGACTCCCCTTTGTAGCCGGCGTTCGTCAAGTTTCCTCAAACCCTAGCCTAGGTCAAGTCTAGGTTCCATGTGTTAGACACATTGCACGGCAATTGTGCCTTAGAATCTAGACTCAGGTCATCGTTAGGTCCATTTAACCCTACTGTTGACCTAGCTTTTGGCCATCTTCGAAATCTAGCAAAACTATCGCTAGGTTTTCGATTTGTCGGAGTTTTAGTGGAACAAAGCATGGGTAGTATTTTTGTTAGCACTTCGGTAGGCTGAGCCGCTATCGGAAGAATCGGAATTCAATTACATTGGCCGGATTTTATTTTATTTCTTTAGGTATTGCTTGTTTTTACAAGATACCAAGGGTCCGTAGCTTGTATCGACAGTTCTGTTAGCTCTTCTGATAGCCGTAGTAGAGATCAGAAGAGTCAGAATTCCATTTTGATTAATTCTGCGACGAGTTGTTAGCTCTAGGTCACTTTATTTGTGAAAAATTCTAGAGATCCGATGAGCGAATGGATAGTCCCGATAGCTTCCTTGCTAGTTGAAACCCCGATTAGAAAAGTCGGATTTTAGTTTTGACCATTTTTCAATATGCTTTGCAGCTCTAGGTCTCATTTATTTTCATAAAGTCCTAGAGCTCTGAGGCATGTATTGACTTTACCATTAGTCCCCTTAGAGGCTAGAAAAGCAGTTAGAATCGCTAGATTTGCATTTTAGCACTTTGCATTTTGTTTTAATAATTATAGGCCTCACAAGCCGTTTAAGGCATTTAGCTTTGTTTAAGGTCACTAAGGTTGAAAGCATGCTTCACGTATGCTTTAGATCACCTTTAAGACATTTTCCGGACTTTTGTTGTAATTCGGGTAAATACCGGAGTTACGCGATCGTTCGATCAAAAGTCCGAGTAGATTAAGTCGACTGTGTTGGGGAATAGCTCCGATAAGTCATAAATAACCCCAAGCAACTAGCCGAGGAGTTAAAACAAGTCTCGCGGTATTCCAGGTCAAAACGGCCCTTTTGATCGATTTGGCTCGTTTTCGAGCATTTTGGCCATATTCCACAATTTAGGGTTTATTCACCAGTTAGCTATCGGAATGAGTCATTTAGGGTCATATAAGCCTAGTGAAGTCGAAAACGTGCTCCTCGTGCAAGCGGAATCGAGTTTGAGCCGTTTTCGGACCCTGTGCGATCGGGAGCGTATTTAGCGACCCAAAATGCGCTTTCGATCGGAATTCGATGTAGATTTAGTGAATTTCGGTGGGGTAAGGCCCAGATAGGTCCTAAATACCCTAGACTACCTAGTGGGACAGCCTGGAGAAATCGCAAATCGATTCTGTGCGTTCTGGACAAAAATGGCTTTTGCCCTACGGTGAATAGTGCCATTTTTCTTTTTTCTGAGTTTTTCAGCTTTTCTGATTTGGTTTTTTTGTTTTGGCTCGATGGCCGATCATTTTAATTCCAAACGAGTTGCGACAAGTCCCGTTAGGTGTGTTATGCATAATTCTAGGTGTTTAACTAAATTTATTTGAACTTTACTTTAATTTACGCATTTTATTCACTTTGGCGAGAGTTTCACCGAAATCGCCTCTTCGAGTCGCGATTACGCCGTTTTTCGCGTTTTGATCGTTTCTTTTCTTTCTTAGTATCTAGATGAGTTCCGTTTGGTGTTAAGTTGATGTTTATGCAATTAATTTCCCTTTTCGCTAATTTATTTCGCCGTTGCTTTTCTTTGTTTTGGGTCGAATAGAGCCTAGCGACTCGGGCTTCGCCTCGAGCGATCCAGAAATCATCCCGGACATCACCGAAGAGCAGCGACAAGGCAAGCACCTCCTTTGATCATTTTGATCCCATACTTTACGATGTTCACTTTGATTTATCAAACTATATGCATTCGTTTATATTCAGTAAATGTGCTAGTTTGTGGGAATGGTAGATATAATCCAAATTGATGGTTTTCCTTAATCTATTTCCCTTGAATACATTAATAACCCTAGTAGAGGTTAGACAACCTAATAAATGTCAATTGGGTATAAAATGTTAATAACTGCATATGCTTAGTCAATGCAATTGAAAGGAGTCCAGTCCTTGGCAGATACTTACTCCAATCAAAATTATGATTTCAAATGAATTGAGAAAATGGTTAAGGGTTATTTGCTAAAAATGGGTGGTGTAATGAGCTCGGGGAGGAGGTATAGAAAGTGAAGGAGATGGTGTGGTTAGGATTGGAGTCCTTGCCTGAGTCAACAAAAATATAAGGACCGAACTCTTAGTTAATGCTGGGTGAGTCTCGCACAACCACATGAACTGAACTGGGGCGGAATGCCTATGTACCTGAAATTCCTGGATAGCCAGTTTAATTGGTAGGCCGAGGGCAAGAAGAGAACTGCGCAGCTTGATGTGTCTTCAATCTGGCGGGAGTTCTCAGAGGACTTCTGTCGTCTGGGACGGAAGGAGCCGTTGTTGGGTCCTTACCGCAACAGTGGTGCCACTCGAGGGTACTGGGCCGGGGCAAGGGATACCCGTGTTGCGCTGCAGTCACGGCCGCCTAAATCCGCCAGGGTGGATCACGCCATCAGGCTGAATTCTCGCCGACATAGAATGATGGGAACGGCATGGTCAATCTGCAAGAGTCAGATACCGAAAGGTATTGCGCATCGTGGCAACACGCTTGCTAGAGAGACCCATGTGGGGAAAGTGTGCAACTTCTGCAGAAGTAAAGTAAAACTAATCGATTAGCCGTGCTCACGGTTAAGAGCATCTAGCCCGGATAAGCACGACGAGTATAGAAGTTTGGGGATTTGTCTTTTGAAAAAGTGTAAGTCAAATGTGAGGTCAATTGGAAAGCGAGTGTTTGTTGGATAGGGTTGATCACTTAGCCCATCGGTTGCATTCAAGCGGGGATGGCGAACCGGTTGGGATACTATACACATATTCTGTATATATGTTTTAAGTCAAATCTCTTTCAATTATTAATGCTATCGGTTTGATAAATGTTGTTTACAAATAAATGCTGCTTTCTGCAATCAACCCAGTGTAGAAGCCTATTCCTATTGAATCAGCCTGCATTTACTGTATTTGCATACACTAAAGTCTTGCGAGTACATACGTGTACTCATCGTTGCCGCTAACCCTTTTTCCACAGAGCAAGGTACCGATGGTGATGTGCCGGATGATGACGAGCTTCATTATTGCGAGTTGTGTGGCTTCAGAGGTCCTTCCTCGGTCGGCTGACCTTAGGGTGTGCGTGGAGTCAATTTCTTATTTGGTTTTGCTTTTGCTGTCGTGTTTCTCTTTTGGTTATTGTAAGGTGTTTAATGTACCAAGATTTGTACCCAGTTATGTGAATTAAGTTAACTTAGTTCTTTTGTGCATTGATACTTGGGTTGTTGGTACGCGATGCTGGGCTACTGATCCAGGGAACCATTATCGGATGCGCATGTGCACGGTGAAGCTATGGGTTCGATCCCGGTGATCGAATTTTTAGATTCAGATTTTCGGTATCGAGGCTTCCTGTGCTATACGGTGCGGTACGCTACAGTAGACGGCGTACAGTACGGTATAGAACCGGGGGTCCTCACACTAAAGCTGAAAAGCACAAGCGAACTTCGTACCTTCATTCGGGGTGTTTGGCACTCAGTTTGTTTCGCAGATCGCTTTCGCTTGTACGCGGCCCAAAGAGCATGCGAACCCGTCTTGGTGGAATATTCCGCGCCGACTCGGACGGATTCGAAATGCCTACCAAAATGAGTTACGACACATGCCAAGTCCACTGGTCGTGCTTGCCGCTCGGTTTCATTTCTGCATCGTTTTGCGCGACGCCCCTACAAGACTCGTTCGTGCACGGCGTGAAGGAATGATTCACAGACACTCAGACGGATTCGTAATGCATGCCGAATGTGCTACGGCTATGTACGGCCCATTCGGCATGTTTGGAAGAAAGTTTCGTTTCATGCAACGCCCTGTTATGTATGTTGCTAACGGTACAATTTTAGGTCCCCAGTGGATGAATGTTTAACGCAGACTCGAGCGTACTCGAAATGCTTGCCGAAATGAGCTAGGACACGTGTGAAGTCCATTCGGCGTGTTGGACACTCAATTTTGTTTCGGGCGTCGTTTTTGTAAGCACATAAGCATCAAGCACCCATTGCGACCCATCGTGGAGGAATGTTTCACACTGACCCAGAAAGACCAGAAATGAATTTTGGATGGGCTAAAATGCATATCAAGTCCATTCGTGCTGTTCGGCAGAGAGTTCCTATTCTTGCATCGTCTTCATACGCATGCAGCTTAAAGTAACAGTTGGGACCCGTCACGGTGGAGGGCATGACTCAGACTCGGGTGGAATCGAAATGCATGCCGGAATGAGCTAGGGGGCATAGGAAGTCGATTCTGGTTGCTTGGCACCATTGTTCCATCCGTGCACCATTAAAGACGCTTCGAAGCTTACAGTACCATTTATCGTGCAGGTCTTGCAACGATTCGGAGGGACCCAAAGTGGATGCTACTAGGAGCTAGTAAACAGATGAAGTCCATTTGGGGTGCTTGACACTCAGTTTCATTTCGTGCGTCATTTTCTAACGCATGCTGCTTACTGTACGCGTTGCGTCGGAAAGTTCCACAGCGGCTCGAAGAGATTCAAATGCATGCCGAACAGAGTTACGAGGCATACGAAGTCCATTCGCGTTGTTTCGCATGCTGTTTTCTTTCGTTGAATAGTTTCATACGCAAGCATCTTACATAACCCGTTGGGACACGCCGTGGAGGAATGTTCCACAACGACTCGGACGGTTTTGAAATGCGTGCCAAAGTGACTACGGCGAAAAAGAAGATCATTCGGGGGTTTTGGCACTCAGTTTCCTTCCGTCACCCGTTTGCGTCTTTGTGCGGTGCGGTTGCCCGTTGGGACGGCCGTGGAATGTGTCACACCTACTGGTCGGAACCGAACTAAAGTAGAAAAGCACGCGAACTTCGTAGGTTCATTCGGGTGTTTGGCACTCGGTTTGTTTCACAGATCGCTTTCGTTTGTACGCCAGCTGACAAGAGCGCGAACCGGTCTTGGTGGAATATTTCGCGCCGACTCGGACGGATTCGAAATGCCTACCAAAATGAGTTACGACACATGCCAAGTCCACTGGGCGTGCTTGCCGCTCGGTTACATTTCTGCATCGTTTTCGTGTGGACGCTCCCTACAGTACTCGTTCGTGCACGGCGTGAAGGAATGTTTCACAGACACTCAGACGGATTCGTAATGCATGCCGAATGTGCTACGGCTATCTACGGCCCATTCGGCATGTTTGGAAGAAAGTTTCGTTTAGGTGCAGCGTACCATTACGTATGTTCCTAACGGTACCATTTTGGGTCCCCTGTGGATGAATGTTTAACGCAGACTCGAGCGTACTCGAAATGCTTGCCGAAATGAGCTAGGGCACGTGTGAAGTCCAATCGGCGTGTTGGACACTCAGTTTCGTTTCGGGCGTCGTTTTTGTAAGCACATAAGCATCAAGCACCCATTGCGACCCATCGTGGAGGAATGTTTCACACTGACCCAGAAAGATCAGGAATGAATTTTGGATGGGCTAAAATGCATATCAAGTCCATTCGTGCTGTTCGGCAGAGAGTACCTATTCGTACATTGTCTTCATACGCATGCAGCTCAAAGTAACAGTTGGGAGCCGTCGCGGTGGAGGGCATGACTCAGACTCGAGTGGAATCGAAATGCATGCCGGAATGAGCTAGGGGGCATAGGAAGTCGATTCTGGTTGCTTGGCACCATTGTTCGATCCGTGCACCATTAAAAGACGCTCGGCTTACTGAGTACCATTTATCGTGCAGGTCTCGCAACGATTCGGAGGGACCCAATGTCGATGCTAATAGGAGCTAGTAAACAGATGAAGTCCATTTGGGGTGCTTGACACTCAGTTTCATTTCTTGCGTTATTTTCTAACGCATGCTGCTTACTGTACGCGTTGCGTCGGAAAGTTCCACACCGACTCGAAGAGATTCCAAATGCATGCCGAACTGATTTACTAGGCATACAAAGTCCATTCGCAGTGTTTCGCATGCTATTTTCGTCCGTTAAACAGTTTCATACGCAAGCATCTTACAGAACCCGTTGGACCCGCCGTGGAGCAATGTTCCACAATGACTCGGACGGTTTTTAAATGCGTGCCAAAGTGACTACGGCGAACAAGAAGATCATTCGGGTTGTTTTGCACTCAGTGTCCTTCCGTCACCCGTTTGCGTGCTGGTGCAGCTGTAGTGCCCGTTGGGACCAGCCGTAGTGGAATGTGTCATAGCGGCTGGGTCGGAACCAGAACTAAAGCTGAAAAGCACAAGCGAACTTCATAGGTTCATTCGGGGTGTTTGGCACTCAACTTGTTTCGCGCATCGCTTTCGTTTGTACGCAGCGTACAGTAGCGTGCGAACACGTCTTGGTGGAATATTTCGCGCCGACTCGAACGGATTCGAAATGCCTGCCAAAATGAGTTACGACACATGCCAAGTCCACTGGTCGTGCTTGCCGCTCGGTTTCATTTCTGCATCATTTTCGTGCGGACGCTCCCTACAGTACTCGTTCGTGCACGGCGTGAAGGAATGTTTCACAGACACTCAGACGGATTCGTAATGCATGCCGAATGTGCTACGGCTATGTACGGCCCATTCGGCATGTTTGGAAGAAAGTTTCGTTTCGTGCAACGCCCTGTTACGTATGTTGCTAACGGTACCATTTTGGGTCCCCTATGGATGAATGTTTAACGCAGACTCGAGCGTACTCGAAATGCTTGCCGAAATGAGCTAGGGCACGTGTGAAGTCCATTCGGCGTGTTGGACACTCAGTTTCGTTTCGGGCGTCGTTTTTGTAAGCACATAAGCATCAAGCACCCATTGCGACCCATCGTGGAGGAATGTTTCACACTGACCCAGAAAGATCATAAATGAATTTTGGATGGGCTAAAATGCATATCAAGTCCATTCGTGCTGTTCGGCAGAGAGTTCCTATTCCTGCATCATCTTCATACGCATGCAGCTCAAAGTAACAGTTGGGACCCGTCGCGGTGGAGGGCATGACTCAGACTCGGGTGGTATCGAAATGCATGCTGGAATGAGCTAGGGGGCATAGGAAGTCGATTCTGGTTGCTTGGGACCATTGTTCAATCCGTGCACCATTCTGGCACGCTCGAAGCTTACAGTACCATTTATCGTGCATGTCTCGTAACGATTCGGAGGGACCCAAAGTCGATGATAATAGGAGCTAGTAAACAGATGAAGTACATTTGGGGTGCTTGATACTCAGTTTCATTTCTTGCGTTATTTTCTAACGCATGCTGCTTACGGTATGCGTTGCGTCGGAAAGTTCCACACCGACTCGAAGAGGTTCCAAATGCATGCCGAACTGATTTACTAGGCATACGAAGTCCATTTGCGGTGTTTCGCATGCTGTTTTCGTCCGTTGAACAGTTTCTTACGCAAGCATCTTACAGAACCCGTTGGGACCCGCCGTGGAGGAATGTTCCACAACGACTCGGACGGTTTTGAAATGCGTGCCAAAGTGACTACGGCGAACAAGAAGATCATTCGGGTTGTTTGGCACTCAATTTCCTTTCGTCACCCGTTTGCGTGCTGGTGCAGCTGCAGTGCCCGTTGGGACCAGCCGTAGTGAAATGTGTCACAGCGGCTGGGTCGAAACCGGAACTAAAAGCTGAAAAGCACAAGCGAACTTCATAGGTTCATTCGGGGTGTGAAAGTGCGTCCAGGCACTTATGTTGTTTTGGTGATTAATGAAAAACGATTAATGACAAACGCATGTAATATCAATCAATATAATTGTATAAATATTAACTTAGTGCTTAACAAATGACAAACCTCTAATATATTTATATTGTTATGAGACTAACATGTTTATTGCCTAGTTGAATATTAGTCTCATCTATTTTAGAGGAAAATCAATTGGGATGGTTAAGCAAAAATGAGGTATGCAATCTCGGTATTCCTTCCATATTTGTCATTGCATTCCTCTTTAGCAAATGCATATTGAACTCTAAGTAACTTGTTGATTTCATATGTGCACATTGATTCATGTCATAATTGCTTGTGCATATATATATATTCATTTGAGTTCATTATGTGTTTTGTTTTTAATATGCTTGTGTTAAATAGAGTTAAACTTCATTGCTTCATATTGACTTGGTGCATACATGTCTTAGTTGTATATCTTCTAATGCACCTCTCCTAGTGAAGTTTAATCTAGAATTGGATCACATCATTTACTCTCATTCCAAATATTATTTGCACATGTACAATTCATGTATATTCTATCATGTGTTTCATTTAAGCAAAGTATGTGATCCTTGCCTTGATTTAAATGATTCATCTTATTGGCAATTATCTCTCTAAGTGCATATAGATCAATCACATATTCATCATGCCGCACTTAGTAGAGAACATTTCTTATGTCAAGTGTTTAGTTGATATCATGCCTATTTATATGAAACACTTGTTGTATTTCATCTCATTCATTTAATTCTAATTCATATCTTTTGAGCTTGTGGGACTAATGTGTTTGCCGAGTGATTTGATAAGAATTAGGTCCCAAAGCTGTGTGTATGATGACCAAGTGGTTTGAAGGATGATAAGCGAGTCAAAGTCAACAAGACAAATGTGTCACCAACAGCTGAGGACTAAGTCAGATTCGACTTGATGGAGGATCGTCTTGGTGATGATCGAGGTCAAGGTCGAGAGGACGAGAGTCTCATGAGGTGAAGCGCGTTGAGGTTGATAAGACAAAGGGCATCATCAATCTTTGTGGAAGCGTCATCATGCACTGTGCATCCGGAAGAAGTCGGCATGCAAGCTGAGTGTAAGACTTAGATTTTGTGTTAAATTTGAGTCTAAGGATTGCCGTACTATTAAGAGAGATGCAATCGTTGAAATCACTCAGACAAGTCTCAAGTGCTCAAAGTGGTCTATCCTTGTCTAAGGTTAAGTAACCCAAGTCACACTTTGTTCACCTAAGTGTAGGTGGGTTGGTGTGAGGGTTAGAAGTGTTGGTGGTGCCGGAAAGTGAGAATTTGAGGTCTCCTTGTGGATTCTTTGTGCAACCTGTTTTTATCCTTTGGGATTTGGGTAGTGAGACCTTGTTAGTTGGATAGCCACCGTTCATAGCTTTCCGAAAAGTCCGAATTTGCCGAAATCGGAGTCCGGAGTCAAAAGTTATGCCCGTTGTCGATTTGCCGTTTGCTGCCTGGGAGATCCGGAGTATCCGGGTTGTAACCCGGAGTCTCGGGTTATCCGGAGTATCCGAATGATTCGGAGTATCCGGATGATCCGAAGTCTCCGGGTTTTTCCGAGTCTCGGGTTGCCCAGTTCGGTCCCAAACGGCTAGTTTTTTGGGTTCCTCTATTTAAGGCCCCTTTCTTGCCCACTTCAAAGGAGCCGTTGGGGGGATGTTTTTGCTGGGTTTAGAGGTGTTCTAAGTGAGTTCTTGAGCCCCCAATACTCCTCCCTACTCCTTAGATTTTAGTGATCCCCTTTTGTGAAGGGTTGGGTAGTGGAGAGAGGTGTTTGGATTGAGGATTGATTTGAGAAGTGGAGCTGGTTCCTTGGTGCTTTGAAGTGTTCTTCTTAGTGATCTTGAGCTCCCAAAAGCCCCTCTAACCCTAGATCTTAGTGATCCCTTTTGAGTGAAGGTTTGGGTGTGAGAGTGGGTAGTGATCGGATTGAGTTGATTAGTGTGTTGAGCACTTGAGGTGGACTCTAAGTGAGTTCTTCGGGAGCATTTGTTGCTCTTGGAGGTTGAGGTCTCCTAGATGGCTAGGAGTTGCCGGTGAGCTTCCAAGCGTTGTGTGGAAGGCCACCGAAAGTTTGTGAAGGTCCGATTCCGCCTCCGCAAGGAAAGGAATCAAAGAAGTGAAGACCGGCGAGTGCATTGTGCAACACCGGAGGAAGAGGGTTGAAAGAGACCCGGCTCAAGTGTGACCGAGCTGCCTCAACGGAGACGTAGGATCCCCTCAAGGATCCGAACCGAGGATAAAATCTTCGTGTCTCCTTCCTTACTTCGGTTTACTCTTTTGCTCATCCGCTTAATTTGCTTTCGATTCTTGTGATTAGATCAATTAGATTGTATCTACTGCATCTATTCTTGCTTATATACTTGATTCATTGCAGTAGTGTAATTTGTATCACTAGAATCAAAGAAGCGCTTAAATTTATTGCTCATACTCTGTTCTGGCTGAACCAGTCAACCCGGAGTATCCGGTACATTGATCCGGAGTATCCGGATATACCGGAGTATCCGGATAATATATCCGGAGTCTTCGGGTTACCTGTCTCGGGCTGAATTGTTTGAGTTGCAAAACTTAATTATACCCTTTGCTTCCGCATTATCTCTGATAGTTTAATTTAAATTGGGTATAATTTTGTAATCGCCTATTCACCCCCCCTCTAGGCCGACATCCCGGTCCTTTCAATTGGTATCAGAGCCAAGTCTCTGATATTTAAGCTTAACCGCTTTAAGAGTTTGGATGTCGCTAGACGGGATGGGTGAGCTTGGAGCTAGCATGTTTATTAATAATAATTTGAATGCTCCATCTTCATCCTCTTATGTGCATATTGCTTCCGGTTGGGCACCGTACTTTAATGGTTCTAATTATGGCCCATGGAAGCATAAGATGAAAATGTTTTTGAGATCTATTGATGCTTCCATTTGGAACATTGTAGATAAAGGCTATAGCACAATGGATGCTCAAAGTGAAGAAAAGAACGCTCAAGCTCTAGAGGCCATTCTTGGCGTATTGAGCGAAGGCAGCGGAAGAAGGTGTGCCACCTCAAGAAGGCTCATGACATGTGGACACTCATCCAAAAGAATCATGACAAGTCCAAGATTGATCAAAGTGATGATTTACAAATACGGACTTCAAATGATGATCGCTCCACATCAATCTCAAGTGATGATGAGTCCTCGTCACCCTCCTCCTCGCCACGTTGCCTCACGGCTCTAGGTAATGATGAGGTAAATGATGAACCTTCCAAAGCTAAATTGATCTCTACAATTAAGGTTCTTCATGATTGCCTTGAGAAGCAATTTAGAAAATCATATGATTTGATTGAAAAACTTGCTTTACTTCAAAAATCATATGATGCTCTAAAATTAGATCATGAAAATTTGCTTCTCAAAGACACCTCTAGTTGCAAGGTGGATGTTGGATTAACTTGCAATATTCTTCATGATGTGCCATGCTTAGAGTTAAATTCTTGCATGTCATTTTGAATTATAAATTCTTCTCCTTGCAATGAATTGCTTTATATACCTTGCAGCCCAAACGCTAGAGTAGATGTTGCTACTCAATGTAAGTTAGTAGATGAATTGACTTGCTCTATTTCAAATTCTAGAGATTCATCTAATAAATGTGCATCCACCTCTAGCGAGTTTTCACCTTGCAATGCTAATAAAATTGCTTCTAGTTCCTCTAGTGCTTGTTATACTAACAATCTTATAGAGGAAAACAAAAGGCTCAAGGCGCAAGTTATTAGTCTAGAAAATGACTTGGAGAAATGCTACAAAAGCAAAGCCATCCTCGACAAGATCTTGAGTGAGCCTCGGGCACCTCAAGATAGAAGAGGACTTGGCTACATCTCCAAGAGGGAGAAGAGCAAGAAGAAGCACAATGCAAGAATGAAGACGATTGTGTGCTTCGGATGCAACAAGAAGGGCCACTTTGCCTCCGTGTGCCCCAATAAAGTGGATAACAAGGCCACAACTCCAACTTTGAGGCAAGCCAACAAGAAGCAAAACAAGAGGAAGAGGCGTTCAAAGCCTACTGCTTCAATTGTCGAGAAAAGGGACACATCGGTAAGGATTGTCCCAAAGGTATAATCCCTAAGCCTACTCATCACTCTAATAATCATTTGCTTAGGAAGGACAAGAATGGCAATGTAGTTGCCAAGCTTGTCAAGTCCCCTATGCCCGCTCAAAATGATAATGATCATTTGCATAGGAAGAGTAAATCTAGAAATGGATTTGCTAAAATTGTTAGGACTCCTAAGCCCACTCAAAGCAATTCCAACAAATTGCTTAGGAGAAATAACAATAGCAAACAATTTGCTAGATTTGCTAGATCCACTAAGCAAATGCATAATTTCAATTATCATATGCTTAGAATGGATCAAACTAGAAATAGGTTTGCTAATTATGCTTGTCCTCCAAAGCCATCTCACTTTATTCCAAATATATTGCTTAGGAGGAACTATAAAAGCAAATCTATTCCTAGTAAAGTTAGTCATGTAAATAATGCTAATATTAGGACCATTTGGGTTCCTAAAACTATGGTGACTAATATTGTTGGACCCAACAAAGATTGGGTACCAAAAACCGCCTAAAAGAATTTAGGTGAAACGAGATGGATTGGACGCTTGATCTCCACAAGAAGAAAAAGGGTATCATCTCCAACAAAGTGGTGTCAAGCATAAAGATAATCAAGTCAATCATGAGCCAATGCCATCTCGGTAACAAGTATTTAAATTGATTATATTATTGCTTCTAGCCTTGTGTAGATATAGATGCATTAGTATCATGAAAATCGATTTAATTGCTTGTTAGTAGTACTTGCTCTTGCTTTTAGTATTATTCCCTTATTGCAATCTTGAGCAAGTTTAAAACGGCACATTCAGAGTTAGTGCTATTATATATATATATATATCACATTTCCTAAGTGTGCCAAAATAATTAAGTGCTAACGTAGCTCTTCTAGTTGATCCATTTTAGTCAATGTATGGATTTGAAGTGAAATACGTAATCTTGACTAAAAAGGTCCATTTCCAGCACTTAAGTGAGTTTTGCCAAATGAGTCAAGTTTCTTGTTAATATTTGACTCACAAGGGTTTGTGTGTAACTCATATAGACATTTGAATATTTTGTTTGCCCTTGTTGATCTCTTTTTTTTTGGCAAAACTAGAAAATCTCGTGAAACCTAAAATCTTTATTGCCACATTCAATTCCTTGTGAATTCGAATGTCTTCTCTTTTGAAATTGCTCTAAATTTGTGGTTATTGTTTCTCTTGTTTATTTGGAGCATTTCTTAGTGGTTTCATGATTTCTCTCGAGTCTTATTGCTAAATGCCATTTGTGAGTTTTCTAGTTGAATTCTTCTCTATTGGCATTTCTTTTCGATTTGATTCGTCTTAGTGAGCTTTTGGTGAAATGACTAATACTTCCTATGTTTCGTGTTTCAAAAGTGGAAATATGACGGGAAATTGCTTCTAAAAGCGTATTGTGTTTACTGTTGAAAATTGCCTAGCAATTGACTTCAATCTCTTGCATTTCCCAGATTTCCCGCTGTTTTGGCCGAGCAGTATAACCCGGAGTATCCGGACATTTTGTCCGGAGTATCCGAGTTATCCGGAGTATCCGGATCATACATCCGGACTATCCGAGTTAATCGGTTCGGTTAGAAAAACAATTTTGTCTGTTTGAAGCTCACCAAAATCTCTTTTTCAATCTGAATTGATATTCTATTGAATCAAGTTGATTTTTGCTGTTTGAATGGATAAGTTTGTGCCAATGGCTTTTAATCTTATCACAAATTCGTTTAAAGCCATATAAGTGCTCATTTCCATTCAAAGCTTATTTGTCCCTTGCATGTAGCTAACCTCTTGGCGTATGTTGCGAATGGGTGAAGCTCATGCTTTTGGCTTGCATGACTTTGACTTGCATTTGTTGCAAAGGTTGATTTCTTGCTTGCTTTTAATTCAACTCCTTATTTAAAATTTATGCGGAGCTAGTTTTAGCATGAGTTGCCAAAACAAGGATACTCAGGCAAATCGATTTGATTTATTGAAAATATTTGTTGGAAAATCTTCTCTTGCATATGGAGTTCTTATCCGAGAGTTCTCAAATTTATTCAAACTTATAAGCAAGATTGATAACGTGAATTTGACTTAGTGTCAAATCTAAACCTCCATTTGTTCTTATTGGAATATCTTTTGTATGGAGGACTTTATTTGAGAAATTCCTGTTGAAAAGGTCTCTTGATTGTCCATGGATCATCTCCACAAAATCCTATGGTCATTGGACTTCATTTGACCAAAATTTGCAAATTCTCAGTGTTTGGCCGAATAGGTCAACCCGGAGTCTCCGGACATTTGTTCCGGAGTATCCGAGTTATCCGAGTATCAGGACTATATGTTCGGACTGTCGGGTTGACTGATTCAGCAAAGTTTATCTTGTTTGCCAATCAGGACTCTCTGGTTATTTTATCAGGAGTATCAGAACCTTGTTTGGTTGATTTGATTCTTTCCTTTTGATGAAATTTGAGTTGAGCATGAGCATAGCTCCATGATCCTTCTAAGATAAGTTGGGAGCACATTTACTCAAATTCTTTGTCCTCAAATCAACCTAAGTTCTTGGCAAGCCTTTCAAATTTTCAAGTCTTCTCTGATTGAAAGTGTGGGGCTAGTGTTCTTTTATTGAAATTGATTGTGTCCTAGCCGCAATTTGCTTCCTCTCTCTTCTCTTTGAAGTTTATCTCTTAGAGAGTGGAACCTTTTCTTGTAAGTTCAAGAGTGAGCTCGTTTATGGTTTATTCATTACCTCTGTTTGAACTTCAAGAATTGAATCTGCGTTTCAAATCCTTCTTTGTGCATTGAATTCAATGAGTATTTTAGCATGCATTGGAGTAGTAGTATCATGTCAACCTTTTACCTCATGCATATTACACTTAGACCTTGTGAGACTGACTTGGGTCAAGTTGAAAGATACTTGTTCCTGGAAATCGTGTGCTTATCTGTTGGTGTTCAAGGTTTCGGAAAAGTTAGTCAACTTCGACGGTGAGATGAAGGAAAGGAGTGTAGCTCCAGAGTCCGAGGGATCCGATGCCGTGCGACTTGACCATGACTGATTCGAACATACAAAGCACAAGAACCGTGAAGGGACGATATTTCTTTACGACCATATTTAATAAGGTCTTTGTACACCATTAAGCTAATTGCCTTAAACCTTAAATGGTGTAATGATTATCATGATAAGTATTCCAATTGGTATCAATTCTTTCAATCTTTATGTATTTCAATTGGTAATTAGATTGCTCGAGCATCGTGTTTCAATTGCTTGTTAATTGGTATCGCTTTCTAATTGATGCTATATTTATCAATTGGTATCCTCTCATTGATAATTGCATTTTCTCTCTACGTAAGTATCATCTAACATTTTACGATATAAGGTTGATTGATATGGATGACACCATGCTAAAGGAGGAGGAAATGTAAGTTGAAGATCACATTAGTAAGAGGTATACATTGCTCTTTAAATTGATCATAAGCATGTAATTCAATTCCATACAGTGGCTATATGATATTAATTATTATGCTCTGTTACACATATTTGCTATATGATCTTTGTCATGATTTAAGCATTTCTTACATTCTTGTGAATCATGACTTCATTTAAATTGGTATCATTGAGTTCATTTATTGCTTATCCAGAATTACTCAATCGGTACCATGTTGCTTAGTTTTAGGGGGAGCTTTTGTGTATTAGAATATTCTTTTAGCTCTTCCTCATTCATTTGGTATTCATTTTTGCTCTTAATGGATATTTGTTCTTAATTGTCTACAAGTGGTATTCCTTAAATGTGTTTATTGCTTATGTGCATCCAAATGTCATCTAACATGCATTTGTGAGCTACTTTTAGTTCCTTGCATATGACAATCACGTCTTTTGGATGATACTTCATTAAGGTATGCCCTTGTAAATTATCTACTTCTCTCGCTTGATACTTTATTCAATCATGAGTATGTACCTCCTTTATATCTTTTGACTCATGATCATTATCTTTGTGATGCCTTGTCGTGCTTGTCATTTACATATGTTTTAAGGCATCATAGTCATTTAGTATCAATTTATGACGATTAGCTTATCCATAAACCTAAATCTAGGATATTATAGCTTTCATATCTTGCCTAGATTTTGGGGGAGCTTAATATTATTGTCTTATTACTAGCTCCTTTGTTTTATTTTGTTCTTCCTAATATTTTTATTGAGTATTCAATCTAGAGGGAGAAAAAGTTATTCTTTTTGGGATTAATGACAAAGGGGGAGAATTTATGGATTTATCAATTGCCCCCTAATCGATTGACAAAAAGAGGGAGAATATTTGGGGAGAATTTATGGACTTATCAAATGCCCCCTAATCGATTGACAAAAAGGGACAATGAAAAAGAGGGAGAATATTTGTAAGTATGATCTCTTACTCATTCTCCGTGTTCATTTCAAAGCTAAATATCTTTATATTGTCCTTTGGTGCATTTGTTAAATCGTTTGTCATAAATCACCAAAAAGAGGGAGATTGAAAGTGCGTCTAGGCACTTATGTTGTTTTGGTGATTAATGAAAAACGATTAATGACAAACGCATGTAATATCAATCAATATAATTGTATAAATATTAACTTAGTGCTTAACAAATGACAAACCTCTAATATATTTATATTGTTATGAGACTAACATGTTTATTGCCTAGTTGAATATTAGTCTCATCTATTTTAGAGGAAAATCAATTGGGATGGTTAAGCAAAAATGAGGTATGCAATCTCGGTATTCCTTCCATATTTGTCATTGCATTCCTCTTTAGCAAATGCATATTGAACTCTAAGTAACTTGTTGATTTCATATGTGCACATTGATTCATGTCATAATTGCTTGTGCATATATATATATTCATTTGAGTTCATTATGTGTTTTGTTTTTAATATGCTTGTGTTAACTAGAGTTAAACTTCATTGCTTCATATTGACTTGGTGCATACATGTCTTAGTTGTATATCTTCTAATGCACCTCTCCTAGTGAAGTTTAATCTAGAATTGGATCACATCATTTACTCTCATTCCAAATATTATTTGCACATGTACAATTCATGTATATTCTATCATGTGTTTCATTTAAGCAAAGTATGTGATCCTTGCCTTGATTTAAATGATTCATCTTATTGGCAATTATCTCTCTAAGTGCATATAGATCAATCACATATTCATCATGCCGCACTTAGTAGAGAACATTTCTTATGTCAAGTGTTTCCGTTGATATCATGCCTATTTATATGAAACACTTGTTGTATTTCATCTCATTCATTTAATTCTAATTCATATCTTTTGAGCTTGTGGGACTAATGTGTTTGCTGAGTGCTTTGATAAGAATTAGGTCCCAAAGCTGTGTGTATGATGACCAAGTGGTTTGAAGGATGATAAGCGAGTCAAAGTCAAAAAGACAAATGGTGTCACCAACAAATGAGGACTAAGTCAGATTCAACTTGATGGAGGATCGTCTTGGTGATGATCGAGGTCAAGGTCAAGAGGACGAGAGTCTCATGAGGTGAAGCGCGTTGAGGTTGATAAGACAAAGGGCATCATCAATCTTTGTGGAAGCGTCATCATGCACCGTGCATCCGGAAGAAGTCGGCATGCAAGCTGAGTGTAAGACTTAGATTTTGTGTTAAATTTGAGTCTAAGGATTGCCGTACTATTAAGAGTGATGCAATCGTTGAAATCACTCAGACAAGTCTCAAGTGCTCAAAGTTGTCTATCCTTGTCTAAGGTTAAGTAACCCAAGTCACACTTTGTTCACCTAAGTGTAGGTGGGTTGGTGTGAGGGTTAGAAGTGTTGGTGGTGCTGGAAAGTGAGAATTTGAGGTCTCCTTGTGGATTCTTTGTGCAACCTGTTTTTATCCTTTGGGATTTGGGTAGTGAGACCTTGTTAGTTGGATAGCCACCGTTCATAGCTTTCCGAAAAGTCCGAATTTGCCGAAATCGGAGTCCGGGATCAAAAGTTATGCCCGTTTTCGTAGGATTGCCGTGTGCTGCCTGGGAGATCCGGAGTATCCGGGTTGTAACCCGGAGTCTCCGGGTTATCCGGAGTATCCGGATGATTCAGGAGTATCCGGATGATCCAGAGTCTCCGGGGTTTTTTCCGGAGTCTCCGGGTTGCCCAGTTCGGTCCCAAACGGCTAGTTTTTTGGGTTCCTCTATTTAAGGCCCCTTTCTTGCCCACTTCAAAGGAGCCGTTGGGGGGATGTTTTTCCTGGGTTTAGAGGTGTTCTAAGTGAGTTCTTGAGCCCCCAATACTCCTCCCTACTCCTTAGATCTTAGTGATCCCCTTTTGTGAAGGGTTGGGTAGTGGAGAGAGGTGTTTTGATTGAGGATTGATTTGAGAAATGGAGCTGGTTCCTTGGTGCTTTGAAGTGTTCTTCTTAGTGATCTTGAGCTCCCAAAAGCCCCTCTAACCCTAGATCTTAGTGATCCCTTTTCAGTGAAGGTTTGGGTGTGAGAGTGGGTAGTGATCGGATTGAGTTGATTAGTGTGTTGAGCACTTGAGGTGGACTCTAAGTGAGTTCTTCGGGAGCATTTGTTGCTCTTGGAGGTTGAGGTCTCCTAGACGGCTAGGAGTTGCGGTGAGCTTCCAAGCGTTGTGTGGAAGGCCACCGAAAGTTTGTGAAGGTCCGATTCCGCCTCCGCAAGGAAAGGAATCAAAGAAGTGAAGACCGGCGAGTGCATTGTGCAACAGGGAGGAAGAGGGTTGAAAGAGACCCGGCTCAAGTGTGACCGAGCCGCCTCCAGCGGAGACGTAGGATCCCCTCAAGGATCCGAACTTCGGGATAAAATCTTCGTGTCTCCTTCCTTACTTCGGTTTACTCTTTTGCTCATCCGCTTAATTTGCTTTCGATTCTTGTGATTAGATCAATTAGATTGTATCTACTGCATCTATTCTTGCTTATATACTTGATTCATTGCGGTAGTGTAATTTGTATCACTAGAATCAAAGAAGCGCTTAAATTTATTGCTCATACTCTGCGGCGAACTAAATCAACCCGGAGTATCCGGTGACATTGATCCGAGTATCGGATATACCGAGTATCCGGACTAATATATCCGAGTCTCCGGGTTACCTGTCTCGGGCTGAATTGTTTGAGTTGCAAAACTTAATTATACCCTTTGCTTCCGCATTATCTCTGATAGTTTAATTTAAATTGGGTATAATTTTGTAATCGCCTATTCACCCCCCCTCTAGGCCGACATCCCGGTCGTTTCAATTGGTATCAGAGCCAAGTCTCTGATATTTAAGCTTAACCGCTTTAAGAGTTTGGATGTCGCTAGACGGGATGGGTGAGCTTGGAGCTAGCATGTCTATTAATAATAATTTGAATGCTCCATCTTCATCCTCTTATGTGCATATTGCTTCCGGTTGGGCACCGTACTTTAATGGTTCTAATTATGGCCCATGGAAGCATAAGATGAAAATGTTTTTGAGATCTATTGATGCTTCCATTTGGAACATTGTAGATAAAGGCTATAGCACAATGGATGCTCAAAGTGAAAAAAAGAACGCTCAAGCTCTAGAGGCCATTCTTGGCGTATTGAGCAAAGACGAGCGGAAGAAGGTGTGCCACCTCAAGAAGGCTCATGACATGTGGACACTCATCCAAAAGAATCATGACAAGTCCAAGATTGATCAAAGTGATGATTTACAAATACGGACTTCAAATGATGATCGCTCCACATCAATCTCAAGTGATGATGAGTCCTCGTCACCCTCCTCCTCGCCACGTTGCCTCACGGCTCTAGGTAATGATGAGGTAAATGATGAACCTTCCAAAGCTAAATTGATCTCTACAATTAAGGTTCTTCGTGATTTCCTTGAGAAGCAATTTAGAAAATCATATGATTTGATTGAAAAACTTGCTTTACTTCAAAAATCATATGATGCTCTAAAATTAGATCATGAAAATTTGCTTCTCAAAGACACCTCTAGTTGCAAGGTGGATGTTGGATTAACTTGCAATATTCTTGATGATGTGCCATGCTTAGAGTTAAATTCTTGCATGTCATTTTGAATTATAAATTCTTCTCCTTGCAATGAATTGCTTTATATACCTTGCAGCCCAAACGCTAGAGTAGATGTTGCTACTCAATGTAAGTTAGTAGATGAATTGACTTGCTCTATTTCAAATTCTAGAGATTCATCTAATAAATGTGCATCCACCTCTAGCGAGTTTTCACCTTGCAATGCTAATAAAATTGCTTCTAGTTCCTCTAGTGCTTGTTATACTAACAATCTTATAGAGGAAAACAAAAGGCTCAAGGCGCAAGTTATTAGTCTAGAAAATGACTTGGAGAAATGCTACAAAAGCAAAGCCATCCTCGACAAGATCTTGAGTGAGCCTCGGGCACCTCAAGATAGAAGAGGACTTGGCTACATCTCCAAGAGGGAGAAGAGCAAGAAGAAGCACAATGCAAGAATGAAGACGATTGTGTGCTTCGGATGCAACAAGAAGGGCCACTTTGCCTCCGTGTGCCCCAATAAAGTGGATAACAAGGCCACAACTCCAACTTTGAGGCAAGCCAACAAGAAGCAAAACAAGAGGAAGAGGCGTTCAAAGCCTACTGCTTCAATTGTCGAGAAAAGGGACACATCGGTAAGGATTGTCCCAAAGGTATAATCCTAAGCCTACTCATCACTCTAATAATCATTTGCTTAGGAAGGACAAGAATGGCAATGTAGTTGCCAAGCTTGTCAAGTCCCCTATGCCCGCTCAAAATGATAATGATCATTTGCATAGGAAGAGTAAATCTAGAAATGGATTTGCTAAAATTGTTAGGACTCCTAAGCCCACTCAAAGCAATTCCAACAAATTGCTTAGGAGAAATAACAATAGCAAACAATTTGCTAGATTTGCTAGATCCACTAAGCAAATGCATAATTTCAATTATCATATGCTTAGAATGGATCAAACTAGAAATAGGTTTGCTAATTATGCTTGTCCTCCAAAGCCATCTCACTTTATTCCAAATATATTGCTTAGGAGGAACTATAAAAGCAAATCTATTCCTAGTAAAGTTAGTCATGTAAATAATGCTAATATTAGGACCATTTGGGTTCCTAAAACTATGGTGACTAATATTGTTGGACCCAACAAAGATTGGGTACCAAAAACCGCCTAAAAGAATTTAGGTGAAACGAGATGGATTGGACGCTTGATCTCCACAAGAAGAAAAAGGGTATCATCTCCAACAAAGTGGTGTCAAGCATAAAGATAATCAAGTCAATCATGAGCCAATGCCATCTCGGTAACAAGTATTTAAATTGATTATATTATTGCTTCTAGCCTTGTGTAGATATAGATGCATTAGTATCATGAAAATCGATTTAATTGCTTGTTAGTAGTACTTGCTCTTGCTTTTAGTATTATTCCCTTATTGCAATCTTGAGCAAGTTTAAGCGGCACATTCAGAGTTAGTGCTATTATATATATATATATATCACATTTCCTAAGTGTGCCAAAATAATTAAGTGCTAACGTAGCTCTTCTAGTTGATCCATTTTAGTCAATGTATGGATTTGAAGTGAAATACGTAATCTTGACTAAAAGGTCCATTTCCAGCACTTAAGTGAGTTTTGCCAAATGAGTCAAGTTTCTTGTTAATATTTGACTCACAAGGGTTTGTGTGTAACTCATATAGACATTTGAATATTTTGTTTGCCCTTGTTGATCTCTTTTTTTTTGGCAAAACTAGAAAATCTCGTGAAACCTAAAATCTTTATTGCCACATTCAATTCCTTGTGAATTCGAATGTCTTCTCTTTTGAAATTGCTCTAAATTTGTGGTTATTGTTTCTCTTGTTTATTTGGAGCATTTCTTAGTGGTTTCATGATTTCTCTCGAGTCTTATTGCTAAATGCCATTTGTGAGTTTTCTAGTTGAATTCTTCTCTATTGGCATTTCTTTCGATTTGATTCGTCTTAGTGAGCTTTTGGTGAAATGACTAATACTTCCTATGTTTAGTGTTTCAAAAGTGGAAATATGACGGAAATTGCTTCTAAAAGCGTATTGTGTTTCTTGTTGAAAATTGCCTAGCAATTGACTTCAATCTCTTGCATTTCCCAGATTTCATTGCTTTTGGCGAGCAAGATAACTCGAGTATCCGGACATTTTGTCCGGAGTATCCGAAGTTATCCGAGTATCCGGATCATACATCGGACTATCCGAGTTAATCGTTCGGTTAGAAAAACGATTTTGTCTGTTTGAAGCTCACCAAAATCTCTTTTTCAATCTGAATTGATATTCTATTGAATCAAGTTGATTTTTGCTGTTTGAATGGATAAGTTTGTGCCAATGGCTTTTAATCTTATCACAAATTCGTTTAAAGCCATATAAGTGCTCATTTCCATTCAAAGCTTATTTGTCCCTTGCATGTAGCTAACCTCTTGGCGTATGTTGCGAATGGGTGAAGCTCATGCTTTTGGCTTGCATGACTTTGACTTGCATTTGTTGCAAAGGTTGATTTCTTGCTTGCTTTTAATTCAACTCCTTATTTAAAATTTGTCTGGAGCTAGTTTTAGCATGAGTTGCCAAAACGAGGATACTCAGGCAAATCGATTTGATTTATTGAAAATATTTGTTGGAAAATCTTCTCTTGCATATGGAGTTCTTATCCGAGAGTTCTCAAATTTATTCAAACTTATAAGCAAGATTGATAACGTGAATTTGACTTAGTGTCAAATCTAAACCTCCATTTGTTCTTATTGGAATATCTTTTGTATGGAGGACTTTATTTGAGAAATTCCTGTTGAAAAGGTCTCTTGATTGTCCATGGATCATCTCCACAAAATCCTATGGTCATTGGACTTCATTTGACCAAAATTTGTAAATTCTCAGTGTTTGGCCGAATAGGTCAACCCGGAGTCTCCGGACATTTGTTCCGGAGTATCCGAGTTATCCGGAGTATCCGGACTATATGTTCGGACTGTCCGGGTTGACCAGTTCAGCAAAGTTTGTACTGTTTGCCAATCCGGACTCTCTGGTTATTTTATCCGGAGTATCCGAACCTTGTTTGGTTGATTTGATTCTTTCCTTTTGATGAAATTTGAGTTGAGCATGAGCATAGCTCCATGATCCTTCTAAGATAAGTTGGGAGCACATTTACTCAAATTCTTTGTCCTCAAATCAACCTAAGTTCTTGGCAAGCCTTTCAAATTTTCAAGTCTTCTCTGATTGAAAGTGCTTTGTGGGGCTAGTGTTCTTTTATTGAAATTGATTGTGTCCTAGCCGCAATTTGCTTCCTCTCTCTTCTCTTTGAAGTTTATCTCTTAGAGAGTGGAACCTTTTCTTGTAAGTTCAAGAGTGAGCTCGTTTATGGTTTATTCATTACCTCTGTTTGAACTTCAAGAATTGAATCTGCGTTTCAAATCCTTCTTTGTGCATTGAATTCAATGAGTATTTTAGCATGCATTGGAGTAGTAGTATCATGTCAACCTTTTACCTCATGCATATTACACTTAGACCTTGTGAGACTGACTTGGGTCAAGTTGAAAGATACTTGTTCTGGAAATCGTGGTGCTTATCTCGTTGGTGTTCAAGGTTTCGGAAAAGTTAGTCAACTTCGACGGTGAGATGAAGGAAAGGAGTGTAGCTCCAGAGTCCGAGGGATCCGATGCCGTGCGACTTGACCATGACTCGATTCGAACATACAAATGCATAAGAACCGGCGAAGGGACGTATTTCTTCGACCATATTTAATAAGGTCTTTGTACACCATTAAGCTAATTGCCTTAAACCTTAAATGGTGTAATGATTATCATGATAAGTATTCCAATTGGTATCAATTCTTTCAATCTTTATGTATTTCAATTGGTAATTAGATTGCTCGACATCGTGTTTCAATTGCTTGTTAATTGGTATCGCTTTCTAATTGATGCTATATTTATCAATTGGTATCCTCTCATTGATAATTGCATTTTCTCTCTACGTAAGTATCATCTAACATTTTACGATATAAGGTTGATTGATATGGATGACACCATGCTAAAGGAGGAGGAAATGTAAGTTGAAGATCACATTAGTAAGAGGTATACATTGCTCTTTAAATTGATCATAAGCATGTAATTCAATTCCATACAGTTGGCTATATGATATTAATTATTATGCTCTGTTACACATATTTGCTATATGATCTTTGTCATGATTTAAGCATTTCTTACATTCTTGTGAATCATGACTTCATTTAAATTGGTATCATTGAGTTCATTTATTGCTTATCCGTAATTACTCAATCGGTACCATGTTGCTTAGTTTTAGGGGGAGCTTTTGTGTATTAGAATATTCTTTTAGCTCTTCCTCATTCATTTGGTATTCATTTTTGCTCTTAATGGATATTTGTTCTTAATTGTCTACAAGTGGTATTCCTTAAATGTGTTTATTGCTTATGTGCATCCAAATGTCATCTAACATGCATTTGTGAGCTACTTTTAGTTCCTTGCATATGACAATCACGTCTTTTGGATGATACTTCATTAAGGTATGCCCTTGTAAATTATCTACTTCTCTCAGTTGATACTTTATTCAATCATGAGTATGTACCTCCTTTATATCTTTTGACTCATGATCATTATCTTTGTGATGCCTTGTCGTGCTTGTCATTTACATATGTTTTAAGGCATCATAGTCATTTAGTATCAATTTATGACGATTAGCTTATCCATAAACCTAAATCTAGGATATTATAGCTTTCATATCTTGCCTAGATTTTGGGGGAGCTTAATATTATTGTCTTATTACTAGCTCCTTTGTTTTATTTTGTTCTTCCTAATATTTTTATTGAGTATTCAATCTAGAGGGAGAAAAAGTTATTCTTTTTGGGATTAATGACAAAGGGGGAGAATTTATGGATTTATCAATTGCCCCCTAATCGATTGACAAAAAGAGGGAGAATATTTGGGGAGAATTTATGGACTTATCAAATGCCCCCTAATCGATTGACAAAAAGGGACAATGAAAAAGAGGGAGAATATTTGTAAGTATGATCTCTTACTCATTCTCCGTGTTCATTTCAAAGCTAAATATCTTTATATTGTCCTTTGGTGCATTTGTTAAATCGTTTGTCATAAATCACCAAAAAGAGGGAGATTGAAAGTGCGTCTAGGCACTTATGTTGTTTTGGTGATTAATGAAAAACGATTAATGACAAACGCATGTAATATCAATCAATATAATTGTATAAATATTAACTTAGTGCTTAACAAATGACAAACCTCTAATATATTTATATTGTTATGAGACTAACATGTTTATTGCCTAGTTGAATATTAGTCTCATCTATTTTAGAGGAAAATCAATTGGGATGGTTAAGCAAAAATGAGGTATGCAATCTCGGTATTCCTTCCATATTTGTCATTGCATTCCTCTTTAGCAAATGCATATTGAACTCTAAGTAACTTGTTGATTTCATATGTGCACATTGATTCATGTCATAATTGCTTGTGCATATATATATATTCATTTGAGTTCATTATGTGTTTTGTTTTTAATATGCTTGTGTTAACTAGAGTTAAACTTCATTGCTTCATATTGACTTGGTGCATACATGTCTTAGTTGTATATCTTCTAATGCACCTCTCCTAGTGAAGTTTAATCTAGAATTGGATCACATCATTTACTCTCATTCCAAATATTATTTGCACATGTACAATTCATGTATATTCTATCATGTGTTTCATTTAAGCAAAGTATGTGATCCTTGCCTTGATTTAAATGATTCATCTTATTGGCAATTATCTCTCTAAGTGCATATAGATCAATCACATATTCATCATGCCGCACTTAGTAGAGAACATTTCTTATGTCAAGTGTTTCCGTTGATATCATGCCTATTTATATGAAACACTTGTTGTATTTCATCTCATTCATTTAATTCTAATTCATATCTTTTGAGCTTGTGGGACTAATGTGTTTGCTGAGTGCTTTGATAAGAATTAGGTCCCAAAGCTGTGTGTATGATGACCAAGTGGTTTGAAGGATGATAAGCGAGTCAAAGTCAACAAGACAGCGGTGTCACCTGTGATTGAGGACTAAGTCAGATTCGACTTGATGGAGGATCGTCTTGGTGATGATCGAGGTCAAGGTCGAGAGGACGAGAGTCTCATGAGGAGAAGCGCGTTGAGGTTGACAAGACAAAGGGCATCATCAATCTTTGTGGAAGCGTCATCATGCACCGTGCATCCGGAAGAAGTCGGCATGCAAGCTGAGTGTAAGACTTAGATTTTGTGTTAAATTTGAGTCTAAGGATTGCCGTACTATTAAGAGAGATGCAATCGTTGAAATCACTCAGACAAGTCTCAAGTGCTCAAAGTGGTCTATCCTTGTCTAAGGTTAAGTAACCCAAGTCACACTTTGTTCACCTAAGTGTAGGTGGGTTGGTGTGAGGGTTAGAAGTGTTGGTGGTGCCGGAAAGTGAGAATTTGAGGTCTCCTTGTGGATTCTTTGTGCAACCTGTTTTTATCCTTTGGGATTTGGGTAGTGAGACCTTGTTAGTTGGATAGCCACCGTTTATAGCTTTCCGAAAAGTCCGAATTTGCCGAAATCGGAGTCCGGGATCAAAAGTTATGCCCGTTTTCGTCGGACTGCCGTTTGCTGCCTGGGAGATCCGTAGTATCCGGGTTGTAACCCGGAGTCTCCGGGTTATCCGGAGTATCCGGATGATTCCGGAGTATCCGGATGATCCAGAGTCTCCGGGGTTTTTTCCGGAGTCTCCGGGTTGCCCAGTTCGGTCCCAAACGGCTAGTTTTTTGGGTTCCTCTATTTAAGGCCCCTTTCTTGCCCACTTCAAAGGAGCCGTTGGGGGGATGTTTTTGCTGGGTTTAGAGGTGTTCTAAGTGAGTTCTTGAGCCCCCAATACTCCTCCCTACTCCTTAGATCTTAGTGATCCCCTTTTGTGAAGGGTTGGGTAGTGGAGAGAGGTGTTTGGATTGAGGTTTGATTTGAGAAGTGGAGCTGGTTCCTTGGTGCTTTGAAGTGTTCTTCTTAGTGATCTTGAGCTCCCAAAAGCCCCTCTAACCCTAGATCTTAGTGATCCCTTTTGAGTGAAGGTTTGGGTGTGAGAGTGGGTAGTGATCGGATTGAGTTGATTAGTGTGTTGAGCACTTGAGGTGGACTCTAAGTGAGTTCTTCGGGAGCATTTGTTGCTCTTGGAGGTTGAGGTCTCCTAGACGGCTAGGAGTTGCCGGTGAGCTTCCAAGCGTTGTGTGGAAGGCCACCGAAAGTTTGTGAAGGTCCGATTCCGCCTCCGCAAGGAAAGGAATCAAAGAAGTGAAGACCGGCGAGTGCATTGTGCAACACCGGGAGGAAGAGGGTTGAAAGAGACCCCGGCTCAAGTGTGACCGAGCCGCCTCAACGGAGACGTAGGATCCCCTCAAGGATCCGAACTTCGGGATAAAATCTTCGTGTCTCCTTCCTTACTTCGGTTTACTCTTTTGCTCATCCGCTTAATTTGCTTTCGATTCTTGTGATTAGATCAATTAGATTGTATCTACTGCATCTATTCTTGCTTATATACTTGATTCATTGCAGTAGTGTAATTTGTATCACTAGAATTAAAGAAGCGCTTAAATTTATTGCTCATACTCTGTTCTGGCCGAACCAGTCAACCCGGAGTATCCGGTACATTGATCCGGAGTATCCGGATATACCGGAGTATCCGGATAATATATCCGGAGTCTCCGGGTTACCTGTCTCGGGCTGAATTGTTTGAGTTGCAAAACTTAATTATACCCTTTGCTTCCGCATTATCTCTGATAGTTTAATTTAAATTGGGTATAATTTTGTAATCGCCTATTCACCCCCCCCTCTAGGCCGACATCCCGGTCCTTTCAGGGTCCCTTGTGGATGAATGTTTAACGCAGACTCGAGCGTACTTGAAATGCTTGCCGAAATGAGCTAGGGCACGTGTTGGTACTCAGTTTGTTTCACAGACGCTTTCGCTTGTACGCAGCGTCTGAGAGCGTGCGAACCTGTCTTGGTGGAATATTTCGCGCCGACTCGAACTGATGAGACCATGCTCATCATGGACAGAACTAACACTGCATACATATGGTCATCACCAAGTATTGCTGCAGTTGATATAACTGTAGCAATACTTGGTGATGATTAACATTGGGTGTCCCGATCTTTCGATGAGAATGATAACCTTCGATTTGGGTGGAGACGACTTTGACGATCCGACTACAACGTACAACGACGATGCGCCTTAGCAATCGCTAAACCAACTCCAGAGGGTTATTGACCTTGCCGTGGGCTCGATCAACCTGATCACGAAGATCAATTCCTGCAAGCAATCGAAGAACAAGCAAGAACAAGGCAAAAGCAATCTAAAATTGCAAATATATATGAAGTATTGAAAAGTTGGGGTTTCGATACAAGGAGCTTGTTAGGCGGCCGTTGAGCACGTCTAAAAGACTCAAATAGTAGCAAAAGGCTAAACTTTCAAATAACCAAAACCCAAGTTATTTTGGGGGACTCCCTAGCTATTTATAGGAGAAATAGGAGGCCAAACCCAGGCTTGGGGCGTCCAAAACACCTCCATGGCCGAGTAAGACTCCTATTCCTAGTTTGACTCGGATTTGGAAAGATGACCGAACTTGTTTTGCAGATTCCTGTTAATTCGTAAGGAATTTGGACATGGGGCCAGATCCGTTGGAAAGAGGATGTCGAAATATTTCAAACCAGTACTCATAGACCTCAAACACCCTTGTGGATCAAACGTTATGGTCGTTTTAAGTTGGTGCTGTCCCGGAGGCCGAATCTGAGTTGAACTTGTTTTGCATATTCCTGTTGACTCGTAAGGAATTTGGAGGTGGGGCTGGATTCGTTGGAAAGAGGACGTCGAAACCTTTCAAACCAGTACTCATAGACCTCAAACACCCTTGTGGATCAAAAGTTATGGTCGTTTGAATTTGGTGCTGTCCCGGAGGCCTAATCCGAGTTGAACTTGTGCACCGGAAGAATTGGCTTCATGCTTGACGTTTGGGAGTCCTTCTCCTTTGTTCCTAAGGACAATAAAATCATCACAAGGATTAAATAGCATTCCATTCATTAAATTATTTGTATGCAACCCGAGGAACGCATTCACCTGGTAATTGAATTGACGTGTGCGAGCTCGAGTAATTGGCCCTTGTATTACATTGTTGGCTTCAATTGGGTTTGTAGGCATGGCCGTATGCATGGTAGTGATGTCCTCATCACGAACGGATTCGAAATGCCTGCCAAAATGAGTTACGACACATGCCAAGTCCACTGGTCGTGCTTGTCGCTCGGTTTCATTTCTGCATCGTTTTCGTGCGGACGCTCCCTACAGTACTTGTTCGTGCACGGCGTGAAGGAATGTTTCACAGACACTCAGACGGATTCGTAATGCATGCCGAATGTGCTACGGCTATGTACGGCCCATTCGGCATGTTTGGAAGAAAGTTTCGTTTCGTGCAACGCCCTGTCACGTATGTTGCTAACGGTACCATTTTGGGTCCCTTGTGGATGAATGTTTAACGCAGACTCGAGCGTACTCGAAATGCTTGCCGAAATGAGCTAGGGCACGTCTGAAGTCCATTCGGCGTGTTGGACACTCAATTTCGTTTCGGGCGTCGTTTTTGTAAACACATAAGCATGCAAGCACCCATTGCGACCCATTGTGGAGGAATGTTTCACACTGACCTGCATGCATCGAAATGAATTTTGGATGGGCTAAAATGCATATCAAGTCCATTCGTTGTTTCTACAGAGAGGTCCTATTCGTGCATCGTCTTCATACGCATGCAGCTCAAAGTAACAGTTGGGACACGTCGCGGTGGAGGGCATGACTCAGACTCGGGTGGAATCGAAATGCATGTCGGAATGAGCTAGGGGGCATAGGAAGTCGATTCTGGTTGCTTGGCACCATTGTTCGATCCGTGCACCATTCCCAAGACGCTCGAAGCTTACAGTACCATTTATCGTGCAGGTCTCGCAACGATTCTGAGGGACCCAAAGTCGATGCTAATAGGAGCTAGTAAACAGATGAAGTCCATTTGGGGTGCTTGACACTCAGTTTCATTTCTTGCGTCATTTTCTAACGCATGTCGCATCAGACGCTGCTATGCAGTCGGAAATTTCCACACCGACTCGAAGAGATTCCAAATGCATGCCGAACTGATTTACTAGGCATACGAAGTCCATTCGCGGTGTTTCGTGATTCTGCTTTTGTCCGCTGAACAGTTTCATACGCAAGCATCTTACATAACCCGCTGGGACACGCTGCGGAGGAACGCTCCACAACGACCAGTGACGGTTGTGAAATGCGTGCCAAAGTGACTACGGCGAAAAAGAAGATCATACGGGTTGTGTGGCACTCAGTTTCATTCCGTCACCCGCTTATGCGTCGGGTGCAATTGCGGTGCCGTTGGGACCAGCCGTAGTGGAATGTGTCACAGCGGCTGGGTCGGAACCGGAACTAAAGCTGAAAAGCACAAGCGAACTTCATTGGTTCATTCGGGGTGTTTGGCACTCAGTTTGTTTCGCGCATCGCTTTCGTTTGTTCGCAGCGGACAGTAGCGTGCGAACCCGTCTTGGTGGAATATTTCGTGCCGACTTGAACGGATTCAAAATGCCTGCCAAAATGAGTTACGACACATGCCAAGTCCACTGTTCGTGCTTGCCGCTCGGTTTCATTTCTGCATCGTTTTCGTGCGGACGCTCCCTTACAAGATGCTCGTTCGTGCACGGCGTGAAGGAATGTTTCACAGACACTTAGACGGATTCGTAATGCATGCCGAATGTGCTACGGCTATGTACGGCCCATTCAGCATGTTTGGAAGAAAGTTTCGTTTCATGCAACGCCCTGTTACGTATGTTGCTAACGGTACCATTTTGGGTCCCCTGTGGATGAATGTTTAACGCAGACTCGAGCGTACTCGAAATGCTTGCCGAAATGAGCTAGGGCACGTGTGAAGTCCATTCGGCGTGTTGGACACTCGATTTCGTTTGGCGTCGCTTTTGTAAGCACATAAGCATGCAAGCACCCATTGCACTCCATCGTGGAGGAATGTTTCACACTGACCCAGACAAATCAAAAATGAATTTTGGATGGGCTAAAATGCATATCAAGTCCATTTGTGTTGTTCGGCAGAGAGTTCCTATTCGTGCATCGTCTTCATACGCATGCAGCTCCAAGTAACAGTTGGGACCCGTCGCGGTGGAGGGCATGACTCAGATTCGGGTGGAATCGAAATGAATGCCGAAATGAGCTAGGGCGCATAGGAAGTCGATTCTGGTTGCTTGGCACCATTGTTCGATCCGTGCACCATTCCTAAGACGCTCGGCTTACAAAGACCATTTATCGTGCAGGTCTCACAACGATTCGGATGGACCCAAAGTCGATGCTAATTGGAGCTAGTAAACAGATGTAGTCCATTTGGGGTGCTTGACACTCAGTTTCATTTCTTGCGTCATTTTCTAACGCATGTCGCTATCAGACGCTGCTGGCGTCGGAAAGTTCCACACCGACTCGAAGAGATTCCAAATGCATGCTGAACAGAGTTACGAGGCATACGAAGTCCATTCGTGGTGTTTCGCATGCTGTTTTCTTCCGTTGAACAGTTTCATACGCAAGCATCTTACAGAACCCGTTGGGACCCGCCGTGGAGGAATGTTCCACAACGACTCGGGAGGGTTTGAAATGCGTGCCAAAGTGACTACGGCGAACAAGAAGATCTTACGGGGGTTTTGGCACTCAGTTTCCTTCCATCACCCGTTTGCGTGCTGGTGCAGCTGCAGTGCCCGTTGGGACCAGCCGTAGTGGAATGTGTCACACCGGTTGGGTCGGAACCGGAACTAAAGCTGAAAAGCACAAGCGAACTTCGTAGGTTCTTTCGGGGTGTTTGGCACTCAGTTTGTTTCGCCTGACGCTTTCGCTTGTAATGCAGCGTCTGATGAGAGTCACGAACCCATCTTGGTGGAATATTTCGCGTGCCAACTCTGACGGATCCAAATGCCTCGCCAAAATAAGTTACGACACATGCCAAGTCCATCGTCGTGCTTGCCGCTTCGGTATCATTTCTCGCATCGTTTTTGTGCGACGCTCCCTACAAGACTCGTTCGCACGGCATGAAGGAATGTTTCACGCATTTTCAGACGGATTCGTAATTGTCGGGACCCGAATTTGCAAATCGGACCCTACGTATTCAGCACTAGTCTAGGAACGCGCTAGTGCACACAGTCTTAACATTGGTAAATATCACAATCATACCACTCGATACCAATAAAGTACTTTAATTAAATAACCAAACTGGTTACTCGACCTTATGGTCAAGTTACAAATGTATGCCTCGTAAGGCGAAACTTATTCAGAGAAAAATAATAGTAGCAGCGGAAAAACAACGAAGGTAACATCGTGGCGCCATCCAGTATACCACAGGCAACTGACTGGGCTCGCATCCCTAAGTAGACGAGTCCTCTTGGAGTTCCTCCTCCAAAGCTGGCGTAATCTCCTCTTCAACTGATATTGTGTTGAGGCAAGGGTGAGTACTTGGTACTCAGCAAGTCATGCACAGAATGCAAGCTAATATACTATATGCATGGCTTGGTACAAAGGAATAGCTCAAGGTGTATTTGCGATGCTTGACATTTGAAAAGTAATGTAAATAGATTCGAAAGCAGTGGAAATAAGTAAAACATAAATAACTTTTCAAGAAGTTTAGTAAACATCTTTCCCATCCTAATCCACATTTCCATCAACTTCATTATTAGTCCAACCCAACTTTTCAAACCAAAGTTATTTTTAGAAAGTCTAACCCTTGACTGTAATTCCCGAGCATTGTCCAGTACCGTGGACACGGCTATTCGAATAGATTCTAAACTCTGCAGAGGTTATGCACTTTACCCACAAGATACAGTCAAACACCACAAAGGCGAGTTCCCGTAACAAAGCCTTTCGGAAGCCTCAAACAACACAGGTGGTCCTCTCCGGTTCGTGCTCTACACCATCCCTTCCCTTAGCCAAGGCGAAGTATGGGACCAACACACCGTTAGATGGGTATCTGGCCACAGCCACGATACGCTCCCCCGTACAATCACACAAACGGTGTAATTGACACCCTGAGGCTCCACAAGTGAGTCCTTAGCGACTTAGTCAACTAGGGCCGTCCCATTCCAGCCATGTGGTTGCAAGTATGACCCAGTTCAAAGGCTTGCAAGGTTAAGTCCTTAGAGTGACCAGGCAAGACTACCCGAAGAACCAAATCAACATCCCCAATGCCACAATGGCCCACTGATTACTCTTGCCACATGCCCTGGCCGAAATCGCTTATCAAACCCCGCTTGATTACCATGCACCACGTGCCATCAACATCACATGATACTTTTCCAAAACAAGTTCAATCTATCATTAAGTCAACATTAACATTTGATTGTCCAAAATCATGTCATGAGCACGTAGTGTGTCTAAGCAATGTACTACAACGGTCTAAAACCCATGTTGGCAATCTAATAATGTCCAACTAGTAATCCACAACTAGGGTGACAAAGGTCATGGCACATACTTAAGTAATCAAGGTGTCATACAAAGAAATTTGTATTTATCTAACCCCCATGTTTAAACAAAGTATCTTTCTATTTGATCTAGCATGCAATAGTTTAAATCAAAATAGATTTCGAAATAGGATCAACATGGTCAAAGCACAACTTGCCTTCAAAAAGTACTTGCTCTTGGTCTTGAGTTGGATCCTAAGTCAATACTTCTCCTTCGAATCCTTCCGGCACTTCAACGTCTACTCGTAAAGCGTGCAAATAGCAAATACACAAATAAACACTAGGCAAAAACATCCCAAAACTCCAAATAAAATCCATAAAAAGAGAGAACATAATTTTCTGGATTTTTAGAAACTGGAATCGTCAAATTTGGAGTTAAGACGAAAAAGTTATGATTATTTAAAGTTTAAATAATCATTTAAATAATTTTACAGAGAAAAACTTTAGTCCAAAAATTAAATAAAATTCATATTTAGGTAGATCTCAATTTTATACAAATTTAGAAATTTGAATCACTCAAATCGGAGTTGAAACGCAAAAGTTATAAGCGTTTGAAGTTTGAATCTAAATTTGAAATCATTATTTCGAATTAATAAATCCTTTTCTTTTTTCGGAAAGTAATTATTGCGTCAGCATGGACACGTGGCAGCCTCGGATTGGGCGGCTGACGTCAGCGGGTCCATGGACTTGGTCCACGCTCGGCTCGGGGCCACCGTGGACTCGGTCCACGTGAGACTGACATGTGGGACCACTCGGGTGACGTCATCGCCGACGCCGGGCCGGGCTCACCCTTGGCCCGATAGGTGGGACCCATCGTGACGTCATTGCTGACGTCAGCGCTCGGCTGGGACAGCCGGCCGACATGCGAGCCCTCGACACGCGGGCCTCGGCGTGTCGGCGTCACTGCACGCTGCCAGCGTGGGCCGGCCGACCGCGACGGCCGATCTTCCCGACACGTGGCGCAATCTCGGCCGTTGATTTGAAATTCAACGGTCCCGATCGGATCTGATGACGCACGTTTGGGGTGAACGTGGTCAATCTAAACCGTTGGATCTAGATCCAACGGCTAGATTGGATCTCGAAATCGTGACGTGGTTCTTACCGTGGAACGACGTGGCGCAATCCGGACGTCGGATCTTGATCGGACGGTCCCACGGAGCTCGCGAGGACGGCGATGGCGCGGCGACGGCTTGCTGCGGCGGAACCGGGAAGACGACGCCCCGAACGGCGCTCGACGCGATCCGGCGAGATGAAGTATGAGCCCAGGTTCGTCTCGTCGCGGGGTTCCGACCGCCACGCAGGCGGTGGAGCACCGGTAGTTTGCGGCGAAGGTTGAAGAACTCGCGCGGCGCTCTTTGGCTCGGTGAGAAATTGCGGCGGCTCTAGGGTTTCCTGTAGGCGTGGACTAGGCAACGAGCTCGGCATGGAAAGGCGAACCTCGGGGCGACTCCATGCATTAAATAGCCTCGAGTCCGTGTCCGAGACGGCGGCGACGGCGAACGGAGTCCGCGCTAATCCGGCCGGAGACGAAGACGTGGAGCCGTACACGCGGCACGACCAACGGCCCGCGATCGCAAGCGAATCGGGTTCGACTCGGTCTCGACTAGGGGCGACGTGGCGCAATCACAACCGTTGGATCTTAATCCAACGGTCGCGTGGCTAGGGTTCGGGGCGAGCGGGTTCGGCTCGACCACGTGGCTCGGGTCGGACTCGAACTCGAGTCTGACTCGGGCTCGGTCGGATGAACAGTAACCGACTCAGTTTGAATTTCCAGCGATTTAATATTTAAAATAATTCCCAGTAATTCATTTAATTCATTAAAAATAGCAAATGACTCAGAAAAATTCCAGAAAAATTCTGGAAAATACTTTGGATCATTTTGGACTCAAATAAAATATTTCCAACAAAATTTTATTTGCAAAATTAAATCCTTTAATTATTTCAAAATGGAATAAATTCAAATAAATTCCAAATAAATCCAAATAAATTCCAGAAAATTCCAAAAATTCACCAAAGTGCCAAATCACACATGAATTCAAGAAAAGCAAAATTTTGGGGTGTTACAAACCTCCTTAATAGAATCTCGCCCCGAGATTCGTGGCTTACTACTGAGAATAGGTTTGGAAACTCTTTCTTCAAATCCTCTTCGCGCTCCCAAGTCGCTTCGCTTTCTTCATGGTTGCTCCAATCGAACTCTACGTAAACGGGTTGACTTGTTTCTAGTTTCTCGATCCATTGTGTCCAGAATCCTCACGGGATGCTCCTTATAAGTCAAGTCCTCTTGCAACTCAATTAACTCTAGCGGTGTCTGCTCTCAGGAACTCGGAGGCACTTCTTCAATCGGGACACATGGAATACGTCGTGCACTCCTGCTAACGATCGTGGGCAACTCCGGTGATAAGCAACTCGCCTCTGCGACTCAAAATCTTAAATGGTCCAACATAACGGGTGCGAAGTTTCCCTTTGGCATGGAACCTCTTAACTCCCCGAGAGGCGTAACTCGAGGTATACAAAGTCTTACGGTTCAAAACTCAAATCTCGGCGACGATTGTCAAGATAACTCTTCTCACGAGATTGGGCTATCTTCAACCTTTCTCTAATCATGGCGATCCGCTCTTCACCTCTTGAAGAATATCAGGCCCAAAGACACGCGCCACGGTCTCATTCCAATTCAATGGCGTCAGACAGTGGTCGACCATACAAAGGCCTCAAAAGGTGACATCTCAGAACTAGCCTGATAACTATTGTTGTAATCGAACTCGGCATACGGCAAACTCTTATCCCAAGAGGTAGCATAAGCCAATGCACAAGCTCTTAACATATCCTCCAGAATCTGGTTGACTCTTTCGGTCTGTCCATCCGCCTGGATGATAAGTCAGATCAAGTTCAAACGGGTTCCCATGGTTTCATGCAACTTATTCCCGTAACCTTGAGGTAAATTGGGTACCTCTGTCTGATACAATCCTCTTTGGCACTCCGTGCAAGCAGACAATCTCGATCATGTATAATTACGCTAATTTATCTCCCGAGTAAGTGATCTTCACGGGATAAAATGGGCTACTTTAGTCAAGCGATCCACTATAACCCATATGGAGTCGTGAACCTCCTTGAGTCTTCTAAACCGGTAATGAAATCCATTCCGATTTCCTCCCACTTCCACTCGAGTATTTTCGGTTTGTAGCAATCTCGCTGGTCTCTCGATGCATTGCCTTGACTCTCTGGCATACGCCGCACAATGCAACATGCTCGGCAACTTCACGTTTCATACTCGGCCACCGAATCTCTCCTTCAAATCCTGATACATCTTGGCGCTTCCAGGATGAATCGAGTACTTAGAGTCATGGGCTTCTTCCATAATCAGTTGCTTTAACTCCTTTTTGTTAGGCACACAAATGCGATCCTTCATCCACAACGTGCCTTGCTCATCCAACTTGAAGTCCTCTGCCTTGCCTTCCTCCTTGATGGACTTAATCCTGCGGATCTTGTCATCATCCTTCTGTCCTTCTCGGATCTGATCCTCTAGGGTAGGCTTTACTTCTAATGCGGCCAAGAATCCCCTAGGTACTACCTCAATCTTCATTTTCTGAAAATCCTCACATAACTCATCCTGACTTGTGGCTAGCAACGTACTCACGGTATGGCTTTTCCGACTCAGGGCATCGGCTACTACGTTGGCCTTCCCGGGATGGTAATGGATTCCAACATTATAGTCTTTGATCAACTCTAACCATCTCTCCGCCTCATATTCAGATCCGATCGGGTGAATATGTACTTAAGGCTCTTATGATCCGTATATACTTCACATCTGCTTTCCAATCGATAGTGACGCCATATCTTCAAAGCATGCACTACGCAGCCTAACTCTAAGTCATGTGTCGGATAATTTTCCTCATGCGGCCTCAATCGCCTTGATGCATAAGCGATTTACCTTCCGCTTCGTGACAAAGACACATCCAAGTCCTTGGCGCGATGCGTCACAATAAATATCGAAGCTTTGAGCAACATCCTAGAGAACTAACACCGTGCCGACGCCAATCGCTTCTTCAGCTCCTGGAATCCTTTCTCACATTCAAGCGCCCATGCAAACTTCCTTTCCTTCTTCGATTGCGTAAGAGGTTTCGCAATTGTCGAGAAGCCTTCGATGAAACGGCGGTAGTATCCTGCCATTCCAAGGAAACTCCGACCGGGTCACGCTCTTCGGATGCTCCCAATGTAACACTGACTTCTACTTTGCTTGGATCTATGGCGACTCTTCATGCGGTCATTACATGTCCAAGAAACTCCACCTTGTCCTTCCAAAAATCACACTTGCTGAACTTGGCGAAAAGTTGTCGTTCCTCGCCTTTTCCAAAACTCGCCTTAAGTGTTCGGCATGTTCATCCTCTGCCTTGGAGTAGATTAGGATATCGTCTATGAACACGACGACAAACTTGTCCAAATATTCCATGAACACCTTATTCATCATATTCATGAAATAGGTCGGGCGATTCGTCAGCCCAAAGGACATAATCAGAACTCGTAATGTCCATATCTTGACGAGAATGCAGTCTTCGAATATCTTCCGATCGGATCTTCAATCGATGGTATCCCGATCTCGATCAATCTTGGAGAAAACTCCGCTCCTCTCAACTGATCAAACAAATCATCAATCCTGGGTAGCGGATACTTATTCTTCATCGTGACTTCGTTGAGTGCACGGTAGTCAATGCACATCCCGAAACTCCCGCCCTTCTTCTTAACAAACAAAGCGGTGCTCCCCACGGCGACTAACTCGGTCCGATAAATCCTTTCTCCATTAACTCTTCTATTTGTTTCTTCATTTCTACCAACTCCTCGGTAGACGTCCGATAGGGTCTCTTTGCTATCGGTCTTGTGCAGTACAAGTTCTATCACAAACTCTATGTCCCCTGTCTCGCGGCATACCAGGTAGATCTTCGGGAAAAACATCTCGGGTACTCATTCACTACTTTGAAACATCCTCTATGCTGATTGTCGTGGTACTGTTAACCATCAATCGTCCATCTCTAACTGCAGTGGCTTGAAATTCCACTTTCTTCCCACACTGCTCTCAATCGAGATAGTCCTTCGCCCACAATCCAATACGGCCTTGTGCTTGGATAACCAATCCATTCCCAATATGACGTCTAAGGTCCGGGTCTCCAAAATTATAAGGTTTGCTAGGAACTCTATTCCACCTATCAAGATTCTCACCCCTAACATCCTACTTTCGCTCGGAGTTCGGAACCAGGGTTTGAACTAAAAGCATGCACTTAAGTCTTGCAATCCTCAATTCATTTCTAGTAGCAAAGCCTTGCGAAACAAACGAATGCGAAGCTCAGAGTCAAACAAAATCGCGGGCGGTGTAATCGAGTTAACAAGTAACTTACCCAAGACGACGTCAGTAGCATTATGCAAGGTGCATCTGCGGTGACATGGTTGACTCGGCCTCTCACCACGGTGCAGGGGTGTGGCTCCTGGTCGGCGCCCTAGCTGGGTGGTTCCTAGGTTGAAGCGAATCGGGTCGCTCTGCTGTCTTTCTTTGGACAAGCTGTTGGCAAAGTGTCACGCTCGTTGCGGTTGTAGCAGTCACTGTTCCTTGTCGATCGCCTCGAGTAGCGTTTCTAGCGGGGCTGGGTTTGGTAGTTACGATTGGCAGGTCTTGGTGCCGAGGATGGTGTCCTTGTTGCATTCTCGTGGTTGGAATCAAGAATTGATTTGGTGCAACTCTCAAGCGCCATGCGTTCTGGCGTGATCCTTGCTGCTGCATCCTCGCGCTCCTGTTCTCATCCAGTTCCTTGCGCTGGTCCTCAAGAATAAGCGCCTTATTCACCAACTCTTGGAAATCTGGAAAGGTGTGGGTGATCAATCCCACTTGCAATCCTGAGTTGAGTCCCTTCATAAAACGAGACTGTCTGGATTTATCCGTCGCTACATCCTCAAAAAGCGAAGCGTGCTAGCTGTGTGAACTTGTTTAGGTAGTCGGCCACCGGCTGATTACCTTGCTTGTTGCTCGAACTCCTCCTTCTTAAGGTCCATGATTCCTTCAGCACGTGATATCTTTCGAATGCGGTGAACTCTTCCCAAGTGATATCTTGAGGGTTCTCTTGCGTGGCACGAAGTTCTCCCACCATTCAAGTGTTTTGTTCCTTCCGGTGATGAGAAGCGAGAGTACCTTCTCATTTCCTATGCATTGAGCTATGTGTAGCTTCCTCTCGATTGATCTTAACCAATCATCGGCCTCCAATGGATTGGCATTCCCAGAGAAAGTGGGTGGGTGAGTTCTCATGAACTCGATAGTCTTGTATTCTCGGGCGTGGTCCCCGATTAACTTGATTGGCTGTGGCCTGAGCAAAGGACGTGCTGCATTTGTTGCATCATAGCATGCATCAATCGAGTGCAGGCAGCAAGAAAAGCTCCGAAATTCTGCATATCCAGTGGCGGTGCTGGTGCTCCATCATTGGGGTTTTCTGCTGGGCGAGAACCACTCCCATTGCTTCCAAAGTTTCCACGGGTGTTCACCATCTGTCGATTTGCTCTAGGTTTAGAGATGAGAGGGAAACAAGAATAGACAAGTAATATGGAACTTATTCGGGGCGAAAGGGGTAACCTTAAGGTCCAACTTTATTATTGATATTAATAACTTGGTATGGTTGCTTACAGTGCCTAAGGGCCTTGCAACACATACTGCACACTCAGCAAACAAAGCAAATCCAAATCGAACTAATTCTGGAGTCTAACGCCTAAAGGGTGACTCTTTATTCTATGACGCGACTCGGCGAAGGAGTCTCACTATAGAACCTATGCTCACTCATCGAGAAAACCTCCACGGCCTGGTACGGTGCTGTGGGCATAGGCGCCAAACGATCGCCATGTCCAAATGATCGTGTCCTCTGTGGTAGTCGAAGAAGCGATGTCCTCATCGAGATCCGACTCCTCTCGGATCTCGGCTCGTGTAGCTCGAAATCTTGGCTCTAGGTCCGGGTCCGCATAAGGTCATCTCCAACTCGTCAATCCTTCGTAGAAGGTGTGCCACATACTCTTGAGCTTCCGCCATCTCGTTCTTCTCTGTCGTGATCTCCTTGCGGGCCTTGCAGCAGCTCCTTTCTTGTATTATCTAGTACATCCTCCTGGGCGACGACAAATCGTGCCAACTGTGTAATCGTGGCATCCTCATCCTGAATCGCCTTCGGGTCAAGAAGGTTATCGCTGCGCGGATGGTAACGGGACACCGTACTCTCCAATTCTCTGGCGTAGATAAGGGTAATGTGCCGCATTGCTCGTCGTGATACTTCTTGGATACCCATCTGCATTGTAGATCTCCTGGCAGTGCAGTGTATCGGGCGATTGCCTGGGCCCTTTTTCCTAGCAGGTACCTCAATCCTCACGTCACAAGCCTTGATCAATCCCGCTTGTCTGATCACTTCCACTTGGTATTGCGGCTTCTCAAAATCTCCGAGAATCAGAGCATATGCCAAAGTTCCTTGGCGTGACCAACTCCCAGATCAACGTAGTTGAACTCTTCCTCCATCTGTCACAAGAGTGCTTTTCGTAAGAACTCGGAATTTTTAAATTGTGACAAGGTAAGGGAAAATTTCAGCAAGAGACAAGAAAAGAGAGAAGGGGATAAGTCGAGATGTCATTTCTTATCTTGACAAACTTTTAGCTTTTAGAAAATAGGTTTTATCCTCACTACGACCATTCTAGCTTAGGGTTGAGCCTACAGCCAACCTCGGCTCGATACCACCTCTGCCGGGACCCCGAATTTGCAAATCCGGACCCTCTGTTTATTCAGCACTAGTCCAGGAAAGCGAAAGTGCACACAGTCATAACAATGGAAAAAAACACAATCAAAACACTCGATACCAATAAAGTACTTTAATTAAATAACTAAATGGTTACTCGACCTTATGGTCAAGTTACAAATGTATGCCTCGTAAGGCTAAACTTATTCAGAGAAAAATAATAGTAGCAGCGGAAAAACAACGAAGGTAACATCGTGGGCGCCATCCAAAGATATACCACGTGCAACCGATCGGGCTCGCATCCCTAAGTAGACGAGTCCTCTTGGAGTTCCTCCTCCAAAGCCGGGCGTAATCTCCTCTTCAACCGATATTGTGTTGAGGCAAGGGTGAGTACTTGGTACTCAGCAAGTCATGCCTGTAATGCAAGCTAATATACTATATGCATGGCTTGGTACAAAGGAATAGCTCAAGGTGTATTTGCGAAACAAAGATTTGACAAGTAATATAAGTAGATTCGAAAGCAGTAGGAATAAGTAAAGCATAAATAACTTTTCAAGAAGTTTAATAAACATTTTCCCCATCCTAAACCACATTTCCATCAACTTTATTATTAGTCCAGCCCAACTTTTCAAACCAAAGTTATTTTTGAGGAAGTCTAACCCTTGACTGTAATTCCCGAGCATTGTCCAGTACCGTGGACACGGCTATTCGAATAGATTCTATACTCTGCAGAGGTTATGCACTTTACCCACAAGATACAGTCAAACACCACAAAGGTGAGTTCCTCAGAATAAAGCCTTCTGGAAGCCTCAAACAACACAGGTGGTCCTCTCCGGTTCGTGCTCTACACCATCCCTTCCCTTAGCCAAGGCGAAGTATGGGACCAACACACTGCTAGATGGGTATCTCGGCCACACCACGATACGCTCCCGTATAATCACACAAACGGTGTAATTGACACCCTGAGGCTCCACAAGTGAGTCCTTAGCGACTTAGTCAACTAGGGCCGTCCCATTCCAGCCATGTGGTTGCAAGTATGACCCAGTTCAAAGGCTTGCAAGGTTAAGTCCTTAGAGTGACCAGGGCAAGACTACCCGAAGAACCAAATCAACATCCCCAATGCCACAACTGGCCCACCTGATTACTCTTGCCACATGCCCCGGTCGAAAACTGTTTATCAAACCCCAGTTGATTACCATGCACCACGTGCCATCAACATCACATGATACTTTTCCAAAACAAGTTCAATCTATCATTAAGTCAACATTAACATTTGATTGTCCAAAATCATGTCATGAGCACGTAGCAGGTCTAAGCAGTGTACTACAACGGTCTAAAACCCATGTTGGCAATCTAATAATGTCCAACTAGTAATCCACAACTAGGGTGACAAAAGGTCATGGCACATACTTAAGTAATCAAGGTGTCATACAGCAAATTGGTATTTATCTAACCCCCATGTTTAAACAAAGTATCTTTCTATTTGATCTAGCATGCAATAGTTTAAATCAAAATAGATTTCGAAATAGGATCAACATGGTCAAAGCACAACTTGCCTTCAAAAAGTACTTGCTCTTGGTCTTGAGTTGGATCCTGAGTCAATACTTCTCCTTCGAATCCTTCCCAAGCACTTCAACGTCTACTCGTAAAGCGTGCAAATAGCAAATACACAAATAAACACTAGGCAAAAACATCCCAAAACTCCAAATAAAATCCATAAACAGAGAGAACATAATTTTCTGGATTTTTAGAAACTGGAATCGTCAAATTTGGAGTTAAGACGCAAAAGTTATGATTATTTAAAGTTTAAATAATCATTTAAATAATTTTACAGAGAAAAACTTTAGTCCAAAAATTAAATAAAATTCATATTTAGGTAGATCTCAATTTTATACAAATTTAGAAATTTGAATCACTCAAATCGGAGTTGAAACGCAAAAGTTATAAGCGTTTGAAGTTTGAATCTAAATTTGAAATCATTATTTCGAATTAATAAATCATTTTCTTTTTCGGAAATTAATTATTGCGTACAAGATGGACACGTGGCAGCCTCGATTGGTTGGTGGCGACGTCACCGTCCATGGACTTGGTCCACGCTCGGCTCGGGTCCACCGTGGACTCGGTCCACGTGAGACTGACATGTGGGACCACTCGGGTGACGTCATCGCTGACGTCAGCGGGGCTCAGCCCTCGGCCCGGCAGTGGGACTCCATCAGCGTCGTATTGGCGTCGGCGCTTTCGGCTGGGACAGCCGACATGCGAGCCCTCGACACGCGGGCCCGCGTGTCGGCGTCCTACCTGCCAGCGTGGGCCAGCCAGCCGCGGCGGTCGATCTTCCCGACACGTGGCGCAATCTCGGCCCGTTGATTTGAAATTCAACGGTCCCGATCGGATCGATGACGACGCGTTTGGGGTGAGCGTGGTCAATCTAAACCGTTGGATCTAGATCCAACGGCTAGGATTGGATCTGGAAATCGCCGCGTGGTTCTTACCGTGGAACGGCGTGGCGCAATCCGGACGTCGGATCTTGATCGGACGGTCCACTGAGCTTCAGCGAGACGGCGATGGCGTCGCGACGGCTTTGCTTGGCCGGAACCGGGAAGACGACGTCGAACGGGCGTTCCGACGCGATCCGGCGAGATGAAGTATGAGCCCAGGTTCGTCTTCGTCGCGGGGGTTCCGAATCTGGCCACGGAAGCGGCGGAGCACGGCTGGTTTGCGGCGAAGGTTGAAGAACTCGCGGCGGCGCTCTTTGGCTCCGGCGAGAAATTGCGGCGGCTCTAGGGTTTCCCTGTAGGCGTGGACTAGGGCAACGAGCTCAGCATGGAAAGGCGAACCTCGGGGGCAGCTCCATGCATTAAATAGCCCTGGAGTCCGTGTCCGAGACGGCGGCGACGGCGAACGGAGTCCGCGGCGAATCCGGCTGGAGACGAAGACGTGGAGCCGTACACGTGGCACGACCAACGGCCACGATCGCGGGCGTAACCGGGTTCGACTCGGTCTCGACTAGGGCGGCGACGGCGACCACAACCGTTGGATCTTAATCCAACGGTCGCGTGGCTAGGGTTCGGGGCGAGCGGGTTCGGCTCGACCACGTGGCTCGGGTCGGACTCGAACTCGAGTCTGACTCGGGCTCGGTCGGATGAACAGTAACCGACTCGGTTTGGATTTCCAGCGATTTAATATTTAAAATAATTCCCAGTAATTCATTTAATTCATTAAAAATAGCAAATGACTCAGAAAAATTCTGGAAAAATTCTGGAAAATACTTTGGATCATTTTGGACTCAAATAAAATATTTCCAACAAAATTTTATTTGCAAAATTAAATTCTTTAATTATTTCAAAATGGAATAAATTCAAATAAATTCCAAATAAATCCAAATAAATTCCAGAAAATTCCAAAAATTCACCAAAGTGCCAAATCACACATGAATTCAAGAAAAGCAAAATTTTGGGGTGTTACAAACCTCCCCCCCTTAATAGAATCTCGTCCCCGAGATTCAGGGCTTACTACAGAATAGGTTTGGAAACTCTTTCTTCAAATCCTCTTCGCGCTCCCAAGTCGCTTCGCTTTCTTCATGGTTGCTCCACTGAACTCTACAGAAACGGGTTGACTTGTTTCTAGTTTCTCGATCCATTGTGTCCAGAATCCTCACGGGATGCTCCTTATAAGTCAAGTCCTCTTGCAACTCAATTAACTCTAGCGGTGTCTGTTCCTCAGGAACTCGGAGGCACTTCTTCAACTGGGACACATGGAATACGTCGTGCACTCCTGCTAACGACTGTGGCAACTCCAGCTGATAAGCAACTTCGCCTCTGCGACTCAAAATCTTAAATGGTCCAACATAACGGGTGCGTAGTTTCCCTTTGTCATGGAACCTCTTAACTCCCCTGAGAGGCGTAACTCTGAGGTATACAAAGTCTTCTGGTTCAAAACTCAAATCTCGGCGACGATTGTCAGCATAACTCTTCTGTCGAGATTGGGCTATCTTCAACCTTTCCCTAATCATGGCGATCTGCTCTTCAGCCTCTTGAAGAATATCAGGCCCAAAGACACGGCGCTCGCCGGTCTCATTCCAATTCAATGGCGTCCGACAGGGTCGACCATACAGTGCCTCAAAAGGTGACATCTGTAAACTAGCCTGATAACTATTGTTGTAACTGAACTCGGCATACGGCAAACTCTTATCCCAAGAGGTAGCATAAGCCAATGCACAAGCTCTTAACATATCCTCCAGAATCTGGTTGACTCTTTCGGTCTGTCCATCCGTCTGTGGATGATAAGTCAGACTTGAAGTTCAAGCGGGTTCCCATGGTTTCATGCAACTTATTCCAGAACCTTGAGGTAAATTGGGTACCTCACATCGATACAATCCTCTTTGGCACTCCGTGCAAACAGACAATCCTGATCATGTATAATTCTGCTAATTTATCTCCCGAGTAAGTGATCTTCACGGGGATAAAATGGGCTACTTTAGTCAAGCGATCCACTATAACCCATATGGAGTCATAACCTCCTTGAGTCTTCGGCAAACCGGTAATGAAATCCATTCCGATTTCCTCCCACTTCCACTCAGGTATTTTCAGCGGCTGTAGCAATCCTGCTGGTCTCTGATGCATTGCCTTGACTCTCTGGCATACGTCGCACAATGCAACATGCTCGGCAACTTCACGTTTCATACTCGGCCACCAGAATCTCTCCTTCAAATCCTGATACATCTTGGCGCTTCCAGGATGAATTGAGTACTTAGAGTCATGGGCTTCTTCCAGAATCAGTTGCTTTAACTCCTTTTTGTTAGGCACACAAATGCGATCCTTCATCCACAACGTGCCTTGCTCATCCAACTTGAAGTCCTCTGCCTTGCCTTCCTCCTTGATGGACTTAATCCTGCGGATCTTGTCATCATCCTTCTGTCCTTCTCGGATCTGATCCTCTAGGGTAGGCTTTACTTCTAATGCGGCCAAGAATCCCCTAGGTACTACCTCAATCTTCATTTTCTGAAAATCCTCACATAACTCATCCTGACTTGTGGCTAGCAACGTACTCACGGTATGGCTTTTCCGACTCAGGGCATCGGCTACTACGTTGGCCTTCCCGGGATGGTAATGGATTCCAACATTATAGTCTTTGATCAACTCTAACCATCTCCTCTGCCTCATATTCAGATCCGACTGGGTGAATATGTACTTAAGGCTCTTATGATCCGTATATACTTCACATCTGTTTCCAATCAGATAGTGACGCCATATCTTCAAAGCATGCACTACGGCAGCTAACTCTAAGTCATGTGTCGGATAATTTTCCTCATGCGGCCTCAACTGCCTTGATGCATAAGCGACGACCTTTCCGTTCTGCATCAGCACACATCCAAGTCCTTGGCGCGATGCGTCACAATAAATATCGAAGCTTTGAGCAACATCCGGTAGAACTAACACCGGTGCTGACGTCAATCGCTTCTTCAGCTCTCGAAATCCTTTCTCACATTAAGGCGTCCCATGCAAACTTCCTTTCCTTCTTCAGCGATTGCGTAAGAGGTTTCGCAATTGTCGAGAAGCCTTCGATGAAACGGGCGGTAGTATCCTGCCATTCCAAGGAAACTCCGAATCTGGGTCACGATCTTCGGATGCTCCCAATGTAACACGCCTTCTACTTTGCTTGGATCTCTGGCGACTCCTTCGCGGGTCATTACATGTCCAAGAAACTCCACCTTGTCCTTCCAAAAATCACACTTGCTGAACTTGGCGAAAAGTTGCTGTTCCTCGGCTTTTCCAAAACTCGCCTTAAGTGTTCGGCATGTTCATCCTCTGTCTTGGAGTAGATTAGGATATCGTCTATGAACACGACGACAAACTTGTCCAAATATTCCATGAACACCTTATTCATCATATTCATGAAATAGGCTGGCGCATTCGTTAAACCCAAAGGACATAATCAGTAAACTCGTAATGTCCATATCTTGACGAGAATGCGATCTTGAATATCTTCTGATCGGATCTTCAACTGATGGTATCCCGATCTCAGATCAATCTTGGAGAAAACTCCGGCTCCTCTCAACTGATCAAACAAATCATCAATCCTGGGTAGCGGATACTTATTCTTCACTGTGACTTCGTTGAGTGCACGGTAGTCAATGCACATCCTGAAACTCCCGTCCTTCTTCTTGACAAACAAAACTGGTGCTCCCCACGGCGACGAACTCGGTCTGATAAATCCTTTCTCCATTAACTCTTCTAGCTGTTTCTTCATTTCTACCAACTCCTCGGTGGACATCCGATAGGGTCTCTTTGCTATCGGTGCTGTACCAGGTACAAGCTCTATCACAAACTCTATGTCCCTGTCTGGCGGCATACCAGGTAGATCCTCCGGAAAAACATCTGGGTACTCATTCACTACTGAAACATCCTCTATGCTGATTGTCGTGGTACTGTTAACCATCAACTGTCCATCTCTAACTGCAGTGGCTTGAAATTCCACTTTCTTCCCACACGGGCTCTCAACTGAGATAGTCCTTCGTCCACAATCCAATACGGCCTTGTGCTTGGATAACCAATCCATTCCCAATATGACGTCTAAGGTCTGGGTCTCCAAAATTATAAGGTTTGCTAGGAACTCTATTCCACCTATCAGTATTCTCACCCCGGAACATCCTACTTTCGTTCGGAGTTCGGAACCAGGGGTTTGAACTAAAAGCATGCACTTAAGTCTTGCAATCCTCAATTCATTTCTAGTAGCAAAGCCTTGCGAAACAAACGAATGCGAAGCTCCAGAGTCAAACAAAACTGTTGCGCAGTCGAGTTAACAAGTAACTTACCCAAGACGACGTCCGTAGCATTATGCAAGTGCATCCGGTGACATGGTTGACTCGGCCTCTCACCACGGCCTGGGGTGTGGCTCCTGGTCTTTGGCGCCCTAGCTGGGTGGTTCCTAGGTTGAAGCGAATCGGGTCGCTCTGCTGTCTTCTTTGGACAATCATTGGCAAAGTGTCCTGGCTCGTTGCGATTGTAGACTTTGTTCCTTCTTTATCGCTCGGAGTAAGCGTTTCTAGCGGGGCTGGGTTTGGTAGTTACGATTGGTGTCTTGGTCTTTGAGGATGGTGTCCTTGTTGCATTCGTGGTTGGAATCTGAAGAATTGATTTGGTGCAACTCTCAAGCGCCATTGCGTTCCTGGCGTGATCCTTGCTGCCGCATCTCGCGCTTCTGTTCTCATCCAGTTCCTTGCGCTTGTCCTCAAGAATAAGCGCCTTATTCACCAACTCTTGGAAATCTGGAAAGGTGTGGGTGATCAACCCCACTTGCAATCTGAGTTGAGTCCCTTCATAAAACGAGACTGCCTGGATTTATCCGTCGCTACATCCTCAGTGCGTAGCGTGCTAGCTGTGTGAACTTGTTTAGGTAGTCGGCCTTTGGTGATTACCTTGCTTCAGTGCTCTGAACTCCTCCTTCTTAAGGTCCATGATTCCTTCAGGCACGTGATCTTGTCGGAATGCGTTTGTGAACTCTTCCCAAGTGATATCTTGAGGGTTCTCTTGCGTGTATGAAGTTCTCCCACCATTCGGCAATTGTTCCTTCGGTGATGAGAAGCGTAGAGTACCTTCTCATTTCCTATGCATTGAGCTATGTGTAGCTTCCTCTCGATTGATCTTAACCAATCATCGGCCTCCAATGGATTGGCATTCCCGAGAGAAAGTGGGTGGGTGAGTTCTCATGAACTCGATAGTCTTGTATTCGGCGTGGTCACGATTAACTTGATTGGCTGTGGCTCGAGCAAAGGACGTGCTGCATTTGTTGCATCATAGCATGCATCAAGCGAGTCTGGGCAGCAAGAAAAGCTCGAAATTCTGCATATCCGGTGGCGGTCTTTGGTGCTCCATCATTGGGGTTTTCTGCTGGGCGAGAACCACTCCCATTGCTTCCAAAGTTTCCACGGGTGTTCACCATCTGTCGATTTGCTCTAGGTTTAGAGATGAGAGGGAAACAAGAATAGACAAGTAATATGGAACTTATTCGGGGCGAAAGGGGTAACCTTAAGGTCCAACTTTATTATTGATATTAATAACTTGGTATGGTTGCTTACAGTGCCTAAGGGCCTTGCAACACATACTGCACACTCAGCAAACAAAGCAAATCCAAATCGAACTAATTTTGGAGTCTAACGCCTAAAGGGTGACTCTTTATTCTATGACGCGACTCGGCGAAGGAGTCTCACTATAGAACCTATGCTCACTCATCGAGAAAACCTCCACGGCCTGGGTACGGGTGCTGTGGCATAGGCGCGAAACGATCGCCATGTCCAGATCGTGTCCTCTGTGGTAGTCGAAGAAGCGATGTCCTCATCGAGATCTCGACTCCGTGGATCTGGCTCGTGTAGCTCGAGTAATCGGCTCGGGTCTGGTCCGCATACAAGGTCATCTCCAACTCGTCAATCCTTCGTAGAAGGTGTGCCACATACTCTTGAGCTTCCCGCCATCTGTTCTTCTCTCGCCGTGATCTCCTTGCGGGCCTTCAGTAGCTCCTTGCCTGTATTATCTAGTACATCCTCCTGGCGACGACAAATCGTGCCAATCGTGTAACCGTGGCATCCTCATCACGAATCGCCGGGTCAAGAAGGTTATCGCTGCGCGGATGGTAACGGGACACCGTACTCTCCAATTCTCTGGCGTAGATAAGGGTAATGTGCCGCATTGCTCGTCGTGATACTTCTTGGATACCCATCTGCATTGTAGATCTCTGGCAAAGGCAGTGTATCGGGCGATTGCCTGGGCCCTTTTTCCTAGCAGGTACCTCAATCCTCACGTCACAAGCCTTGATCAATCCCGCTTGTCTGATCACTTCCACTTGGTATTGCGGCTTCTCAAAATCTCTGAGAATCTGTAGCATATGCCAAAGTTCCGCGGCGTGACCAACTCCCAAATCAACGTAGTTGAACTCTTCCTCCATCTGTCACAAGAGTGCTTTTCGTAAGAACTCGGAATTTTTAAATTGTGACAAGGTAAGGGAAAATTTCAGCAAGAGACAAGAAAAGAGAGAAGGGGATAAGTCGAGATGTCATTTCTTATCTTGACAAACTTTTAGCTTTTAGAAAATAGGTTTTATCCTCACTACGACCATTCTAGCTTAGGGTTGAGCCTACAGTCAACCTGGCTCTGATACCACCTCTGTCGGGACCCCGAATTTGCAAATCCGGACCCTCTGTGTATTCAGCACTAGTCTAGGAACGCGCTAGTGCACACAGTCTTAACATTGGTAAATATCACAATCATACCACTCGATACCAATAAAGTACTTTAATTAAATAACCAAACTGGTTACTCGACCTTATGGTCAAGTTACAAATGTATGCCTCGTAAGGCGAAACTTATTCAGAGAAAAATAATAGTAGCAGCGGAAAAACAACGAAGGTAACATCGTGGCGCCATCCAAAGATACCACAGGCAATCGATCGGCTCGCATCCCCTAAGTAGACGAGTCCTCTTGGAGTTCCTCCTCCAAAGCTGGCGTAATCTCCTCTTCAACTGATATTGTGTTGAGGCAAGGGTGAGTACTTGGTACTCAGCAAGTCATGCACAGAATGCAAGCTAATATACTATATGCATGGCTTGGTACAAAGGAATAGCTCAAGGTGTATTTGCAGTAAACAGCATTTGAAAAGTAATGTAAATAGATTCGAAAGCAGTGGAAATAAGTAAAACATAAATAACTTTTCAAGAAGTTTAGTAAACATCTTTCCCATCCTAATCCACATTTCCATCAACTTCATTATTAGTCCAACCCAACTTTTCAAACCAAAGTTATTTTTAGAAAGTCTAACCCTTGACTGTAATTCCCGAGCATTGTCCAGTACCGTGGACACGGCTATTCGAATAGATTCTAAACTCTGCAGAGGTTATGCACTTTACCCACAAGATACAGTCAAACACCACAAAGGCGAGTTCAGTGAATAAAGCCTTTCGGAAGCCTCAAACAACACAGGTGGTCCTCTCCGGTTCGTGCTCTACACCATCCCTTCCCTTAGCCAAGGCGAAGTATGGGACCAACACACCGTTAGATGGGTATCTGGCCACAGCCACGATACGCTCCCCCGTACAATCACACAAACGGTGTAATTGACACCCTGAGGCTCCACAAGTGAGTCCTTAGCGACTTAGTCAACTAGGGCCGTCCCATTCCAGCCATGTGGTTGCAAGTATGACCCAGTTCAAAGGCTTGCAAGGTTAAGTCCTTAGAGTGACCAGGGCAAGACTACAGAAGAACCAAATCAACATCCCCAATGCCACAATCGCCCACCTGATTACTCTTGCCACATGCCCCTGGCCGAAATCGCTTATCAAACCCCAGTTGATTACCATGCACCACGTGCCATCAACATCACATGATACTTTTCCAAAACAGGTTCAATCTATCATTAAGTCAACATTAACATTTGATTGTCCAAAATCATGTCATGAGCACGTAGCAGGTCTAAGCAGTGTACTACAACGGTCTAAAACCCATGTTGGCAATCTAATAATGTCCAACTAGTAATCCACAACTAGGGTGACAAAAGGTCATGGCACATACTTAAGTAATCAAGGTGTCATACAGCAAATTGGTATTTATCTAACCCCCATGTTTAAACAAAGTATCTTTCTATTTGATCTAGCATGCAATAGTTTAAATCAAAATAGATTTCGAAATAGGATCAACATGGTCAAAGCACAACTTGCCTTCAAAAAGTACTTGCTCTTGGTCTTGAGTTGGATCCTGAGTCAATACTTCTCCTTCGAATCCTTCCGGCACTTCAACGTCTACTCGTAAAGCGTGCAAATAGCAAATACACAAATAAACACTAGGCAAAAACATCCCAAAACTCCAAATAAAATCCATAAACAGAGAGAACATAATTTTCTGGATTTTTAGAAACTGGAATCACAAATTTGGAGTTAAGACGCAAAAGTTATGATTATTTAAAGTTTAAATAATCAATTAAATAATTTTACAGAGAAAAACTTTAGTCCAAAAATTAAATAAAATTCATATTTAGGTAGATCTCAATTTTATACAAATTTAGAAATTTGAATCACTCAAATCGGAGTTGAAACGCAAAAGTTATAAGCGTTTGAAGTTTGAATCTAAATTTGAAATCATTATTTCGAATTAATAAATCATTTTCTTTTTCGGAAATTAATTATTGCGTCAGCATGGACACGTGGCAGCCTCTGATTGGTTGGCTGACGTCAGCCGGTCCATGGACTTGGTCCACGCTCGGCTCGGGTCCACCGTGGACTCGGTCCACGTGAGACTGACATGTGGGACCACTCGGGTGACGTCATTGCTGACGTCAGCGGGGCTCAGCCCTCAGCGCTGACAGGTGGGACCCGCTATGACGTCATTGCTGACGTCAGCGCTCGGCTGGGACAGCCGCTGACATGCGGGCCCTCTGACACGCGGGCCCCGCGTGTCAGCGTCACACGCACGCGCGGCGGCGGCCCGACCGCGACGCCGGTCGATCTCCCGACCCGTGGCGCAATCTCGGCCGTTGATTTGAAATTCAACGGTCCCGATCGGATCTGATGACGCACGTTTGGGGTGAACGTGGTCAATCTAAACCGTTGGATCTAGATCCAACGGCTAGGATTGGATCTGGAAATCGCACGTGGTTCTTACCGTGGAACGACGTGGCGCAATCCGACGCGTCGGATCTTGATCGGACGGTCCACGAGCTCGCGAGGACGGCGATGGCGTCGCGACGGCTTGCTGCGCGGCGGAACCGGGAAGACGACGCGTCGAACGGCGTTCGACGCAGTCCGGCGAGATGAAGTATGAGCCCAGGTTCGTCGTCGCGGGGTTCCGACCGCCACGCAGGCGGCGAGCACGGCTGGTTTGCGGCGAAGGTTGAAGAACTCGCGGCGGCGCTCTTTGGCTCCGGTGAGAAATTGCGGCGGCTCTAGGGTTTCCCTGTAGGGCGTGGACTAGGCAACGAGCTCGGCATGGAAAGGCGAACCTCGGGGGCAGCTCCATGCATTAAATAGCCCTGGAGTCCGTGTCCGAGACGGCGGCGACGGCGACGGAGTCTGCGGCGAATCCGGCTGGAGACGAAGACGTGGAGCCGCACACGTGGCACGACCAACGGCCCGCGATCGCGGGCGTAACGGGTTCGACTTCGGTCTCGACTAGAAGGCGGCGTGGCGCCAATCACAACCGTTGGATCTTAATCCAGCGGCCGCGTCAACTAGGGTTGAAGCGGCGGGTTCGGCTCGACCACGTGGCTCGGTCGGACTCGAACTCGAGTCCGACTCGGGCTCGATCGGATGAACAAGAATCGACTCGCTTTGAATTTCCAGCGATTTAATATTTAAAATAATTCCCGATAATTCATTTAATTCATTAAAAATAGCAAATGACTCGAGAAAAATTCGAGAAAAATTCGGAAAATACTTTGGATCATTTTGGACTCAAATAAAATATTTCCAACAAAATTTTATTTGCAAAATTAAATCCTTTAATTATTTCAAAATGGAATAAATTCAAATAAATTCCAAATAAATCCAAATAAATTCAAGAAAATTCCAAAAATTCACCAAAGTGCCAAATCACACATGAATTCAAGAAAAGCAAAATTTTGGGGTGTTCTGATGTGCATCTTAGAATGTGCTACGGCTATGTACGGCCCATTCGGCATGTTTGGAAGAAAGTTTCGTTTAGGTACAGCATACATTACGTATGTTGCTAACGGTACCATTTTGGGTCCCTGTGGATGAATGTTTAACGCAGACTCAAGCGTACTCGAAATGCTTGCGAAATGAGCTAGGCACGTGTGAAGTCCATTCGGCGTGTTGGACACTCGATTTCGTTTGGCGTCGTTTTGTAAGCACATAAGCATGCATGCACCCATTGCGACTCCATCGTGGAGGAATGTTTCACATCGACCCGTAAAGATCGTAAATGAATTTTGGATGGGCTAAAATGCATATCAAGTCCATTCGTGTCGTTCGGCAGAGAGTTCCTATTCATGCATCGTCTTCATACGCATGCGACTCAAAGTAACGATTGGGACCCGTCGCGGTGGAGGGCATGACTCAGACTCATTTGGAATCGAAATGCATTTCAAATGAGCTAGGGGCATAGGAAGTCGATTCTCGGTTGCTTGGCACCATTGTTCGATCCGTGAACCATTAAGACGCTCGAAGCTTACGAGTACCATTTATCGTGCAGGTCTCGCAACGATTCGGAGGGACCCAAAGTCGATGCTAATAGGAGCTAATAAACAGATGAAGTCCATTTGGGGTGCTTGAAACTCAGTTTCATTTCTTGCGTCATTTTCTATCGCATGTCAAGCATCAGACGGCTAAGGCCGGAAAGTTCCACACCAACTCGAAGAGATTTCAAATGCGTGCCGAACAGAGTTACGAGGCATACAAAGTCCATTCGCGGTGTTTCGCATACTGTTTTTGATGAGGACATCTCCACAATGGATACAACCAGCTCTAACTCCACTCGCCAGGAACCACCACTTCAAGGACCACTCACTCGAGCCCGTGCACATCAATTAAATTATCAGGTGAAGGCGTTCCTAAGTATTCCAATTAATGATACGATGAATGGGATGCTACTTAATTTTTGTGATGATGTGATTCTTCTTAGGAACCATGGGGAAGGCCTACAATGCACAACGGAGTTCGCGTCCGAAGGGAAGAGCAAATTGGAATCAGATTCGGCTTCCCAGAGATGGCCAAACTCAAACGGCCATAAATTTTGATCCAGAAGGCTTCTGGAGGTCTATGAGTACAAGAACGAAAGCTCTGGTTGTCCTCTTTCAAACCGATCCGAGATCACCTCCAAATTCTATCCGAGTCAACGGGATTTTGCAAAACAATGCAGCGCACTTTCCCAGTCCGAGTCTAATTGGGCTTTAGTCTTATATTTTGAGTTGTAATTAGTTGGCCCATGTTAAGGCCTAGGGCTGCACGTCCCTTGGTCTATAAATAGCCAGCCGCCAACATAATTAGGGTTGGGTTTTATTTGATTCAGATAGCCATTGCTTCTGCTTGTACTCACGCGTGCCGACTAGGCCGCCCGTCTACTTGTTCATCGGAACCCCACTTTGAGTGTTATAGTTTCAGAACCAATCCGATTTCATATTTGCAATTGAGTTGCTTGTAATCCCTTGTTCTTGCTGGTTCTTCGATTGCCCGCAGGAACAAAGACCTTCGTGGTCAGGTTGATCGTGCCTTCCGCGGGATCAATAACCTCCAGGAGGGTGGTGTACCGGTCGCTAAGGCGCAACGTCGGGTTCGTTGTAGTCGGGCCGCCAACTTCGCCCTCCACCAAATCGTCGCTACCTCCTCTCATCAAAAGATCGGGACGCCTAGTTCATATCAGTTTTCTTCCGTTGAACAGTTTCATACACAAGCATCTTACAGAACCCGTTGGGACCCACCGTAGAGGAATGTTCCACAACGACTCAGATGGTTTTGAAATGCGTGCCAAAGTGACTAAAGCGAACAAGAAGATCATTCGGGGTGTTTGGCACTCATTTTCCTTCCGTCACCTGTTTGCGTGCTGGTGTAGCTGCAGTGCCCGTTGGGACCAGCCGTAGTGTAATGTGTCACACCGGCTGGGTCGGAAACGAAACTAAAGCTGAAAAACACAAGCGAACTTCGTAGGTTCATTCGGGGTGTTTGGCACTCAGTTTGTTTCGCGCATCGCTTTCGTTTGTACGCAGCCAGACAGAAGCGTCGCGAACCCGCCTTGGTGGAATATTTCACGCCGACTCGGACGGATTCGAAATGCCTGCCAAAATGAGTTACGACACATGCCAAGTCCACTGGTCGTGCTTGCCGCTCGGTTTCATTTCTGCATCATTTTCGTGCGGACGCACCCTACAGTACTCGTTCGTGCACGGCGTGACGGAATGTTTCCGCAGACACTCGAGACGGATTCGTAATGCATGCCGAATGTGCTACGGCTATGTACGGCCCATTCGGCATGTTTGGAAGAAAGTTTCGTTTCGTGCAACGCCCTGTTACGTATGTTGCTAACGGTACCATGTTGGGTCCCCTGTGGATGAATGTTTAACGCAGACTCGAGCGTACTCGAAATGCTTGCCGAAATGAGCTAGGGCACGTGTGAAGTCCATTCGGCGTGTTGGACAATCAGTTTCATTTCGGGCGTCGTTTTTCTAAGCACATAAGCATGCAAGCACCCATTGCGACCCATCGTGGAGGAATGTTTCACACTAACCCAGAAAGATCAGAAATGAATTTTGGATGGGGTAAAATGCATATCAAGTCCATTCATGCTGTTTGGCAGAGAGTTCCTATTCGTGCATCGTCTTCATACGCATGCAGCTCAAAGTAACAGTTGGGACCCGTCGCGGTGGAGGGCAAGACTCAGACTCGGGTGGAATCGAAATGCATGCCGAAATGAGCTAGGGGGCATAGGAAGTCGATTCTGGTTGCTTGGCACCATTGTTCAATCCGTGCACCATTCCGGCACGCTCGAAGCTTACAGTACCATTTATCGTGCAGGTCTCGCAACGATTCGGAGGGACCCAAAGTCGATGCTAATAGGAGCTAGCAAACAGATGAAGTCCATTTGGGGTGCTTGACACTCAGTTTCATTTCTTGCGTCATTTTCTAACGCATGCTGCTTATTGTACGCGTTGCGTCGGAAAGTTCCACACCGACTCGAAGAGATTCCAAATGCATGCCGAACGGAGTTACGAGGCATACGAAGTCCATTCGCGGTGTTTCGCATGCTGTTTTTGATGAGGACATCTCCACAATGGATACAACCAGCTCTAACTCCACTCACAAGGAACCACCACTTCAAGGACCACTCACTCGAGCCCGTGCACGTCAATTAAATTATCAGGTGAAGGCGTTCCAAAGTATTCCAATTAATGATTCAATGAATGGGATGCTACTTAATTTTTGTGATGATGTGATTCTTCTTAGGAACCATGGGGAAGGCCTACAACGCACAAGGGAGTTCGCGTCCGAAGGGAAGAGCAAATTGGAATCAGATTCGGCTTCCCAGAGATGGCCAAATTCAAGCGGCCATAAATTTTGATCCAGAAGGCTTCTGGAGGTCTATGAGTACAAGAACGAAAGCTCTGGTTGTCCTCGTTCAAACTGATCCGAGATCACCTCCAAATTCTATCCGAGTCAACGGGATTTCGCAAAACAATGCAGTGCACTTTCCCAGTCAGAGTCTAATTGGGCTTTAGTCTTATATTTTGAGTTGTAATCAGTTGGCCCATGTTAAGGCCTAGGGCTGCACATCCCTTGGTCTATAAATAGCCAGCCGCCAACATAATAAAGGTTGGGTTTTATTTGATTCAGATAGCCATTGCTTCTGCTTGTACTCGCGCGTGCCGACTAGGCCGCCCGTCTACTTGTTCATCGGAACCCCACTTTGAGTGTTATAGTTTCAGAACCAATCCGATTTCATATTTGCAATTGAGTTGCTTGTAATCCCTTGTTCTTGCTGGTTCTTCGATTGCCCGCAGGAACAAAGACCTTCGTGGTCAGGTTGATCGTGCCTTCCGCGGGATGAATAACCTCTAGGAGGGTGGTGTACCGGTCGCTAAGGCGCATCGTCGGGTTTGTTGTAGTCGGGCCGCCAACTTCGCCCTCCACCAAATCGTCGCTACCTCCTCTCATCGAAAGATCGGGACGCCTAGTTCATATCAGTTTTCTTCCGTTGAATAGTTTCATACGCAAGCATCTTATAGAACCCGTTGGGACCCGCCGTGGAGGAATGTTCCACAACGACTCGGACGGTTTTGAAATGCGTGCCAAAGTGACTACGGCGAACAAGAAGATCATTCGGGATGTTTGGCACTCGCTTCTTCCGTCACTGCTTATGCGTCGGTGCAGTGCAGGGAACTGTTGGGACCAGCCGTAGTGGAATGTGTCACACCGGCTGGGTCGAAAACGGAACTAAAGCTGAAAAGCACAAGCGAACTTCGTAGGTTCATTCGGGGTGTTTGGCACTCATTTTGTCTCGCGCATCGCTTTCGTTTGTACGCGTCTGATGAGCGCGAACCCGTCTTGGTGGAATATTTCGCTACCGACTCGGACGGATTCAAATGCCTGCCAAAATGAGTTACGACACATGCCAAGTCCATCGGTTGTGCTTGCCGCCGTTTCATTTACGCATCATTTTCGTATGGCGCTCCTACTGATTGCTCGTTAGTTGCACAGCGCGAAGGAATGTTTCACAGACACTCAGACGGATTCGTAATGCATGCCGAATGTGCTACGGCTATGTACGGCCCTTTCGGCATGTTTGGAAGAAAGTTTCGTTTCGTGCAACGCCCTGTTACGTATGTTGCTAACGGTACCATTTTGGGTCCCCTGTGGATGAGTTTAACGCAGACTCGAGCTTACTCGAAATGCTTGCCGAAATGAGCTAGGGCACGTGTGAAGTCCATTCGGCGTGTTGGACACTCAGTTTCGTTTCGGGAGTCGTTTTTGTAAGCACATAAGCATGCAAGCACCCATTGCGACCCATCGTGGAGGAATGTTTCACATCGACTCCGCATAGATCAGAAATGAATTTTGGATGGGCTAAAATGCATATCAAGTCCATTCGTGCTGTTTGGCAGAGAGTTCCTATTCGTGCATCGTGGTCATACGCATGCAGCTCAAAGTAACAGTTGGGACCCGTCGCGGTGGAGGGCATGACTCAGACTCGGGTGGAATCGAAATGCATGCCAAAATGAGCTAGGGGGCATATGAAGTCGATTCTGGTTGCTTGGCACCATTGTTCGATCCGTGGACCATTCCGGCACGCTCGAAGCTTACAATACCATTTATCGTGCAGGTCTTCCAACGATTCGGAGGGACCCAAAGTCGATGCTAATAGGAGCTAGTAAACAGATGAAGCCCATTTGGGGTGCTTGACACTCAGTTTCATTTCTTGCGTCATTTTCTAACGCATGCTGCTTACTATACGTGTTGCGTCGGAAAGTTCCACAACGACTCGAAGAGATTCCAAATGCATTCCGAACAGAGTTACTAGGCATACGAAGTCCATTCGCGGTGTTTCGCATGCTGTTTTCTTCTGTTGAACAGTTTCATACGCAAGCATCTTACAGAACCCGTTGGGACCCGCCGTGAAGGAATGTTCCACAACGACTCGGACGGTTTCGAAATGCGTGCCATAGTGATTACGGCGAACAAGAAGATCATTCGGGGTGTTTGGCACTCAGTTTCCTTCCGTCACCTGTTTGCGTGCTGGTGTAGCTGCAGTGCCCCTTGGGACCCACCGTAGTGGAATGTGTCACACCGGCTGGGTCGGAACCGGAACTAAAGCTGAAAAGCACAAGCGAACTTCCTATGTTCGTTCGGGGTGTTTGGCACTCAGTTTGTTTCGCGCATCGCTTTCGTTTGTACGCAGCTGCATGCAGAGCGCGCGAACCCGCCTTGGTGGAATATTTCGCCGACTCGGATGGATTCAAATGCCTGCAAAAATGAGTTACGACATTACGCGAAGTCCATCGGGCGTGCTTCCCGCCGGTTTCATTTCTGCATCGTTTCGCTGCGGCGGACGCTCCCTTACAAGATACTCGTTGCGGCACGGCGTGAAGGAATGTTTCACAGACACTCAGTCGGATTCGTAATGCATGCCGAATGTGCTACGGCTATATACGGCCCTTTCGGCATGTTTGGAAGAAAGTTTCGTTTCGTGCAACGCCCTGTTACGTATGTTGCTAACGGTACCATTTTGGGTCCCCTGTGGATGAGTTTAACGCAGACTCGAGCTTACTCGAAATGCTTGCCGAAATGAGCTAGGGCACGTGTGAAGTCCATTCGGCGTGTTGGACACTCAGTTTCATTTCAGGAGTCGTTTTTGTAAGCACATAAGCATGCAAGCACCCATTGCGACCCGTCGTGGAGGAATGTTTCACACTGACCCAGACAGATCAGAAATGAATTTTGGATGGGCTAAAATGCATATCAAGTACATTCGTGTTGTTCGGCAGAGAGTTCCCATTCGTGCATCGTCTTCATACGCATGCAGCTCAAAGTAACAGTTGGGACCCGTCGCGGTGGAGGGCATGACTCAAACTCGGGTGGAATCGAAATGAATGCCGAAATGAGCTATGGGGCATAGGAAGTCGATTCTGGTTGCTTGGCACCAGTATTCGATACGTGCACCATTCCGGCACGCTCGAAGCTTACAGTACCATTTATCGTGCAGGTCTCGCAACGATTCGGAGGGACCCAAAGTCGATGCTAATAGGAGCTAGTAAACAGATGAAGTCCATTTGGGGTGCTTGACACTAGGGGTGAAAATGGGTCGGGTAATACCCGACCCGTATCCGTACCCGGCAAAATTCTACCCGAAAATTCGGATGTGGATACGGGTATTTTTTTGTCGGGTCAGATACGGGTAATTACCCGGATAATTTTCTTTCGGATACGGGACAGCCGATACCCGGTAAATACCCGGATTTTCGGGTCGGATACGGGTACCCGGATAATTTTTAAAATCGGGTACCCGGATACAGGACAACAGTAATTCACATTTTTGGAGGTCTTCCCTTGCTCAAAAAATTTTGTGGTCTACATGAAAGTTGTAGAGAATTTTGAGGAGCATCTTTTTCATATTGATAAGTTTTTCATTTGAGGAACAAAAAAAATCATAGAAAATCGGGAAAGGTAACAGAGAAATTCATGTTTAAGACGGACCAACTTTTACAGCATGCAGTAATTCGTGGTTTTGGAGGTCTTCCCATGCTCGAAAAATTATATGGTCTACATGAAAGTTGTAGAGAATTTTGAGACACATCTTTTTCATGTTGACAAGTTTTTCATTTGAGCAACAGAAAAAAATCATATATATGGTGCTATATATGTGTATGGACTGCTATATGAAGATGTCCTGTGTTGTATACTTGTCAATTTTCATGTGCTAGTGCTATGTTATATGGTTTATGCCCTTTGACGCGTTAGTTCGAATGTATGTTTTGTATTATTTTTGTCGGTATATGCTTTGGTTGGATTATTGTTATCATAAATTTTAATGCTACACAATTCACATACTATCCGACTAATTACCCGATATCCGTATTATGCCCATCCGTATACTATCCGGTACCCGTTTTCTACACTTTTATAGATACCCGTTACCGTATCCGTATCCGTACCCGATTTTAACTATCCGTATCCGATCCATATTCGAGTAAAAATAATTAGGGTAGGATACGGAATCACCTACTATCCGACCGTATCCGACCCGTTTTCATCCCTACTTGACACTCAGTTTCATTTCTTGCGTCATTTTCTAACGCATGCTGCTTACTTTACGAGTTGTGTCGGAAAGTTCCACACCGACTCGAAGAGATTCCAAATGCATGCCGAACAGAGTTACGAGGCATACGAAGTCCATTCGCGGTGTTTCGCATGCAGTTTTCTTCCGTTTATCTGTTTCATACGCAAGCAGCTTACAGAAACCGTTGGGACCCGCCGTGAAGGAATATTCCACAATGACTCGGACGGTTTTGAAATGCGTGCCAAAGTGACTACGGCGAACAAGAAGATCATTCGGGGTGTTTGGCACTCAGTTTCCTTCCGACACCCGCTTATGCGTCGGTGTACCGGCAGCGTTCCGTTGGGACGGCCGTAGTGGAATGTGTCACACCTACCGGTCGGAACCGAACTAAAGCTAAATGGCACGCGAACTTCGTAGGTTCATTCGGGTGTTTGGCACTCGATTGTTTAGCGCACAGATCGCTTCGTTTGTAATGCAGCGTCTGATAGCGTGCGAACCCGTCTTGGTGGAATATTTCGCGCCGACTCGGACGGATTCAAAATTCCTGCCAAAATGAGTTATGACACATGCGAAGTCCACTGGGCATGCTTGCCGCTCGGTTTCATTTCTGCATCGTTTTCGTGTGGACGCTCCCTACAAGATTGCTAGGCACTGGCGTGAAGGAATGTTTCACAGACACTCAGACGGATTCGTAATGCATGCCGAATGTGCTACGGCTATGTACGGCCCTTTCGGCATGTTTGGAAGAAAGTTTCGTTTCGTGCAACGCCCTGTTACGTATGTTGCTAACGGTACCATTTTGGGTCCCCTGTGGATTAATGTTTAACGCAGACTCGAGCGTACTAGAAATGCTTGCCGAATTGAGCTAGGGCACGAGTGAAGTCCATTCAGCGTGTTGGACACTCAGTTTCGTTTCAGGCGTCGTTTTTGTAAGCACATAAGCATGCAAGCACCCATTGCGACCCGTCGTGGAGGAATGTTTCACACTGACCCAGACAGATCAGAAATGAATTTTGGATGGGATCAAATGCATATCAAGTCCATTCGTGCAGTTCGGCAGAGAGTTCCCATTCGTGCATCGTCTTCATACGCATGCAGCTCAAAGTAACAGTTGGGACCCGTCGCGGTGGAGGGCATGACTCAGACTCGGGTGGAATCGAAATGAATGCCGAAATGAGCTAGGGGGCATAGGAAGTCGATTCTGGTTGCTTGACACCAGTGTTCGATACGTGCACCATTCCAGCACGCTCGAAGCTTACAGTACCATTTATCGTGCAGGTCTCGCAACTATTCGGAGGGACCCAAAGTCGATGCTAATAGGAGCTAGTAAACAGATGAAGTCCATTTGGGGTGCTTGACACTCAGTTTCATTTCTTGCGTCATTTTCTAATACATGCTGCTTACTGTACGAGTTATGTCGGAAAGTTCCACACCGATTCGAAGAGATTCCAAATGCATGCCGAACAGAGTTACGAGGCATACGAAGTCCATTTGCGGTGTTTCGCATGCAGTTTAATTACGTTTATCTGTTTCATACGCAAGGAGCTTACAGAAACCGTTGGGACCCGCCGTGAAGGAATGTTCCACAATGACTCGGACGGTTTTGAAATGCGTGCCAAAGTGACTACGGCGAACAAGAAGATCATTCGGGGTGTTTGGCACTCAGTTTCCTTCCGTCACCCGTTTGCGTCTTTGGGTGCATTTGCGATTACTGTTAGGACGGCCGTAGTGCAATGTGTCACACCGGCTGGGTCGGAACCGAAACTAAAGCTGAATGGCACAAGCGAACTTCGTAGGTTCATTCGGGGTGTTTGGCACTCAGTTTGTTTCGCGCATCGCTTTCGCTTGTACACAGCTGCATAAGAGCGTCGCGAACGTCTTGGTGGAATATTTCGCGCCGACTGGACGGATTCAAATGCCTGCCAAAATGAGTTACGACACATTACGCGAAGTCCACTGGCGTGCTTGCCGCTCGGTTTCATTTCTCGCATCGTTTTAGTGTGGACGCTCCCTCAGATGCTCGTTAGGTACGGCGTGAAAGAATTTTTCACAGACACTCAGTCGGATTCGTAATGCATGCAGAATGTGCTACGGCTATGTACGACCCTTTCGGCATTTTTGGAAGAAAGTTTCGTTTCGTGCAACGCCCTTTTACGTATGTTGCTAACGGTACCATTTTGGGTCCCCTGTGGATGAATGTTTAACGCAGACTCGAGCGTACTCGAAATGCTTGCTGTAATGAGTTAGGGCACGAGTGAAGTCCATTCAGCGTGTTGGACACGCTGTTTCGTTTCGGGCGACGTTTTTGTAAGCACATAAGCATGCAAGCACCCATTGCGACCCGTCGTGGAGGAATGTTTCACATTGACCCCGACAGATCAGAAATGAATTTTGTATGGGATAAAATGCATATCAAGTCCATTCGTGCTGTTCGGCAGAGAGTTCCCATTCGTGCATCATCTTCATACGCATGCAGCTCAAAATAACAGTTGGGACCCGTCGCGGTGGAGGGCATGACTCAGACTCGGGTGGAATCGAAATGAATGCCGAAATGAGCTTGGGGGCATAGGAAGTCGATTCTGGTTGCCGCTCGGTTTCATTTCTGCATCGTTTTCGTGTGGACGCTCCCTACAAGATGCTCGTTAGGCACGGCGTGAAGGAATGTTTCACAGACACTCAGACGGATTCGTAATGCATGCCGAATGTGCTACGGCGATGTACAGCCCATTAGGCATGTTTGGAAGAAAGTTTCGTTTCGTGCAACGCCCTGTAACGTATGTAGCTAACGGTACCATTTTGGGTCCCCTGTGGATGAATGTTTAACGCAGACTCGAGCGTACTCGAAATGCTTGCCGAAATGAGCTAGGGCATGTGTGAAGTCTATTCGGCGTGTTGGACACTCAGTTTCGTTTCGGGTATCGTTTTGCTAAGCACATCAACATGCAAGCACCCATTGCGACCCGTCAATTCTGGTTGCTTGGCACCATTGTTCGATCCGTGCACCATTCCGGCACACTCGAAGCTTGCAGTACCATTTATCGTGCAGGTCTCGCAACGATTCGGAGGGGCCCAAAGTCGATGCCAATAGGAGCTAGTAAAAAGATGAAGTCCATATTGGGTGCTTGACACTCAGCTTCATTTCTTGCGTCATTTTCTAACGCATGCTGCTTACTGTACGCGTTGCGTGGGAAAGTTCCACACCAATTTGAAGAGATTCCAAATGCATGCTGAATAGAGTTACAAGGCATACGAAGTCCATTCGCAGTGTTTCGCATGCAGTTTTCTTCCGTTGAACAGTTTCATACGCAAGCATCTTACAGAACCCGTTGGGACCCGCCATGGAGGAATGTTCCACAACGACTCGGACAGTTTTGAAATGCGTGCCAAAGTGACTACGGCGAACAAGAAGATGATTCGGGGTGTTTGGCACTCAGTTTCCTTCCATCACCGGTTGTGTCTTTAGTGCGGTGCGCATGCCGCTGGGACCCGGCCGTAGTGGAATGTGTCACACTGGTTGGGTTGGAACCGGAACTAAAGCTGAATGGCACAAGCGAACTTCGTAGGTTCATTCGGGGTGTTTGCCACTCAGTTTGTTTCGCGCATCGCTTTCGTTTGTAAGCAGCGTACAGTAGCGTGCGAACCCGTCTTGGTGTAATATTTCGCGCCGACTCGGACGGATTCGAAATGAATGCGAAAATGAGTTACGACACATGCGAAGTCCACTGGGCGTGCTTGCTGCACGGTTTCATTTCTTCATCGTTTTCGTGCGGACGCTCCCTACAGTACTCGTTAATGCACGGCGTGAAGGAATGTTTCACAGGCACTCAGATGGATTCGTAATGCATGCCGAATGTGCTACGGCGATGTACAACCCATTAGGCATGTTTGGAAGAAAGTTTCATTTCGTGCAACGCCCTGTTACATATGTAGCTAACGGTACAATTTTGGGTCCCCTGTGGATGAATGTTTAACACAGACTCGAGCGTACTCGAAATGCTTGCCGAAATGAGCTAGGGCACGTGTGAAGTCTATTCGGCATGTTGGACAGTCAGTTTCGTTTCGGGTGTCGTTTTTCTAAGCACATAAGCATGCAAGCACCCATTGCGACCTATCGATTATGGTTGCTTGGCGCCATTGTTCGATCCGTGCACCATTCCGGCACGCTCGAAGCTTGCAGTACCATTTATCGTGGAGGTCTCGCAACGATTCGGAGGGACCCAAAGTCGATGCTAATAGGAGCTAGTAAACAGATGAAGTCCATTTTGGGTGCTTGACACTCAGCTTCATTTCTTGCGTCATTTTCTAACGCATGCTGCTTACTGTACGTGTTGCGTGGGAAAGTTCCACACCAACTTGAAGAGATTCCAAATGCATGCTGAACAGAGTTACAAGGCATACAAAGTCCATTCGCAGTGTTTCGCATGCAGTTTTCTTCCGTTGAACAGTTTCATACGCAAGCATCTTACAGAACCCGTTGGGACCTGCCGTGGAGGAATGTTCCACAACGACTCGGACGGTTTTGAAATGCGTGCCAAAGTGACTACGACGAACAAGAAGATCATTCAGGGTGTTTGGCACTCAGTTTCCTTCCGTCACCCGCTTATGCGTGGTGCGGTGCGGTGCTCGGACCAGCCGTATTGGAATGTGTCACACTGGTTGGGTTGGAACCGGAACCAAAGCAGAATGGCACAAGCAAATTTCGTAGGTTCATTCGGGGTGTTTGGCACTCAGTTTGTTTTGCGCATCGCTTTCGCTTGTACGCAGCGTCTGACAAAGAGCGTCAAGGCGAACCCGTCTTGGTGTAATATTGCGCTACCGACTTCGGACGGATTCAAATGAATGCCAAAATGAGTTACGACACAAGCGAAGTCCATTGGCGTGCTTGCTGCACGGTTTCATTTCTTCATCGTTTTAGATGCGGAAGATCCCTACGATGCTCGCTCATGCACGGCGTGAAGGAATGTTTCTGCATAATCGACGGATTAAGTAATGCATGCCGAATGTGCTACAGCCGATGTACAACCCATTAGGCATGTTTGGAAGAAAGTTTCGTTTAGGTACGCATACATTACGTATGTAGCTAACGGTACCATTTTGAGTCCCCTATGGATGAATGTTTAACGCAGATTCGGCGCATCGAAATGCTTGCCGAAATGAGCTAGGCACGTGTGAAGTCTATTCGGCATGTTGAATGATCAGTTTCGTTTCGGGTGTCGTTTTTTTAAGCACATAAGCATGCAATCACCCATTGCGAATTGGCCGATTCTAGTTGTCGGGCACCATTGTTCGATCCAGTGCACCATTCCCAAGACGCTCGAAGCTTGCAGTACCATTTATCGTGCAGGTCTCGCATTGATTCGGGGGGACCCAAAGTCGATGCTAATAGGAGCAAGTAAACAGATGAAGTCCATTTTGGGTGCTTGACACTCAGCTTTATTTTTCTTGCGTCATTTTCTAACGCATGCTGCTTACTATACGCGTTGCGTGGGAAAGTTCCACAGCAACTCGAAGAGATTCCAAATGCATGCCGAACAGAGTTACGAGACATACAAAGTCCATTCGCGGTGTTTCGCATGCAGTTTTCTAACGTTGAACAGTTTCATACGCAAGCATCTTACAGAACCCATTGGAACCCACCGTGGTGGAATGTTCCACAACGAATCGGACGGTTTTGAAATGCGTGCCAAAGTGACTACGGCGAACAAGAAGATCGTTCGGGGTGTTTGGCACTCAGTTTCCTTCCGTCAACCGTTTGCGTGCTGGTGCAGCTGCAGTGCCCGTTGGGACCAGCCGTAGTGGAATGTCTCACACCGGCTAGGTCGGAATCGGAACTAAAGCTGAAAAGCACAAGCGAACTTCGTAGGTTCATTCGGGGTGTTTGGCACTCAGTTTGTTTCGCGCATCGCTTTCGTTTGTACGCAACGTACAGTAGCGTGCGAACCTGTCTTGGTGGAATATATCGCGCTGACTCGGACGGATTCGAAATGCCTGCCAAAATGAGTTACGACACATGCGAAGTCCACTGGGCGTGCTTGCCGCTCGGTTTCATTTCTTCATCGTTTTCATGCGGATGCTCCCTACAGTACTCGTTCGTGCACGGCGTGAAGGAATGTTTCACAGACACACAGACGGATTCGTAATGCATGCCGAATGTGCTACGGCTATGTACGGCCCATTCGGCATGTTTGGAGGAAAGTTTCGTTTTGTGCAACGCCCTGTTACGCATGTTGCTAACGGTACCATTTTGGATCCCCTGTGGATGAATTTTTAACGCAGACTCGAGCGTACTCGAAATGCTTGTCGAAATGAGGTAGGGCACGTGTGAACTCCATTCGGCGTGTTGGACACTCAGTTTCGTTTCGGGCGTCGTTTTTGTAAGCACATAAGCATGCAAGCACCCATTGCGACCTGTTGTGGAAGAATGTTTCACACTGACCGAGACAGATCAGAAATGAATTTTGGATGGGTTAAAATGCATATCAAGTCCATTCGTGTTGTTCAGCAGAGAGTTCCCATTCGTGCATCGTCTTCATACGCATGCAGCTCAAAGTAACAGTCGGGACCCGTCACGGTGGAGGGCATGACTCAAACTCGGGTGGAATCGAAATGAATGCCGAAATGAGCTAAGGGGCATAGGAAGTTGATTCTGATTGCTTGGCACCAGTGTTCGATACGTGCACCATTCCGGCACGCTCGAAGCTTATAGTACCTTTTATCGTGCACGTCTCGCAACGATTCGGAGGGACCCAAAGTCGATGCTAATAGGAGCTAGCAAACAGATGAAGTCCATTTGGGGTGCTTGACACTCAGTTTCATTTCTTGCGTCATTTTCTAACGCATGCTGCTTACGATACGCGTTGCGTCGGAAAGTTCCACACCGACTCGAAGAGATTCCAAATGCATGCCGAACAGAGTTACGAGGCATACGAAGTCTATTCGCGGTGTTTCGCAGGCAGTTTTTGTAACACCCCTTAAGACTAAACTATAGAACAAGAAAATTTCGACAGCATCTCCCCTAAAAACAGGACATTGCGGAAGCATTTCATGATAAGCAATTCAAACAGGAATATAAGCAATTCAACAATACTAGCGACAACAAGTCTAAACCAACCATAAGCAAGAATAAGTGTAGTCATAACAACAAATAGTCTAAGTGTAAATAAAATTCAGCAAGCTAATGTATTAAATAAACACTAGTTCATGGGAGTTGTGAAGACATTCGAAGGTTTATTGTGTTGCTAGCCCACCCCTCATGCTTATGTCTCTTGCACGCTACCTGAAAACAACAAAACACAAGCAGTGAGATTGGGTAATCTCAGCAAGCGGAACAATTAACACATAATCACATCCATCAAGAACTTAACACACCACATGCTTTACATTCAACACCACAACATCGATTACCACAACCTCAGTAAAATGCTCATGCTTGTGCATATGCTTATGCCATGATCCTCTTCACCGTGCCCTTTCTCGGGAACACACGGTGTTGTACTTCTGATCGCGCAAGACGCAAGCGCCGACAAACTTCCAATGCATGAATATGCAGTTAATGCTTCATGCATGAATTCATTCACAACTCTCCACATTGAGTCCACATGTTTGCATACCATCATATAACATGGATATAAAACAAATAACACTGAGATGAACTATCTAGACAATTCAACACGTAGACAACATCATTCTTCTCTTTACTCGTAATTCATAGTCAAAGCACCTCATCACAATGCTAATCTAAATATTGCAATCATCAAAGCAATTGATTAAACTATGTATGTTTATTGTAATCGGAGGTTATAACGAAGGCAATGCAAACAATGATGTATAGCTCAACCATAACACTACTTCCACTTGCCTTTACCGACGTTGAAGACGAATCTAGTTGCGTCCAGAAGGGGCACCACCTGAACAAGCATTATTTCAGTACATAGCGACAACACAAATGATCACGTAACTCGAACAGGCGCTTCCTAACCCCCGTTCCCTTCTTAAACGCCAAAAACCCCAATCTGACCGGGTTAAACAGCAGCAACCTCTCTTCACAATTTCGTATCTTTTTCTATACAGATCAGAAAAATATAAAAAAATTACAGGAGCTAGATATTGACGAGATCTACAACTTTCATGAAGACCATAAATTTCAATTCCATTGTTAATTATGCCTAAATAGACGTCCAACACAGGGGACGAAATCTGTTTCCAGATTCTGTTCGTCAACTTCCAACAGAGATAACTTTCTGACCGTCATCTCAACAATTCTGAAAAAATTACAGAGCCTAGATCTCGACGTTATCTACAACTTTCTAGTTATAGGTTTTTGCAGGAAAAATCGTCTAGGTCACGGAAAATGTGAAACAAGCCGCGCTGCACAATCTTCCCTCTCAGAAACAGCACCACGTGAACAACTACCCTTCTCCCCCTTCAAATCCCATCCAAACCAATCACCACCAGATCTAAAACACTCCTAATCCTAGGTATAACAGGGGGTAAAAGATGGGGAATTTTACCTAAAGATCTCCCTTGAGATCCCACGAGGAACACGCGATGATCACCGAAAACGAAATCTGCTCGCCTTCTCGGGTCCTCTTCTCGAATTTTTCTTCACGATCCGCGATGAACCCTTGAGCCACCACACCGGGATGAGGGAGGAGGTGGTGCTGCTGCCAAGGGGATGCAAAGGGGGCGGCTAGGGTTTGCAATGGGGTGGCCGGCCACATGGGGGGGCCACCTAATGGGCAAAGTGGGCCGGCCCACTTTGGGGCGTGGGAGGAGAGAGGAAAGGGATTCGGCCCAGGCCCAGGTTTCCTCGACCCACTAATCCTAGCCCAAAACTCCAAATTTTAATATTAATATGCAGCATTTTCTTCAATTGTTTCATCCCCGACAAAACCGTCATTCCTCTCATAACAAAAACAAAGAAGAAAAACCCTACAATCACTCTCAAGTTCTAGGGCATCACATTCTCCTCCTTAAAAGGATTCGTCCCGAATCTACTTCTTTTAGCTACTGAGACCTAAAAGGAAAAAGGAAGGCAAAAGGTAAACCACGACTTACCCCAGCGTCCTCAAATAGCGTAGGGTACTTCTTCCGCATCTGGTCTTGAGTTCCCAAGTTGCCTCTCGCTCAGGCCGATTGGTCCACAAAACTTTCACAAAGCGGATGGTTCTCCTCCTCATGACTCGCTCCGAAGAGTCTAAGATTCGAAGTGGATGGCACTCCAAAGTCAAATCTTGCTCAACTGTAATCGGCTCCAAGTCAATCTTATGCTCTGGGTCATGGAGATACTTCCGTAACATAGAGACATGGAAGACATCATGCACTCCCTTCAAAGAGTCTGGCAACTCCAGACGGTATGCCAAACTGCCCACCCGAGCCACCACTGGGAACGGACCAATGTACCTCGGGCTAAGCTTGCCGGTGGTACCAAAACGAACAACACCCTTTGATGGAGATACCTTGAGGAGAACTTGATCACCCACTGCAAATTCCAAATCCCGTCTTCTGTTATCGGCATAGCTCTTCTGACGGCTCTGGGCGGCCAGGAGATTCCGCCGTATCTCTTGCACCTTCTCAAAGGTCTGTTGAACCCAATCCGGACCCTGCATTGATTTTTCACCAATCAGATCCCAAAGCAAAGCGGAGAAACACACCTTCGGCCATAAAGTGCCTCGAATGGAGCCATTCGATACTAGCACAGTAATCATATTGTAGGCAAACTCTACTAAGGCCAAGTGATCCTCCCAACTTCCTTCCAAGAAAGAACACAAGCTCGAAGCATGTCCTCTAGAGTCTGGATGGTCCGCTCAGATCGCCATCGGTCGAGGATGAAAAGATGTGCTGAGAGAGAGTTTCGTTCCCAAAGCACTATGCAAACTCTGCCAAAAATGGGACACAAATCTAGTGTCTCGATCGGAGACAATCGATTTAGGCACACCATGGAGTCTAAGCACTTCCTTCATGTACAAGGGAACTAGATCTGGTGCCGAATTGGTCGTCTTCATTGGAATAAAATGTGCGGACTTAGTGAGTCTATCCACAACCACCCAAATGGCATCTCTACCTCGCGGTGAGCGGGGTAACCCAATCACAAAGTCCATAGTGATGTGTTCCCACTTCCATTCTGGAATTTCCAATGGTCGCAATGCATCAAAGAGGTCTCTTATGCTCGGCTTTTACTGTTGGCACACTCCACAAGAAGCCACATACTTGGCAATATCCACCCTCATCCTCTTCCACCAAAAACTCGCTTCAGATCCCGATACATCTTGGTCTCACCAGGATGAACGGAATACGGAGTCCTATGGGCTTCCCTTAGAATGTCCATCTTCACATCCGATTTCTGAGGCACACAAAGATGGCCTCTAAACCGAATAGAACCATGCTCGTCTATACTGAATTCCCGAGGGTTCCCCTCTGAAATCCTCCGCCGAACCTCCTGAAGCAAACGATCCTGCAACTGAGCCTCATGCACTCGCTCGGGTATGCAAGACTGAATGATCATCTGAGTCTCATTTTGCGCAACCTCAAAGAAACGATGAAGTGACCTGTCCTCTTTCCAATTCTGCAACCAAGGGCAAAGCAGTCTTGGGGACACCCGTTCTACTCAAGGCATCCGCCACAACATTAGCCTTGCCGGGATGATACTGGATTGACACATCAAAGTCCTTTATCAACTCCAACCACCTACGCTGCCGCAGATTCAGCTCCCGCTGGGTGAAAATATATTTGAGGCTCTTATGATCGGTGAAAATATCACAAGACTCCCCATAAAGATAGTGCCTCCACCATTTCAAGGCAAAAACCACGGCGGCTAACTCAAGATCATGGGTGGGATAATTCTGTTCATGTGTCTTCAACTGTCTTGAAGCATAAGCGATGACACAGCCTTCTTGCATGAGTATACAACCCAAACCAATCCTGGAGGCATCTGCATACACTATATAACGCTTGCCACTCACAGGTAAGGATAAAATAGGTGCATTGACCAGTTTACTCTTTAGCGTCTGGAAACTAGCCTCACAATCCCCTGACCAGAAGAAAGGAACCCCCTTCTGTGTGAGCCTTGACATCGGTTTAGCAATGATGGAAAAATTGTGCACGAAATGCCGATAATAACCTGCCAACCCAAGGAAACTCCTGATTCCGTCACACTAGACGGTCTTCGCCATTCAACCACAGCGGCAACATTCTTTGGGTCAACTGTGACACCACTTTGGTTGATGACATGCCCAAGGAAACTCACCTCCGACAACCAGAAGGCGCACTTCTTGAGTTTGGCATAGAATTGATTCTTACGAAGAGCTTCCAAAACTAGACCAAGATGTATGGCGTGCTCCTCTTCGGACTTCGAGTAGACAAGAATGTCGTCAATGAAAACGACGATAAAGACATCAAGATATTCATGGAGCATCCTGTTCATTGCTTCCATAAAGATGGCAGGAGCATTCGTTAGTCCAAAAGACATGACTACGAACTCAAAATGCCCATACCTCGTGTTGAAAGCCGTCTTTTCAATATCCTCCTCCTTAATCCAAGAATCGATGATACCCAGATTGCAGATCAATCTTGGAGAATACTTTGGCACCCCTCAATTGATCAAAAAGATCATCAATACGAGGCAATGGGTACTTGTTCTTAATGGTAACTTGATTTAGCGCCCGGTAGTCTACACATAGCCGCTTGGTGCCATCTTTCTTCTCCACGAACAAGACCGGGGCCGCCCAAGGAGACGAGCTCACTCTAATAAACCCCTTAGCTAGGAGTTCATCCAATTGCCTCTTCAACTCAACTTGTTCTATTGGAGCCATCCGTGACGGGTTTTATAGATTGGCCTCGTATCAGGAACAAGATCAATACGGAAAATAGTCTCCCGCTCTGGGGCAATCCCGAAACTCACCGGAAACACATCTGGATAACGGCAAACTATGGCAATGCCCTCCAAGCTCTTCTCTTCCTCTCGACCCTCAACCATGGACTGTGAGGACTTCGATTTCAACATCCGGGAGTTTGGGAACAGCTTACACAAAAGGAGAGGGAGTACCGCATAGCACTCCTCGAAAGTTATTTCTTGCCCAGATGGAGCATGCAAGGTGATCTGCCCTCCAAGCGCGATCAATCACCGCTGGTGCTGGGATAGCCGATCCATGCCAAGGATAACATCAAATGGCTCCAAGGAAATCACCACCAGATTCGCCATGAACTCCTCATCACGTATGTAAAGTGACAGCCTGACAGACTCTCGAACTAGAAATCAAGCCTTGCGGTGCACTAACCACCACGGCATCACCCAAACTCTGCACGCATGCACCGGCCCGAACAACAAAATCCACCGAGACAAACGAGTAGCTAGCGCCGAGTCGAACAACACACTAGCAACCACGTAATTAACGAAATAGTACTGTCACCACATTGCCACGATCCGCATCCCCGAAGAGGGCAAAGCGTGGACTCGAGGTAGGCGAGATGGTGCAGCCTCGCATCTGGATATGTCAGCAGGACCCACGGCGAAGTCGGAGGAAGGTGGCGGTGGAAGCCGGGCATCCAAAGTAAGTCCCCGAGTGTGGCGCCGGGTAGAACGAGGGAGCTCGGAGTAGGCGCCGGAGGTGCTGCAGAGTAGGAGCCGATGGCAACATATGCATCACGCCCCCGCTGTCCACCTGGAGAGGATGTCACCGGCTCCCAACGCAGCCTTGCCGTTGGGGTTCTTACGGACACCACATCCTTGTGATCCTCCCACCACGGATGGTGCACCTTCCTTCCACGAGCACTCGGCTGCGGCGATGGGAATCGCCACAACGGAAACATACCATCCCCATGCCAGAGTGACTATGGCACTGCAGATCGGGCGCACCTCCCCCCGAGGTGTCCGCTTTGAGTAGGACGGCCACCATAGGGCTGGTGACGAAAATTCTTCCCCTTCTTATTCCAAGTACCAGAGGATTGGCCCTTCTTCTCTGGAGGGCCCTTAACCTGCTCTCCCGTGGCAGGTTTGCGATGCTCTTCGGTGTAGTTCAGCTGCAGCTCTACACCCAGAGCTTGCTCCACCATTGTCCGGAAATCGACAATGGGGAAAGCGCCCAGCATATGGCGAATGGCAGGACGGAGTCCCTATCGGAACCGCCTTGCCTTCTCCACCTCGTCACGTGCCACATGGGGCACAAAACGTACGATCTGGTTGAAGCCAACCTCGTACTCCGCCACAGTCTTCTTGTCTTGGGCGTACTGTCCCAAGTCAATCTGCATCTTGTCAAGGAAGGTGGCGGAAAAGAACCGCCTCTCAAATTGACGGACAAACTCCTCCCAAGAGGAGTCACCCGGCGCGCCCCTCGAGGTCAGCGCACCCCTCCACCAGATCTGGGCTTCCCCCTTCAAGAGCTGCGCCACGAAGCGGACACGCCTGCGCCGCCACCTCAAAAGCGCCCAAACATCTCCACATAGGACAACCAATCCGCTGGATCGGATTGCCCACCCCATCAAAGCTATCGAGCCGCATCCAACCCACTCCTCGGCTTGATGCCACCGCCTGCCGCGCCGGCAATCGCAAGACAGCGCTCCACGCCACGCCGGGGCGCTCAGGCGCCTCCTCAAGACTCCGCAGAACTCCTCCTGCATCACCCTCATGGCGGCCACTATCTCTGCCGAAACCCGCCCTCGGCTGGGTAGGTTCACCGCCTCCGACGGCTCGGGAGCGAGGCCCCCGAACGACCTACGCCGCAGCGTCTTTGGTGGCATCTTGCACCCAACAAGCCGCAAGCAAACAATCACAACAACAACAAAAGCATAACAAAATCACCCACAATCAAACAATAAATATAGTCGAACATACGCATGCCATGCAATGCAGCCCATCCCATCCTAATAGTGCAAGTGTGTCAATTTTAAAGTTGATTAACAATCCTATTCAGTATTAAAAGTTTATTATCCTATGGCAATTTTAAGAGTTATACCTAAGCAATGTTACTAATTTCACACAGCAAAGTTTTAGTTCATGTTAGAATATCTCTCCTAAATTCATACACCAAGGACCTAAAGCCCGCTTCGATACCAATCAGTAACACCCTTAAGACTAAACTATAGAACAAGAAAATTTCGACAGCATCTCCCCTAAAAACAGGACATTGCGGAAGCATATCATGATAAGCAATTCAAACAGGAATATAAGCAATTCAACAATACTAGCGACAACAAGTCTAAACCAACCATAAGCAAGAATAAGTGTAGTCATAACAACAAATAGTCTAAGTGTAAATAAAATTCAGCAAGCTAATGTATTAAATAAACACTAGTTCATGGGAGTTGTGAAGACATTCGAAGGTTTATTGTGTTGCTAGCCCACCCCTCATGCTTATGTCTCTTGCACGCTACCTGAAAACAACAAAACACAAGCAATGAGATTGGGTAATCTCAGCAAGCGGAACAATTAACACATAATCACATCCATCAAGAACTTAACACACCACATGCTTTACATTCAACACCACAACATCGATTACCACAACCTCAGTAAAATGTTCATGCTTGTGCATATGCTTATGCCATGATCCTCTTCACCGTGCCCTTTCTCAGGAACACACGGTGTTGTACCGTTACGGTCGCGCACGCTGGCGTCGACAAACTTCCAATGCATGAATATGCAGTTAATGCTTCATGCATGAATTCATTCACAACTCTCCACATTGAGTCCACATGTTTGCATACCATCATATAACATGGATATAAAACAAATAACACTGAGATGAACTATCTAGACAATTCAACACGTAGACAACATCATTCTTCTCTTTACTCGTAATTCATAGTCAAAGCACCTCATCACAATGCTAATCTAAATATTGCAATCATCAAAGCAATTGATTAAACTATGTATGTTTATTGTAATCGGAGGTTATAACGAAGGCAATGCAAACAATGATGTATAGCTCAACCATAACACTACTTCCACTTGCCTTTACCGACGTTGAAGACGAATCTAGTTGCGTCCAGAAGGGGCACCACCTGAACAAGCATTATTTCAGTACATAGCGACAACACAAATGATCACGTAACTCGAACACGCGCTTCCTAACCCCGCTCCTTCTTAAACGCCAAAAACCCCAATCTGACCGGGTTAAACAGCAGCAACCTCTCTTCACAATTTCGTATGTTTTTCTATACAGATCAGAAAAATATAAAAAAATTACAGGAGCTAGATATTGACGAGATCTACAACTTTCATGAAGACCATAAATTTCAATTCCATTGTTAATTATGCCTAAATAGACGTCCAACACAGGGGACGAAATCTGTTTCCAGATTCTGTTCGTCAACTTCCAACAGAGATAACTCTCAGACCGTCGTCTCAACAATTCTGAAAAAATTACAGAACCTAGATCTCGACGTTATCTACAACTTTCTTGTTATAGGTTTTTGCAGGAAAAATCGTCTAGGTCACGGAAAACGTGAAACAAGCCGCGCTGCACAATCTTCCCTCTCAGAAACAGCACCACGTGAACAACTACCCTTCTCCCCCTTCAAATCCCATCCAAACCAATCACCACCAGATCTAAAACACTCCTAATCCTAGGTATAACAGGGGGTAAAATATGGGGAATTTTACCTAAAGATCTCCCTTGAGATCCCACGAGGAACACGCGATGATCACCGAAAACGAAATCTGCTCGCCTTCTCGGGTCCTCTTCTCGAATTTTTCTTCATGATCCGCGATGAACCCTTGAGCCACCACACCGGGATGAGGGAGGAGGTGGTGCTGCTGCCAAGGGGATGCAAAGGGGGCGGCTAGGGTTTGCAATGGGGTGGCCGGCCACATGGGGGGGGCGCCACCCCTAATGGGCAAAGTGGGCCGGCCCACTTTGGGGCGTGGGGAGGGGGAGAGGGAAAGGGGATTCCCGGCCCAGGCCCAGGTTTCCTCGACCCACTAATCCTAGCCCAAGAACTCCAAATTTTAATATTAATATGCAGCATTTTCTTCAATTATTTCATCCCCCGACAAAACCGTCATTCCTCTCCGCAACAAAAACAAAGAAAAAAAACCCTACAATCACTCTCAAGTTCTAGGGCATCACAGTTTTCTTCCGTTTATCTGTTTCATACGCAAGCAGCTTACAGAAACCGTTGGGACTCACCGTGGTGGAATGTTCCACAACGACTCGGACGGTTTGGAAATGCGTGCCAAAGTGACTACGGCGAACAAGAAGATCATTCGGGGTGTTTGGCACTCAGTTTCCTTCGATCACACGCTTATGGCCGGTGCACCAGAGTTTCCATCGACCACCGTAGTGGAATGTGTCACACCTACTGGCCTGAACCGAACTAAGGCTGAATGGCAATGTTTAACTTCAGAGGTTCATTCGGGTGTTTGGCACTCAGCTTGTTTTGCGCATCGCTTTCGTTTGTACGCAGCGTCTGATGAGCGCAAGGCGAACCTCGCCTTGGTGTAATATTTCGCGCCGACTCGGACGGATTCGAAATGAATGCCAAAATGAGTTACGACACATGCGAAGTCCACTGGGCGTGCTTGCCGCACGGTTTTATTTCTCTATCATTTTCGTGCGGCGCTCCCTACAGTACTCGTTCATGCACGGCGTGAAGGAATGTTTCATAGACACTCAGACGGATTCGTAATGCATGCCGAATGTGCTACGGCGATGTACAGCTCATTAGGCATGTTTGAAAGAAAGTTTCGTTTCGTGCAACGCCAAGTTACGTATGTAGCTAATGGTACCATTTTGGGTCCCCTGTGGATGAATGTTTAACGCAGACTCGGCGCATCAAATGGTTGCCGAAATGAGCTAGGGCACGTGTGAAGTCTATTCGGTGTGTTGGACACTCAGTTTCGTTTCGGGTGTCATTTTTCTAAGCACATAAGCATACAAGCACCCATTGCGACCCGTATATTCTGGTTGCTTGGCACCATTGTTCGATCCGGGCACCATTCCGGCACGCTCGAAGCTTTCAGTACCATTTATCGTGCAGGTCTCGCAACGATTCGGAGGGACCCAAAGTCGATGCTAATAGGAGCTAGCAAACAGATGAAGTCCATTTTGGGTGCTTGACACTCAGCTTCTTTTCTTGCGTCATTTTCTAACGCATGTCGCGCATCAGACGCTGCTATGCGTGGGAAAGTTCCACACCGACTCGAAGAGATTCCAAATGCATGCCGAACAGAGTTACAAGGCATACGAAGTCAATTCGCGGTGTTTCGCATGCAGTTTTTCTTCCGTTAAATAGTTTTATACGCAAGCATCTTACAGAACCCGTTGGGACCCGCCCTGGAGGAATGTTCCACAACGACTCGGACGGTTTTGAAATGCGTGCAAAAGTGACTACGGCGAACAAGAAGATCATTCGGGGTGTTTTGCACTCAGTTTCCTTTCGTCACCTGCTTATGCGTCGGGTGCACCGCAGCGTTCCGTTGGGACCAGCCGTAGTGGAATGTCTCACATCGGCTAGGTCGGAACCGGAACTAAAGCTGAAAAGCACAAGCGAACTTCGTATGTTCATTCAGGGTGTTTGGCACTCAGTTTGTTTCACATGATCGCTTTCGCTTGTACGCCAGTGTCTGAAGAGCTTGCGAACCCGTGTTGGTGGAATATTTCGCGCCAACTCGGGCGGATTCGAAATGCCTGCTAAAATGAGTTACGACACATGCGAAGTCCACTGGGCGTGCTTGCCGCACGGTTTCATTTCTTCATCGTTTTCGCGGCGACGCTCCCTTACAAGATTCGTTAGGCACGGCGTGAAGGAATGTTTCACGAACACTCTCTGACGGATTCAAATGCTTGCCAAAATGAGTTACGACATTACGCGGTCCATCGGGCGTGCTTGCCGCTCGATTTCATTTCTTCATCGTTGCATGCGGGCGCTCCCTACAAGACTGCTCGTTCGTGCACGGCGTGAAGGAATGTTTCATAGACACTCAGACGGATTCGTAATGCATTCCGAATGTGCTACGGCTATGTACGGCCCATTCGGCATGTTTGGAAGAAAGTTTTGTTTCGTGCAACCGTCTGTTACGTATGTTGCTAACGGTACCATTTTGGGTCCCCTGTGGATGAATGTTTAACGCAGACTCGAGCGTACTCGAAATGCTTGTCGAAATGAGCTAGGGCACGTGTGAAGTCCATTCGGCGTGTTAGACACTCAGTTTCGTTTCGGGCGTCCTTTTGTAAGCACATAAGCATGCAAGCACCCATTGCACTGGCCGTGGAGGAATGTTTCACATCGACCTGCACATATCAGAAATGGATTTTAGATGGGATAAAATGCATATCAAGTCCATTCGTCTTTGTTCGGCAGAGTTCCCATTCGTGCATCGCCTTCGTGACGCATGCAGCTCAAAGTAACGATCGGGACCGTGAGCGGTGGAGGGCATGACCTAGACTCGGGTGGAATCGAAATGAATGCCGAAATGAGCTAGGGGGCATAGGAAGTCGATTCTGGTTGCTTGGCACCAAGAAATTCGACACGCAGCACCATTCCCAAGACGCTCGGCTTACGCTGCCATTTATCGTGCAGGTCTCGCGAACGATTCTGGAGGGACCCAAAGTCGATACTAATAGGAGCTAGTAAACAGATGAAGTCCATTTGGGGTGCTTTGACACTCAGTTTCATTTCTTGCGCCATTTTCTAACACATGTCGCATCAGACGCTGCTATGTCGGAAAGTTCCACACCGACTAAGAGATTCCAAATGCATGCCGAACAGAGTTACGAGGCATACGAAGTCCATTCGCGTGTTTCGCATGCAGTTTTCTTCCATTTATCTGTTTCATACGCAAGCGCCTTACAAAACCGCTGGGACCCGCTGTAGGAATGTTCCACAACGACTGGACGGTTTTGAAATGCGTGCCAAAGTGACTACGGCGAACAAGAAGATCATTCGGTGTTTGGCACTCCGCTTCTTCCACACCCGTTTGCGTCGGGTGTACAGCTGCTCGCTGGGACCAGCCAGAGTGGAATGTGTCACACCGGCCGGGTCGGAACCGTAGAACTAAAGCTGAATGGCACAAGCTAACTTCGTGAGGTTCATTCGGGTGTTTGGCACTCGCTTTGTTTCACAGATCGCTTTCGCTTTGTACGCTAGCGTCAGATGAGCGCTTAACACGCCTTTGTGTAATATTTCGCCCGACTGACGGATTCAAATGAATGCCAAAATGAGTTACGACATTACGCGAAGTCCATCAAGGCGTGCTTGCCGTGACGGTTTCATTTCTTCATCGCTTTTGTGCGGGCGCTCCCTACAAGACTGCTCATGCACGGCGTGAAGGAATGTTTCACACGCACTCAGACGGATTCGTAATGCATGCCGAATGTGCTACGGCGATGTACAGCCCATTAGGCATGTTTGGAAGAAAGTTTCATTTCGTGCAACGCCATGTTACGTATGTAGCTAACGGTACCATTTTGGGTCCCCTGTGGATGAATGTTTAACGCAAACTCGAGCGTACTCGAAATGCTTGCCGAAATGAGCTAGGGCACGTGTGAAGTCTCTTCGGCGTGTTGGACAGTCAGTTTCGTTTCGGGTGTCGTTTTTCTAAGCACATAAGCATGCAAGCACCCTTTGCGACCCGTCGATTCTGGTTGCTTGGCACCAGTGTTCGATACGTGCACCATTCCCAAGACGCCTAAGCTTACAAAGGCCATTTATCGTGGCAGGTCTCGCAGAACGATTCTGAGGGACCCAAAGTCGATACTAATAGGAGCTAGTAAACAGATGAAGTCCATTTGGGGTGCTTGACACTCGCCATTTCTTGCGTCATTTTCTAACACATGTCGCTATCAGACGCTGGCGTTGCGTCGGAAAGTTCCACACCGACTCGAAGAGATTCCAAATGCATGCCGAACAGAGTTACGAGGCATACGAAGTCCATTCGCGGTGTTTCGCATGCAGTTTTCTTCCATTTATCTGTTTCATACGCAAGCAGCTTACAAAAACCGTTGGGACCCGCCGTGTAGGAATGTTCCACAACGACTCGGACGGTTTTGAAATGCGTGCCAAAGTGACTACGGCGAACAAGAAGATCATTCGGGGTGTTTGGCACTCAGTTTCCTTCCGTCACCCGCTTATGCGTCGGTGCGGTGCGATGCCGTTCGCTGGGTAATTAGTGGAATGTGTCACACCTACCGGTCGAACCAGAACTAAAGCCGAATGGCACAAGCTAACTTCGTGAGGTTCATTCGGGTGTTTGGCACTCAGTTTGTTTCACAGATCGCTTTCGCTTGTACGCCAGCTGCGACAAAGAGCGCGCGAACACGCCTTTGTGTAATATTTCGCGCCGACTCTGACGGATTCGAAATGAATGCCAAAATGAGTTACGACATTACGCGGTTCATCAAGGCGTGCTTGCCGCACGGTTTCATTTCTTCATCGTTTTTGTGCGGGCGCTCCCTACAGTACTCGTTCATGCATGGCGTGAAGGAATGTTTCACAGGCACTCAGACGGATTCGTAATGCATGCCGAATGTGCTACGGCGATGTACAGCCCATTAGGCATGTTTGGAAGAAAGTTTCATTTCGTGCAACGCCATGTTACGTATGTAGCTAACGGTACCATTTTGGGTCCCCTGTGGATGAATGTTTAACGCAAACTCGAGCGTACTCGAAATGCTTGCCGAAATGAGCTAGGGCACGTGTGAAGTCTCTTCGGCGTGTTGGACAGTCAGTTTCGTTTCGGGTGTCGTTTTTCTAAGCACATAAGCATGCAAGCACCCTTTGCGACCCGTCGATTCTGGTTGCTTGGCACCATTGTTCGATCCGTGCACCATTCCGGCACGCTCGAAGCTTGCAGTACCATTTATCTTGCAGGTCTCGCAACGATTCGGAGGGACCCAAAGTCGATGCTAATAGGAGCTAGTAAACAGATGAAGTCCATTTTGGGTGCTTGACACTCAGCTTCATTTCTTGCGTCATTTTCTAACGCATGTCGCGCATCAGACGCTGCTATGCCGGAAAGTTCCACACCGACTCGAAGAGATTCCAAATGCATGCCGAACAGAGTTACGAGGCATCACGAAGTCCATTCGCGGTGTTTAGCATGCGCTTTTCTTCCATTTATCTCGTTTCATACGCAAGCGTACTTACATAAAACCGTTGGGACCCGCCGTGGAGGAATGTTCCACAACGAGTCGGACGGTTTTGAAATGCGTACAAAGTGACTACGGCGAACAAGAAGATCATTCGGGTGTTTGGCACTCAGTTTCCTCACACCCGCTTATGCGTCGGGTGCCGCAGTTGTTCGCTGGGACCACCGTAGTGGAATGTGTCACACCGCTGGTCGGAACCGTAACTAAAGCTGAATGGCACAAGCTAACTTCGTAGGGTTCATTCGGGTGTTTGGCACTCGCTTTGTTTCGCGCATCGCTTTCGCTTGTAATGCCAGTCTGATAAGAGCGTGCGAACACGTCTTTGTGTAATATTTCGCGCCGACTCGGACGGATTCGAAATGAATGCCAAAATGAGTTACGACACATGCGAAGTCCACTGGGCGTGCTTGCCGCACGGTTTCATTTCTTCATCGTTTTTGTGCGGGCGCTCCCTACAGTACTCGTTCATGCATGGCGTGAAGGAATGTTTCACAGGCACTCAGACGGATTCGTAATGCATGCCGAATGTGCTACGGCGATGTACAGCCCATTAGGCATGTTTGGAAGAAAGTTTCATTTCGTGCAACGCCATGTTACGTATGTAGCTAACGGTACCATTTTGGGTCCCCTGTGGATGAATGTTTAACGCAAACTCGAGCGTACTCGAAATGCTTGCCGAAATGAGCTAGGGCACGTGTGAAGTCTCTTCGGCGGGTTGGATGGGCGATTCGCTTTCGGTGTCGCTTTTCTAAGCACATAAGCATGCAAGCACCCTTTGCGACTGGCCGATTCTGGTTGCTTGGCACCATTGTTCGATCCGTGCACCATTCCAAGACGCCGCAGCCTTGCGTAAAGACCATTTATCTTGCCGGTCTCGCAACGATTCGGAGGGACCCAAAGTCGATGCTAATAGGAGCTAGTAAACAGATGAAGTCCATTTTGGGTGCTTGACACTCAGCTTCATTTCTTGCGTCATTTTCTAACGCATGTCGCATCAGACGTGTTATGTGGGGAAAGTTCCACACCGACTCGAAGAGATTCCAAATGCATGCCGAACAGAGTTACGAGGCATACGAAGTCAATTCGCGGTGTTTCGCATGCAGTTTTCTTCCATTGAACATTTTCATACGCAAGAATCTTACAGAACCCATTGGGACCCGCCTTGGAGTAAAGTTCCACAACGACTCGAACGGTTTTGAAATGGGTGCCAAAGTGACTACGGCGAACAAGAATATCATTCAGGGTGTTTGGCACTCAGTTTCCTTCCGTCACCCGCTTATGCCGCGGGTGCAAATTGGCAAGCGACCTGCTGGGACCAACCGTAGTGGAATGTCTCACACGGCTAGGTCGGAACCAAACTAAAGCTGAAAAGCACAAGCGAACTTCGTGAGGTTCATTCGGGTGTTTGGCACTCGCTTTGTTTCGCGCATCGCTTTCGCTTGTCCGCAGCCGCACGCGAGCGCGCTTAACCCGTCTTGGTGTAATATTTCGCGCCGACTCGGATGGATTCGAAATGAATGCCAAAATGAGTTACGACACATGCGAAGTCCACTAGGCGTGCTTGCCGCACGGTTTCATTTCTTCATCGTTTTTGTGCGGGCGCTCCCTACAGTACTCGTTCATGCACGACGTGAAGGAATGTTTCACACGCACTCAGACGGATTCGTAATGCATGCCGAATGTGCTACGGCGATGTACAGCCCATTAGGCATGTTTGGAAGAAAGTTTCGTTTCGTGCAACGCCATGTTACGTATGTAGCTAACGGTACCATTTTGGGTCCCCTGTGGATGAATGTTTAACGCAGACTCGAGCGTACTCGAAATGCTTGCCGAAATGAGCTAGGGCACGTGTGAAGTCTATTCGGCGTGTTGGACACTCAGTTTCATTTCGGGTGTCGTTTTTCTAAGCACATAATCATGCAAGCACCCATTGCTAATTCGCCGATTCTCGGTTGCTTGGCACCATTGTTCGATCCGTGCACCATTAAAGACGCGCTCGAAGCTTGCAGTACCATTTATCGTGCAGGTCTCGCAACGATTCGGATGGACCCAAAGTCGATGCTAATAGGAGCTAGTAAACAGATGAAGTCCATTTTGGGTGCTTGACACTCAGCTTCATTTCTTGCGTCATTTTCTAACGCATGTCAAGCATCAGACGCTGCTATGCGGAAAGTTCCACATCGACTCGTAGAGAATCCAAATGCATGCCGAACAGAGTTACGAGGCATACGAAGTAAATTCGCGGTGTTTCGTATGCAGTTTTCTTCCGTTGAACAGTTTCATACGCAAGCATCTTACAGAACCCGTTGGGACCCGCCCTGGAGGAAAGTTGCACAACGACTCGGACGGTTTTGAAATGCGTGCCAAAGTGACTACGGCGAACAAGAAGATCATTCGGGGTGTTTGGCACTCAGTTTCCTTCCGTCACCCGTTTATGCGTCGGTGCATTTGCGATGCCGCTGGGACCGGTAGTAGTGGAATGTCTCACATCGGCTAGGTCGAACCGAACTAAAGTCAAAAGCGTGCGAACTTCGTGAGGGTTCATTCGGGTGTTTGGCACTCGGTTTGTTTCGCGCGATCGCTTTCGCTTTGTACGCAGCGATGCGAGCGTGCGAACCCGTGTTGGTGGAATATTTCGCGCCAACTCGGACGGATTCGAAATGCCTGCCAAAATGAGTTACGACACATGCGAAGTCCACTGGGCGTGCTTGCCGCTCGGTTTCATTTCTTCATCGTTTTCGGGCGGACGCTCCCTACAAGACTTTCGTTAGGTACTGGCGTGAAGGAATGTTCCGCATTACTCAGGCAATTAAGTAATGCATGCCGAATGTGCTACGGCTATGTACGGCCCATTCGGCATGTTTGGAAGAAAGTTTCATTTCGTGCAACGCGCTGTTACGTATGTTGCTAACGGTACCATTTTGGGTCCCCTGTGGATGAATGTTTAACGCAGACTCGAGCGTACTCGAAATGCTTGTCGAAATGAGCTAGGGCACGTGTGAAGTCCATTCGGCGTGTTGGACACTCAGTTTCGTTTCGGGCGTCGTTTTTGTAACCACATAAGCATGCAAGCACCCATTACGACCCGTCGTGGACGAATGTTTCACACCGACCCAGACATATCAGAAATGAATTTTGATTGGGATAAAATGCATATCAAGTCCATTAGTGCTGTTCGGCAGAGAGTTCCCATTCGTGCATCGTCTTCATACGCATGCAGCTCAAAGTAACAGTCGGGACCCGTCGCGGTGGAGGGCATGACTCAGACTCGGGTGGAATCGAAATGAATGCCGAAATGAGCTAGGGGGCATAGGAAGTCGATTCTGGTTGCTTGGCACCAGTGTTCGATACGTGCACCATTCCGGCACGCTCGAAGCTTACAGTGCCATTTATCGTGCAGGTCTCGCAACGATTCGGAGGGACCCAAAGTCGATACTAATAGGAGCTAGTAAACAGATGAAGTCCATTTGGGGTGCTTGACACTCAGTTTCATTTCTTGCGTCATTTTCTAACGCATGTCGCCATCAGACGCGCTGGCGCTTCGGAAAGTTCCACACCGACTTCGAAGAGATTCCAAATGCATGCCGAACAGAGTTACGAGGCATACGAAGTCCATTCGGTGTTTCGCATGCGCTTTCTTCCGCTTATCCGTTTACACGCTAGCGACTTACAGAAACCGTTGGGACCCGCCGTGGAGGAATGTTCCACAACGACTTGACGGTTTTGAAATGCGTGCCAAAGTGACTACGGCGAACAAGAAGATCATTCGGTGTTTGGCACTCCGTTTCCTTCTTCACCCATTTGGCGTCTGGTGCGGTGCCGTTAAGAAGGTTCGCTGGGACCAGCCGTAGTGGAATGTGTCACACCTACTGGGTCGAACTCGAACTAAAGCTGAATGGTACAAGCGAACTTCGTGAGGTTCATTCGGGAGTTTGGCACTCAGTTTGTTTCACAGATCGCTTTCGCTTGTACGCAGCTGCATAAGAGCGCGAACCCGTCTTGGTGTATTATTTCGCGCCGACTCGGATGGATTCGAAATTAATGCCAAAATGAGTTATGATACATGCGAAGTCCACTGGGCGTGCTTGCCGCACGGTTTGATTTCTTCATCATTTTCGTGCAGACGGTCCCTACAGTACTCGTTCATGCACGGCTTGAAGGAATGTTTCACAGACACTCAGGCGGATTCGTAATGCATGCCGAATGTGCTACGGCGATGTACAGCCCATTAGGCATGTTTGGAAGAAAGTTTTGTTTCGTGCAACGCCCTGTTACGTATGTAGCTAACAGTACCATTTTGGGTCCCCTATGGATGAATGTTTAACGCAGACTCGAGCGTACTTGAAATGCTTCCCGAAATGAGCTAGGGCATGTGTGAAGTCTATTCGGCATGTTGGACACTCAGTTTTGTTTCAGGTGTCGTTTTTCTAAGCACATAAGCATGCAAGCACCCATTGCGACCCGTCAATCCTGGTTGCTTGGCACCATTGTTCGATACTTGCACCATTCCGGCACGCTCGAAGCCTGCAATACCATTTATCGTGCAGGTCTCACAACGATTCGGAGGGACCCAAAGTCGATAATAATAGGAGCTAGTAAACAGATGAAGTCCATTTTGGGTGCTTGACACTCAGCTTCATTTCTTGCGTCATTTTCTAACGCATGCTGCTTACTGTACGCGTTACGTCGGAAAGTTCCACACCGACTCGAAGAGACTCCAAATGCATGCCGAACAGAGTTACGAGGCATACGAAGTCCATTCGCGGTGTTTCGCATGCAGTTTTCTTCTGTTTATCTGTTTCATACGCATAAGCGACTTACGAAACCGCTGGGACCCGCCGTGGAGGAATGTTCCACAACGACTTCGGACGGTTTTGAAATGCGTGCCAAAGTGACTACGGCGAACAAGAAGATCATTCGGGTGTTTGGCACTCGGTTTCCTTCCGTCACCCGTTTGCGTCTTCGGGTGTACCGCGAAGGTGCGCTGGGACCAAATTGTAGTGGAATGTGTCACACCGGCTAGGTCGGAACCGAACTAAAGCTGAATGGCACAAGCGAACTTCGTGAGGTTCATTCGGGTGTTTGGCACTCGATTTGTTTCGCGCAGATCGCTTTCGTTTGTACGCAGCGTCTGATGGCGTCAAGGCGAACCCGTCATGGTGTAATATTTACGCGCCGACTCGGATGAATTCGAAATGCCCGCCAAAATGAGTTACAACACATGCGAAGTTCTTCGGGCGTGCTTGCCGTGACGGTTTCATTTCTTCATCGTTTTCGACGGACGCTCCCTACAAGATTCGTTCATGCACGGCATGACGGAATGTTTCATGCAGACACCGACGGATTCGTAATGCATGCCGAATGTGCTACGGCGATGTACTGACCCATTAGGCATGTTTGGAAGAAAGTTTCGTTTAGTACAACGCCCTGTTAAGTATGTAGCTAACGGTACCATTTTGGGTCCCCTGGATGAATGTTTAACGTAGACTCGGCGTGCATCAAATGCTTGCCGAAATGAGCTAGGGCACGTGTGAAGTCTATTCGGCGTGTTGGACACTCAGTTTCATTTCGGGTGTCGTTTTTCTAAGCACATAATCATGCAAGCACCCATTGCGACCAGTCGATTCTGGTTGCTTGGCACCATTGTTCGATCCGTGCACCATTCCGGCACGCTCGAAGCTTGCGATACCATTTATCGTGCAGGTCTCTTAGCGATTCTGGACGGACCCAAAGTCGATGCTAATAGGAGCTAGTAAATAGATGAAGTCCATTTTGGGTGCTTGACACTCAAATTTCATTTCTTGCGTTATTTTCTAACGATGTTTGCCATCAGACGCTGCTATGGGGAAAGTTCCACACCGACTCGAAGAAATTCCAAATACATGCCGAACAGAATTACGAGGCATACGAAGTCCATTCGCGGTGTTTCGCATGCAGTTTTCTTCCGTTGAACAGTTTCATACGCAAGTATCTTACAGAACCCGTTGGGACCCGCCGTGGAGGAATGTTCCACAATGACTCGGACGGTTTTGAAATGCGTGCCAAAGAGACTACGGCGAACAAGAAGATCATTCGGGGTGTTTGGCACTCAGTTTCCTTCCGTCACCCGTTTGCGTCTTATGTCGGTGCATGATGCCGTTGGGACCAGCCGTAGTGGAATGTCTCACACCGGCTAGGTCGGAACCAGAACTAAAGCTGAAAAGAACAAGCGAACTTCGTAGGTTCATTCGGGGTGTTTGGCACTCAGTTTGTTTCGCGCATCGCTTTCGTTTGTACGCAGCGTATATAGCGTGCGAACCCGTCTTGGTGGAATATTTTGCGCTGACGCAGACGGATTCGAAATGCCTGCCAAAATGAGTTACGACACATGCGAAGTCCACTGGGCGTGCTTGCCGCTCGGTTTCATTTCTTCATCGTTTTCGTGCGGACGCTCCTACAAGATTGCTCGTTCAGGTACGCTGCGTGAAGGAATGTTTCGCATTTACTCGAGATGGATTCGTAATGCATGCCGAATGTGCTACTCACGGCTATGTACGGCCCATTCGGCATGTTTGGAAGAAAGTTTCGTTTAGTACAGCATACATTACGTATGTTGCTAACGGTACCATTTTGGGCCCCTGTGGATGAATGTTTAACGCAGACTCGAGCCGCATCAAAATGCTTGTCGAAATGAGCTAGGGCACGTGTGAAGTCCATTCGGCGTGTTGGACACTCAGTTTCGTTTCGGGCGTCGTTTTTGTAAGCACATAAGCATGCAAGCACCCATTGCGACCCGTCGTGGAGGAATGTTTCACACTGACCCAGACATATCAGAAATGAATTTTGGATGGGATAAAATGCATATTGTGAGAGCCCCTAGTCCTATACCGTACTGTACGCCGTCTACTGTAGCGTACAGCCCCATATAGCAACAAGGTTCTCGGCACTGAAAATATGAACCTAAAAATTCGATCTCCGGGATCGAACCCTTAGCTTCAAACTCAGTACCGATACGCCACTTATACTGGTTCCCTGGATCAGTTGCCCAGTATCGCGTATCAGCAACACAAGTATCAACGCACAATAGATAAACTAATTTACATATCTGGGTGTAGAACAAAAAAAAACATACTACAGGCCAAGAGTAAAACGACAACAGAGCAAAAGAAACGAAACCAGCACAGCTGGCCCAACAACCCTAAGGCTGCTGACTGGAGGAAAGATCATGGATGCCGCACATCTCGCAGAAATACGGCCCGCTCGAGTCGTCCGGATCACCATTGGAACCATCCTCTGAGCAAGGTTAGTAAACAGCAACGGTGAGTACACGTATGTACTCGCAAGACTTTAGTGCAGGCTGACTCAACAGGATAAAGCTTCTACACTAGGTTGATTGCAGAATGCAGCATTTATTTGTCAACAACGTTTATCAAATCGATAGCATTAATAATTGAAAGAGCATTTGACATAAAACATATTTACAGTATATTTGTAGATTGTCCCAACCGGTTCGCCATTCCCGCTTGAATGCAACCGATTGGCTCGATAGTTGACTCTGTCCATCAAACACTCGCTTTCCAGTTGACCTCCACTATTGACTCACCCTTTTCAGAAGACAAAAACCCAAACATCTATACTCATTGCGCTTATCCGGGCTAGATGCTCTTAACCGTGAGCATGGCTAATCGATTAGTTTTACTTTACTTCTGCAGAAGTTGCACACTTTCCCCACATGGGTCTTTCTAGCAAGCGTGTTGCCACGACGCGCGATACCTTATCAGTACCCGACTCTTGCAGATCGACCATGCCGTTCCCATCATTCAGTGCTAGCTAGACCTCAGCACAGTAGCGTGATCCCACCCTGGCAGATTTAGGCGGCCGTACGCTGCAGCGCACTGCGGGGTATCCCGTGCCCCGGGCCCCATTACCCCTCGAGTGGCACCACTGTTGCAGCGGGACCCAACAACGGCTCCTTCTGTCACCACAAACGACAGAAGTCCCTCAGAGAACGCCGCCAGTTGAAGACCGGTCAACTGCGCAAATTCTCTTCTTGCCCTCGGCCTTCCAACAGCCCTGGCTATCCCCCAAATTTCAGGTACATAGGCATTCTGTCCCAGTCCAGTTCATGTGGTTGCGCGAGACTCACCCAGCATTAACTCCTAGTTCGGTCCTTATATTTTGTTGACTCGGGCAAGGACTCCATTCCTAACCACACCATCACCTTCACTTTCTAACTCTCTTATATACCTCCTCCCCGAGTCTATTAAACCACTTTTTTTATTAATTAACTCTTAACCATTTTAACCCAATTCATTTGAAATCACAATTTTGATTGATGAATGAATCTGCCAAGGACTGGACACATTTCTATTGCATTGACTAAGCATATGAAACTACTAACATTTTATACCCAATTGACATTTATTAAATTGTCTAACCTTACCTAGGGTTATCAATGCGTTCAGGGGAAATTAGATTAAGGAAAACCATCAATTTGGATTATATCTACCATTCCCACAAGCTAGCACATTTACCGAATGTAAACGAATGCATATAGTTTGATAAATTAAAGTAAACATCGTAAAATATGGGATCAAGATGATCAAAGGAGGTGCTTGCCTGTCTGCTGCTGCTCTGATGGATCCGGGACGAACTCAGGGTCGTTTGACGCGACTCCGGACTCGCTAGCCTCTATTTGATCAAAACAGCAAAAACGGCAAAAAGCGAAACAACTTAGCAAAAGAGGAATTGAATGCATAAACACCAAATTAACGTCAAATAAGACCCATCCAAACACTTCGAGGGAAAAGAAACGAACAAAACGAGGAAAAGCGGCGAAGTGCGACCTAATGCATCACTTTCGGTAAATTTTGCGCCAAAGTGAATAAGACGTGTAAAATATAGTAAAACACAAATAAATTTAGTTAAACACCTAGAATTAGGTATAATACACCTAATGGAACTTACGGGAACTCGTTTGGAGTTAAAATGATCAACCGGGAGCTAAAACGACAAAAATTACAACACAAAACGCTGAAAAATCCAAAAATTCACAAAAGCTACTGTAGATACGCGTGGGGGTACTGTAGCTTCGACGTTTACTGTAGCAAATCCAGCACAGCCTGTTCTGTTCTCTGCCCTTCAATTTCCAAAAGATTAAAAATGTGCCAAACTGATTGGAATTCGATTTGGAGCACATATTTGGATTCATTAGGTTAAATATGACTTATTGATACCTCTCTTGATGAAAAATACTTTAAACTTTTATTCGAATTCGACTAAAATCGGAACGTCTACCGTCATTACGGCAATTTTTGCAAAAAGTACAAATCGAGTCCAAACGCAATCAAATTTGCGAGCGGAGCCTCAATATGGCCTCAGGGACTTAACTAGTTGCCAAAACGCTCGAAAGATCGAAGAAAACACCTTTCGGCCCTAACAACGACAAATTTGCCGAAACGGCCGAAAACGACCGTTTCGTCGGAAATCCGCCAAATGGCCACTTTTGCGGCGCGAAATGATTCTTCGACTTTACAATAAGCTAAAACAAGGTTTTTAGGACCTAGTTGGCTCGGTTGCAAGGAAACTCCTATTGAAATCGACTATAATTGAATCAAAACGCAAAACCACAGGGTAACTACCGACAAAACCGTTTTGAGTCCGTATTGAGCCCAAACGCGATCGAATCCGCGCGTGGGTTCCCGATACGGGTTCAAATACTCATTACCTAACTAAAACGCTCGGTAGAATCGCAATTTGCGCTACATTCTCAAAAACGGCCAAAATGACCAAAACGGCTAAAAACGGCCGTTTTGATCTAGAACGCCGCGAGACTTGTTTTGACTCCCCGGCCAGTTGCTTGGCGACATTTACGACTTATCGGAGCTGTTCCCCAGTGTAATGGACTTAACCTACTCGGACCTTTGGCCAATTGCTCGCGTAACCCCGGTAATTACCCGAGTTACGACAAAAGTCCAGAAAATGGCTTGAACGTGACCTAAAACACACACGAAGCATGCTTTCGACATTGGGGACCTTAAACGAAGCTAAATGAAGCAGAAACGCTTCAATTGGCACTGGACACTACAGTTATTAAAATAAAATGCGGGCTCGCAAAATGCAAATCTAGCGATTCTAACTGCTTTTCTAGCCTCTAAGAGAACTAATGGTGCAGTCATTACATGCCTCGGAGCTCTAGGATTTTATAAAAATAAAAGAGACCTAGAGCTGCAAAGCGCATTGAGAAATTGCCGAAACTGAATTTCGACTTTGCTAATCGAGGTTTCACCTCGCAAGGAGGCTATCCAGGCTATCCATTTGTTCACCAGACTTCTACAAATTTCCAAAAACAAAGTGACCTAGAGCTGACAACTTGCAGCAGGATTTGACAAAATGGAATTCTGACTCTTCTGATCGCGATCAGGGCTATCAGAAGAGCTAATGGAGCTATCGTTACATGCTACGGACCTTTGGTATTTCGTAAAAATAATTAACACCTAGACGAATAAAATAAATTTCGGCTTTGTGAAATTGAATTCTGATTCCCCCGGTGGCGACTCTAGCCACCAGAATTGCTATTGGAACAGTCTATACATGCTATGCACCACTAGAACTCCGACAAATCGAAGACCTAGCGATGGGTTTGAGCGAACATGAAGGTGATCAAAAGCTAGGTCGACTATAGGGTTAAATGAGCCTAACGACGACCTGAGTCTAGATTTTAAAGCAGAATTACCAAGCCATGTGTCGAATGCATGGCACCTAGATATGACCTAGGCTAGGGCTTGAGGGAACTTGACGAAACGCGAAGCTACGAAGGGGAGAGTCGTAGCTACAGTAAGAGGGAAGTCCCGGGAGCCGAGAAATCAAGTCAGATTGCAAAAGCACCACGGGAGCTCCAAGAAACGTCATTGGACCTCGACGAAATACTCACTTGAGAGGGTCTGGGAGGTGGAGATTGCGACGAGGACGTCGAATCTTGCCTCCAAATCAGCTTCTGCCGGTCGAATCGCCTCCGAATGACTGGATTTGGTGCTCTAGGGCTTGGGGCCTCCTTCTCTTGAGCTCTCACGGTTTGGGGAGAGGAATGGCTGGTTTGGGGAGGCTTGGAAGGTGGCTTGACTCTTATATGTACTATGCACTTACGGTGGGCAATTTGGTCCAATGGCAAAACTTGAAGATTCAAACCTCCAAAGTTAATTTCAAATGTTTCTAAGATATTTTGGAGGGCTTTCGAGTCACTTTGACATTTATCCAACTCAATTTGCAATTACTCTCGAGAGTGCAATTAATTAAGTCGGGTGTCAAATTGTGGCTGCGATCAATGTTTACTGACTCAGATTAAATGGATCCTTAACTCCTTTTGAAGATTTTTAAGTTCCCCATTAAACTAGGTAAATTTGTACTTCAAAAGGGAAGAGAAGGGAACATTTAAATCAGAGTGCGAGGTATTGTTGAAAGAGCTCGAAAACTGAATTCAATCACCGAAAACACTTGTCGGTGATCAAATGGGAAATTGTTTTTGAGCTAAGTTATTGAAGTTGAAGGATTCTTTTGATCCCAATCAAGTATATCCACTCAAAATACAGTGAATATGCACATTCATTGTATTTATGAGCAGTGTTCAAACACAATTGTACCGTGCTTCGAGTATATAAATACTCGGGATATTACTGATCTACCCCCCAACAAAATCTCGCCCTCGAGATTGCTAAAGCTCGATGAAAAGAAGGGTACTCGCTCGGATGCGGTCTTCACGTTCCCACGTGGCTTCATCCTCTCGAATGGTGACTCCATTGGACCTTGAGCATCTTAACGACTTGATTGCGAGTGGGACGCCCGCAGCCTCAAGAATGCGAATCGGATGCTCCCGATATGAAAGATCAGGTCAGAATCCAGATTGTCCAATTGAGTAGCTTCGATGGAATCCAAGACTCTTCTTCGCCTAGGACACGTGGAATACATCGTGAACGTCCGAAAGTCGAGGCGGAAGCTCAAGGCGATAAGCAACGCCTCGCTTGTCTAGAATCCGAACGGACCGATGTATCGCGGGGCTAGCTTCGCCGGACCTGGAGAATCTGCGAGTGCCACGAAGTGGTGAGACCTTGAGGTAGACAAAGTCACCCACCACAAAGCTCAACTCGCGGCGACGGCGACGGCGTAGCTCTTACGCTCGGATCGAGCTTCCTTCACTGTCTCGAATGATCTTGACTTGTTGTTCGCCTCCTCAATTACGATCGGCCGGAAGAATTTTCTTTCACCAACCTCGGACCAAAATAGTGGCGTTCTGCACTTTCTTCGCCATAAAGAGCCTCAAAGGGAGACATCCGGAGGTCGGATCGGTGGTCGTTGTTGTAGGAGAACTCTGCGAATGGTAAGCACTTCTCCCATGACTTGTTGTAACACAAAGACACAAGCCCGAAGCATATCTTCAAGGATTTGATTTGCTCTTTCCGTCGCCTACCGGTTCTGCAGGGGTGGTAGGCAAGATCTTGAAGGATACCATCGCCAAGAAGAGTCTGAAAACTCTCCCAAAACCGAGAAGTGAACTGCGAGCCACGGTCAGAGACAATCACCTTGGGAACTCCATGGAGCCGAACAATATTCTTCATATAGAGATCTGCTAGTTTGGCTCCAGAATCGGTGGTATGGACTGGAATGAAATGTGCCACCTTGGTCAAGCGGTCAATGATCACCGAAATAGAGTTGTGACCGCTGGAGGACCTCGGTAGACCAGTAATGAAATCCATTCCAATCTCTTCCCACTTCCACTCAGGGATCTGCAATGGGTGAAGCGACCTTTGGCCTCTGGTGCTCAGCCTTTACTCGCTGGCACACATCACAATGTGCCACATGAGCAGCGATGTCTTTCTTCATTCCTGGCCACCAGAACTGTTTGCGAAGATCCTGGTACATTCTGGTGCTGCCAGGATGAACAGAGAGAGGAGTGTCATGGGCTTCTGACAGGATCAACTCCTTGATCTCTACATCGTTAGGGACATACACCTGCTGCCCACGCATGATCAGCCCATTAGACCCCTCAGAGAAACCTGGAGATGCGCCATCTTCAGTCAAATGGCGTCTAATCTCAACGATTGCCTCATTTTGGAGTTGAGCCTCAAGAATTTGAGATTCTAGAGTAGGTTGAACAGTCAATGCTGCGATGAAGCCATGTTCAACCACCTCCAGATTCAGCTTGCTGAACTCCTCGACTAACTGAGGCTGACTGATGACACCCAAGGCATTCACTGTATGCAGTTTGCGACTGAGGGCGTCTGCAACCACATTCGCCTTGCCTGGGTGATAGTGAATCCCCAGATCATAATCCTTGATCAGCTCTAGCCACCTGCGCTGTCTCAGGTTCAGATCTGGTTGGGAGAAGAAGTACTTCAAGCTCTTGTGGTCGGTATAGATCTCACATCTATTGCCTATGAGATAATGCCGCCACAGCTTGAGTGCATGAACTACTGCTGCCAACTCCAAATCATGAGTCGGGTAGTTGGCTTCATGGGGCTTCAACTGGCGAGAAGCATATGCCACTACCTTGCCTTCCTACATCAACACACAGCCAAGACCTTGGCGAGATGCATCGCAATATATGTCGAAGGCCTTGTGAATGTCTGCAGCGAGGATCAACCGGAAGCGATTGTGAGCCGCTTTGACTCACGAAAACTGAATCCACATGCAGGTGACCACTCAAACTTTTTATCTTTCTTGAGTAGCTCTGTCAGTGGCTTGGCAATCTTGGAAAAGTTCTCGATAAACCGGCGATAATATCTGGCTAAACCGAGAAAACTCCGGACTTCTGGAACATTGCGGGGCTGTTCCCAATAGAGCACATCTTGCACCTTGCTCGGATCAACAGCAACCCCGCCTTCTGACAAAATGTGGCCCAGAAATGCCACTTCCTTCAGCCAGAACTCGCACTTGCTAAACTTGGCATAAAGCTGATGCTCGCGGAGCTTGTCGAGCACCAAGCGCAAGTGAAGCTCATGATCGCCTTCATCTTCTTAGTATATGAGAATGTCATCAATGAACACCACCACAAATTTGTCCAAGAATTCCATGAACACTTTATTCATGAGGTTCATGAATGTGGCTGGCGCATTGGTGAGTCCAAAGGATACTACTGTATACTCGTACAGACCGTAGCGAGTAGAGTAAGCGGTCTTCGGAATATCCTCTTGTCTGACTTTCAGCTGGAAGTAGCCAGACCTCAAGTCAATTTTGGAAAAGACTTGAGCTCCGCCTAACTGATCAAACAAGTCGTCGATCCGCGGAAGAGGATACTTGTTCTTGATAGTCACTTCATTCAACGAACGGTAGTCGACGCACAGGCGAAGACTGCCATCCTTTTTCTTAACAAATAGCACCGGGATGGCCCATGGAGAAGAGCTGGGGCGAATGAAACCTTTCTCTAGCTGTTCCTTGAGCTGCGCCTTCAGTTCAGCCAGCTCATCTGAAGGCATCCGGTACGAGCGCTTAGAAATAGGTGCTGTACCAGGCATCAGCTCAATGATGAACTCCAGGTCACGGTCAGGAGGCAAACCCGGCAGCTCATCAGGAAACACGTCAGGGTACTCACACACCACAGTACTGATCGACTTAAACAGAAATGGCATGAAGAATCGCCAGCGATTGGAAGCGGCTTGGTGAATAGGTGACATGGATGCCATCGGGGTTGACTAGGAAACAAACCTCTTGGCACGATCAATGCATCCCTGGTTTTGGACAACCAGTCCATGCCCAAGATGACATCAAGCCCAATGGTGTCAATGTTAATCAAGTCACCCACGAATGCTACCTCATTGATCTCGAGAGCAACATCCGGGCTATAGAACTTGGCTCTCAAGATAGAACCGGGGGAGTGGATCACTAGATCTTCCTCGAGGTAAATAGACTCCAGGTTTTGTTGTTCCACAAACCTCAAAGAAACGAAGGAATGCGGCGCTGAATCAAACAATGCCAATGTAGGTACGGAATGCACAAATAGCGTACCTAGTATCACATCTGGCACCTCTGCTGCCTGCTCTACGGTGGCCACATTGAAGCGACCACGACCCGCGCCTGAAGACGTCCTGGCCTCGCAGACGCCTCCCTGAGACACACCACACCCACTCGGCTGCCCACGTATGCGGTGGAGCACTCTGCGCCTGTGAGTGAGGCGCAGGTGGTGGCCTAGTCGGGCAAACCCTGGCGATATGCCCCTTGCCCCCCACAGGTGAAACATGTGACATCGGCGAAGGGGGACTGGGCTACAGCTGGCTGACCCCCACGGCTATAAGGCTGAGCCGCGGACTGAGCGAGTTGAGGAGAACTGCCTTGAGACCTCTGTGCTGGTGGCGCTGGAGATCGAGCCTGAAGTGAGAGAGGGATGGGTCCTGGAGGGACCACTGCCTGAAGCCCTCTGTGCCGCCCACTTGCGCTTGCGGCTCTCAAGCAGCGCCTTAGCGCTGTCCTCAATAGCAATGGCCTTGTTCACCAAGACCTGAAGACTGGGTATAACATGGCCTGCTAGCTGATATCTGATCTCCTCAGTGAGGCGCTCCTTGAACAGAGCAATCCTCCTAGCCTCACTAGGGATCTCATCCTCCACATACCTTGCCAGATGATTAAACTGATGAAGGAAGTCTACAACTGACTTGCCACTCTGCCTTAAGTCATAGAACTCCCTCCTCTTGATCTCTAGCAAGCTGGACGAAATATGGGCCTCATGAGCAGCACGAAAATCCGCCCATGTGGTAATCTGGCCTGGTGGGCGAATGGCTCTGAAGCTGCCCCACCAAGCAGCAGCAGCCCTGCAGATAATACGCTGCAAACTGCACCTTCTCAGCATCTGTGCAGCCAACAAGCTCAAGCTTTCCCCAATGTCGTGAGCGATCATCGCCTCCAGTGGATCATTCTTTGTAGTGAAAGTCGGTGGCACAGTCCGCTAGAACTTCGGACGGCTGGATCATGGTGGCGGATGCTGAGCCTGGACACTCTGTACCAGTATCTCCATGAGGCGCGTCTGCCCCATGATCGCCTCAGTTAGGGTAGGCGAGGAGGAGGAGGAGGCAACTCCTCACTCTGCACCCGAGGCTGGGAGCGAACCTCGGGCTGCCCCCCTGCGGGAACCTGCGACTGCCGGGTCCCCTGACTCTGGGCACCCAGGTCCTGCGGGTCACCCGCCTGCCCTCTGCGGTCCCCAGCATCAGCTGCTGCTGGGAGTGCACGTGTACCACGCCTCTTCGGCGGCATCCTGAAATGTACCAGCGAGTTATTCAAACCGTACAAATCAGGAGCAAAAGACTGAACTTAGGAACAACCAATGAAAATACCCAACCCAAGTCGCATAAGAACCGAACCAAACGACAAATTAAGGAAACGGTAAAAGAATCCTTAACTATATTCACAAACGCTTAACCTTAATCCCCTTGAACCAAACCCGCGTTCCTTCTAATTCTTTTGAACAAGATAGAAGAAGAAATCAATTTGAATTTGGGTTAAGATCAAATTCATTTGAAGTTTAGATAAGAGGAAGGTGCTAAGACGGGGTAAGGAAAGCACTCTACATTTTTTAAACTAGTATTTATAGCTCAAAATAATTTTTGAGAACAAAATTCGGTTTCCTATGTCTATCGACCAACTAACTAGGTTTTCCTGCAGTTAATTGGCTCTGATACCAACGCTGTGAGAGCCCCTTGTCCTATACCGTACTGTACGCCGTCTACTGTAGCGTACAGCCCCGTATAGCAACAGGGTTCTCGGCACTGAAAATCTGAACCTAAAAATTCGATCTCCGGGATCGAACCCTTAGCTTCAAACTCAGTACCGATACGCCACTGATACTGGTTCCCTGGATCAGTAGCCCAGTAACGCATATCAGCAACACAAGTATCAACGCACAATAGATAAACTAATTTACATAGCTGGGTGTAGAACAAAAAAAAACATACTACAGGCCAAGAGTAAAACGACAACAGAGCAAAAGAAACAAAACCAGCGCAGCTGGCCCAACAACCCTAAGGCTGCTGACTGGAGGAAAGACCACGGATGCCGCACATCTCGCAGAAATGCGGCCTGCCCGAGTCGTCCGGATCACCATCGGAACCATCCTCTGAGCAAGGTTAGTAAACAGCAACGGTGAGTACACGTATGTACTCGCAAGACTTTAGTGTATGGAAATACAGCAAATGCAGGCTGACTCAACAGGATAAAGCTTCTACACTAGGTTGATTGCAGAATGCAGCATTTATTTGTCAACAACGTTTATCAAATCGATAGCATTAATAATTGAAAGAGCATTTGACATAAAACATATTTACAGTATATTTGTAGATTGTCCCAACCGGTTCGCCATTCCAGCATTAATAATTGAATGAGTATAGATGATTGGCTCGATAGTTGACTCTGTCCATCAAACACTCGCTTTCCAGTTGACCTCCACTATTGACTCACCCTTTTCAGAAGACAAAAACCCAAACATCTATACTCATTGTGCTTATCCGGGCTAGATGCTCTTAACCGTGAGCACGGCTAATCGATTAGTTTTACTTTACTTCTGCAGAAGTTGCACACTTTCCCCCACATGGGTCTTTCTAGCAAGCGTGTTGCCACGACGCGCGATACCTTATCAGTACCCGACTCTTGCAGATCGACCATGTCGTTCCCATCATTCAGTGTCAGCCAGACCTCAGCACAGTAGCGTGATCCCACCCTGGTGGATTTAGGCGGCCGTACGCTGCAGCGCACTGCGGGGTATCCCGTGCCCCGGGCCCCATTACCCCTCGAGTGGCACCACTGTTGCAGCGGGACCCAACAACGGCTCCTTCGATCACCACAAATGACAGAAGTCCCTCAGAGAACCCCGCCAGTTGAAGACCAGTCAACTGCGCAAATTCTCTTCTTGCCCTCGGCCTTCCAACAGCCCTGGCTATCCCCCAAATTTCAGGTACATAGGCATTCTATCCCAGTCCAGTTCATGTGGTTGCACGAGACTCACCCAGCATTAACTCCGAGTTCGGTCCTTATATTTTGTTGACTCGGGCAAGGACTCCATTCCTAACCACACCATCACCTTCACTTTCTAACTCTCTTATATACCTCCTCCCCGAGTCTATTAAACCACTTTTTTATCAATTAACCCTTAACCATTTTAACCCAATTCATTTGAAATCACAATTTTGATTGATGAATGTATCTGCCAAGGACTGGACTCATTTCTATTGCATTGACTAAGCATATGCAGTTACTAACATTTTATACCCAATTGACATTTATTAAATTGTCTAACCTTACCTAGGGTTATCAATGCGTTCAGGGGAAATTAGATTAAGGAAAACCATCAATTTGGATTATATCTACCATTCCCACAAGCTAGCACATTTACTGAATGTAAACGAATGCATATAGTTTGATAAATTAAAGTAAACATCGTAAAATATGGGATCAAGATGATCAAAGGAGGTGCTTGCCTGTCTGCTGCTGCTCTGATGGATCCGAGACGAACTCAGGGTCGTTTCACGCGACTCCGGACTCGCTAGCCTCTATTTGATCAAAACAGCAAAAACGGCAAAAAGCGAAACAACTTAGCAAAAGAGGAATTGAATGCATAAACACCAAATTAACGTCAAATAAGACCCATCCAAACACTTCGAGGGAAAAGAAACGAACAAAACGAGGAAAACGGCGAAATTGCGACCTAATGCATCACTTTCGGAAAATTTTGCGCCAAAGTGAATAAGACGTGTAAAATATAGTAAAACACAAATAAATTTAGTTAAACACCTATAATTAGGTGTAATACACCTACTGGAACTTACGGGAACTCGTTTGGAGTTAAAATGATCAACCGGGAGCTAAAACGACAAAAATTACAACACAAAACGCTGAAAAATCCAAAAATTCACAAAAGCTACTGTAGCTACGCGTGGGGTACTGTAGCAAATCCAGCACAGCCTGTTCTGTTCTCTGCCCTTCAATTTCCAAAAGATTAAAAATGTGCCAAACTGATTGGAATTCGATTTGGAGCACATATTTGGATTCATTAGGTTAAATATGACTTATTGATACCTCTCTTGATGAAAAATACTTTAAACTTTTATTCGAATTCGACTAAAATCGGAACGTCTACCGTCATTACGGCAATTTTTGCAAAAAGTACAAATCGAGTCCAAACGCAATCAAATTTGCGAGCGGAGCCTCAATATGGCCTCAGGGACTTAACTAGTTGCTAAAACGCTCGAAAGATCGAAGAAAACACCTTTCGGCCCTAACAACGACAAATTTGCCGAAACGGCCGAAAACGACCGTTTCGTCGGAAATCCGCCAAATGGCCACTTTTGCGGATTTTTGCGCGAAATGATTCTTCGACTTTGCAATAAGCTAAAACAAGGTTTTTAGGACCTAGTTGGCTCGGTTGCAAGGAAACTCCTATTGAAATCGACTATAATTGAATCAAAACGCAAAACCACAGGGTAACTACCGACAAAACCGTTTTGAGTCCGTATTGAGCCCAAACGCGATCGAATCCGCGCGTGGGTTCCCGATACGGGTTCAAATACTCATTACCTAACTAAAATGCTCGGTAGAATCGCAATTTGCGCTACATTCTCAAAAACGGCCAAAATGACCAAAACGGCTAAAAACGGCCGTTTTGATCTAGAACGCCGCGAGACTTGTTTTGACTCCCCGGCCAGTTGCTTGGGGAGTCCATTTACGACTTATCGGAGCTGTTCCCCAGCGTAATGGACTTAACCTACTCGGACCTTTGGCCAATTGCTCGCGTAACCCCGGTAATTACCCGAGTTACGACAAAAGTCCAGAAAATGGCTTGAACGTGACCTAAAACACACACGAAGCATGCTTTCGACATTGGGGACCTTAAACGAAGCTAAATGAAGCAAAAACGCTTCAATTGGCACTGGACACTATAGTTATTAAAATAAAATGCGGGCTCGCAAAATGCAAATCTAGCGATTCTAACTGCTTTTCTAGCCTCTAAGAGAACTAATGGCGCAGTCATTACATGCCTCGGAGCTCTAGGATTTTATAAAAATAAAAGAGACCTAGAGCTGCAAAGCGCATTGAGAAATTGCCGAAACTGAATTTCGACTTTGCTAATCGAGGTTTCACCTCGCAAGGAGGCTATCAGGACTATCTATTTGTTCACCGGACTTCTACAAATTTCCAAAAACAAAGTGACCTAGAGCTGACAACTTGCAGCAGGATTTGACAAAATGGAATTCTGACTCTTCTGATCGCGATCAGGGCTATCAGAAGAGCTAATGGAGCTATCGTTACATGCTACGGACCTTTGGTATTTCGTAAAAATAATTAACACCTAGACGAATAAAATAAATTTTGGCTTTGTGAAATTGAATTCTGATTCCCCCGGTGGCGACTCTAGCCACCAGAATTGCTATTGGAACAGTCTATACATGCTATGCACCACTAGAACTCCGACAAATCGAAGACCTAGCGATGGGTTTGAGCGAACATGAAGGTGATCAAAAGCTAGGTCGACTATAGGGTTGAATGAGCCTAACGACGACCTGAGTCTAGATTTTAAAGAAGAATTACCATGCCATGTGTTGAATGCATGGCACCTAGATATGACCTAGGCTAGGGCTTGAGGGAACTTAACGACACGCGAAGCTACGAAGGGGAGAGTCGTAGCTACAGCAAGAGGGAAGTCCCGGGAGCCGAGAAATCAAGTCAGATTGCAAAAGCACCATGGGAGCTCCAAGAAACGTCAATGGACCTCGACGAAATACTCACTTGAGAGGGTCTGGGAGGTGGAGATTGCGACGAGGACGTTGAATCTTGCCTCCAAATCAGCTTCTGTCGGTCGAATCGCCTCCGAATGACTGGATTTGGTGCTCTAGGGCTTGGGGCCTCCTTCTCTTGAGCTCTCACGGTTTAGGGAGAGGAATGGCTGGTTTGAGGAGGCTTGGAAGGTGGCTTGACTCTTATATGTACTATGCACTTACGGAGGGCAATTTGGTCCAATGGGAAAACTTGAAGATTCAAGCCTCCAAAGTTAATTTCAAATGTTTCTAAGATATTTTGGAGGGCTTTCGAGCCACTTTGACATTTATCCAACTCAATTTGCAATTACTCTCGAGAGTGCAATTAATTAAGTCGGGTGTCAAATTGTGGCTGCGATCAATGTTTACGAGCTCCGATTAAATGGATCATTAACTCCTTTTGAAGATTTTTAAGTTCCCCATTAAACTAGGTAAATTTGTACTTCAAAAGGGAAGAGAAGGGAACATTTAAATCGTAGTGCGAGGTATTGTTGAAACTGCTCGAAAACTGAATTCAATCACCGAAAACACTTGTCGGCGATCAAATGGGAAATTGTTTTTGAGCGAAGTTATTGAAGTTGAAGGATTCTTTTTGATCCCAATCAAGTATATCCACTCAAAATACAGGAATATGCACATTCATTGTATTTATGAACAGTGTTCAAACACAATTGTACCGTGCTTCGAGTATATAAATACTCGGGATATTACACATATCAAGTCCATTCGTGCTGTTCGGCAGAGAGTTCCCATTCGTGCATCGTCTTCATACGCATGCAGCTCAAAGTAACAGTTGGGACCCGTCGCGGTGGAAGGCATGACTCAGACTCGGGTGGAATCGAAATGAATGCCGAAATGAGCTATGGGGCATAGGAAGTCGATTCTGGTTGCTTGGCACCAGTGTTCGATACGTGCACCATTCCAGCACGCTCGAAGCTTACAGTACCATTTATCGTGCAGGTCTCGCAATGATTCGGAGGGACCCAAAGTCGATGCTAATAAGAGCTAGTAAACAGATGAAGTCCATTTGGGGTGCTTGACACTCAGTTTCATTTCTTGCGTCATTTTCTAACGCATGTCGCGCATCAGACGCTGGCGTTGCGTCGGAGAGTTCCACACCGACTCGAAGATATTCCAAATGCATGCCGAACAGAGTTACGAGGCATACGAAGTCCATTCGCGGTGTTTCGCATGCAGTTTTCTTCCATTTATCTGTTTCATACGCAAGCAGCTTACAGAAACCGTTGGGACCCGCCGTGGAGGAATGTTCCACAACGACTCGGACGGTTTTGAAATGCGTGACAAAGTGACTACGGCGAACAAGAAGATCATTCGGGGTGTTTGGCACTCAGTTTCCTTCCTTCACCCGCTTATGCGTCGGTGTGCAGCGTTCGCTGCCGTTAGGACCACCGTAGTGGAATGTGTCACACCTACCGGGTCGAACCGAACTAAAGCTGAATGGCACAAGCGAACCGAGGTTCATTCGTGGTGTTTGGCACTCGGTTTGTTTCACGACGCTTTCGTTTGTAATGCAGCGTGACAAGAGCGTGCGATCCCGTCTTCTTGTAATATTTCGCGCCGACTCGGACGGATTCGAAATGAATGCCAAAATGACTTACGACACATGCGAAGTCCACTGGGCGTGCTTGCCGCACGGTTTCATTTCTTCATCGTTTTCATGCGGATGCTCCCTACAGTACTCGTTCATGCACGGCGTGAAGGAATGTTTCACAGACACTCAGACGGATTCGTAATGCATGCCGAATGTGCTACGGCTATGTCTGACCCATTAGGCATGTTTGGAAGAAAGTTTCGTTTGCAGCATACGCCTGTTACGTATGTAGCTAACGGTACCATTTTGGGTCCCCCGTGGATGAATGTTTAACGCAGACTCGAGCGTACTCGAAATGCTTGCCGAAATGAGCTAGGGCAAGTGTGAAGTCTATTCGGCATGTTGGACACTCAATATCATTTCGAGTGACGTTTTTCTAAGCACATAAGCATGCATGCACCTATTGCGACCCGTCGATTCTGGTTGCTTGGCACCATTGTTCGATGTGTGCACCATTCCGGGACGCTCGAAGCTTGCAGTACCATTTATCGTGCAGGTCTCGCAACGATTCGGAGGGACCCAAAGTCGATGCTAATAGGAGCTAGTAAAAAGATGAAGTCCATTTTGGGTGCTTGACACTCAGCTTCATTTCTTGCGTCATTTTCTAACGCATGTTGCTTACTGTACGCGTTGCGTAGGAAAGTTCCACACCGACTCGAAGAGATTCCAAATGCATGCCGGACAGAGTTACGAGGCATACGAAGTCCATTCGCGGTGTTTCGCATGCAGTTTTCTTCTGTTGAACAGTTTCATACGCAAGCATCTTACAGAACCTGTTGGGACCTGCCGTGGAGGAATGTTCCACAACGACTCGGACGGTTTTGAAATGCGTGCCAAAGTGACTACCGCGAAACAAGAAGATCATTCGGGGTGTTTGGCACTCAGTTTCCTTCCGACACCCGTTTGCGTGCTGGTGCAGCTGCAGTGCCCGTTGGGACCAGCCGTAGTGGAATGTCTCACACCGGCTAGGTCGGAACCAGAACTAAAGCTGAAAAGCACAAGCGAACTTCGTAGGTTCATTCGGGGTGTTTGGCACTAAGTTTGTTTCGCGCATCGCTTTCGTTTGTACGCAGCGTACAGTAGCGTGCGAACCCGTCTAGGTGGAATATTTCGCGCCGACTCGGACGGATTCGAAATGCCCGCCAAAATGAGTTACGACACATGCGAAGTCCACTGGGCGTGCTTGCCGCTCGGTTTCATTTCTTCATCATTTTCGTATGCGGGCGCTCCCTCTGATGCTCGTTCGGTACGCGGCGTGAAGGAATGTTTCACAGACACTCAGACGGATTCGTAATGCATGCCGAATGTGCTACGGCTATGTACGGCCCATTCGGCATGTTTGGAAGAAAGTTTCGTTTCAGGCACGTGTGAAGTCCATTCGGCGTGTTGGACACTCAGTTTCGTTTCAGGCATCGTTTTTGTAAGCACATAAGCATGCAAGCACCCATTGCGACCCGTCGTGGAGGAATGTTTCACACTGACCCAGACAGATCAGAAATGAATTTTGGATGGGATAAAATGCATATCAAGTCCATTCGTGCTGTTCGGCAGCGAGTTCCCATTCGTGCATCGTCTTCATACGCATGCAGCTCAAAGAAACAGTCGGGACCCGTCGCGGTGGAGGGCATGACTCAGACTCGGGTGGAATTGAAATGAATGCCGAAATGAGCTAGGGGGCATAGGAAGTCGATTCTGGTTGCTTGGCAGCAGTGTTCGATACGTGCACCATTCCGGCACGCTCGAAGCTTACAATACCATTTATCGTGCATGTCTCGCAACGCGTCGGAGGGACCCAAAGTCGATGCTAATAGGAGCTAGTAAACAGATGAAGTCCATTTGGGGTGCTTGACACTCAGTTTCATTTCTTGCGTCATTTTCTAACGCATGTCGCTTCTTTATGCAGCGTCGGCTCCATGAGCCGAGTCGGACGCATCATGGCTGCCATGTCAGGGAGAGGAGGAGGAGGAGGGAGCTCCTCATCCTGGGCTCTAGGCTGGGAGCGGACCTCTGCCTGGTCCCCAGCTGGAACATGGGACTGCTGGGTCCCCTGTCTCTGAGATCCCGCTGCACCAACACGCTCCCCAGCATCACTGGCTGCTGGGCGCGCGCGAGCGCCACGCCTCTTTGGCGGCATCCTGAAATGCACAGATGAGTTAATCAAACTGCACAAAATAGGTGAAAAGAGCTCGATCCTAAAGAATGCAGACAGAATCATAAACATCCCAAAACACTCAACCAAAACTGCACAAGATCAAAGCCATCGGCAATTTAAGGAAATGATAAACAAACCCCAATTACAATCACAAACATCTACTTTTAACCCACTTAAACCAAACCCGTGTTCCTTCTAATCCTTTTGAATAAGATCGAAGAAGAAATCAAATTTTGAGATTTGGATTAAGATCAGATTCATTTGAAGTTTAGATAAGAGGAAGGTGCTAAGACGGGGTAAAGAAAGCACTCTACATTTTTGAAACTAGTATTTATAGCTCAAAATAATTTTTGAGAACAAAATTCTGTTTCCTATGTCTATCGACAAACTAACTAGGTTTTCCTCAAGATCAATTGGCTCGATACCACGTGAGAGCCCCTCTTCCTATACCGTCGCATAATCTCTTCATGTAGTGTACGGCACCGTATAGCAACAGGGGTTCTCGATGCGGAAATCTGAACCTAAAAATTTTGATCACCACAATCGAAATCCTAGCTTCAAACCCTGCACTGACGCACCAGAGATCTTGGTTCCACTGGATCAAGAGCCCAAGATCGCATACCAACAACGCGAATATCAAAGCCTGAAGCTAATTTAATTTACATAGCTGGGTGTATAACTTGCGAGAAATATAATACAGGCCAAAAGAAGAAGTACGACAATGAAACCCAAAAGAAACACAACCCGGTAGCCGCCCACCAACCCTAAGGCTACCTTGGAGGAAGGGCCCACGAAGCCACAAAGCTCACGAAGTGAGGCTCGCCATCATCCAGGACATCGCCAATACCTTCCTCTGGGAAAAAGGTTAGCAACAAAGACGGTGAGTACACGTATGTACTCGCAAGACTTTAGTGTATGGAAATATAATTAGTGCAGATGATACAAATGAAATGCATTTGCTACACTAGGTCTCATTCTTGAAAAAAGCTGCAGCTTGAAAGCAGTTCATCGAAAAGTAGTACATAATGTAAAAGACAGCAGTTTGAATAAAACATATTTACAGCATATGTAACATTTGAGCTTCTCGGCTGCCATCATCCATGATCGCAGCTGGGATATGAAACGACATCCATATATACATAAATCCACCAAGTACCATACCGAACCAAATACCTTTACCTAGACTCTGAAGTAACTTTTTATTTTTGAAACCAAAACAAATACTATACTCGATCCATTAACTGAAGAATTGCTCTTAACCGTGAGCACGGCTAATCGATTAGATTTGTTTTAAGACTCTGCAGAGTTTGCACACTTTACCCAAACACAATTCATAATTGCACTCCTGTCAGCCAGGATACACGCGATACCGAGAGGTACCGATATGCAAGAATGAACTATTCGTTCCCATCGTTAAGGGTTTAGCCACACCTCACCGGCGCATTTAAAACCCCTGCTATGGCGAAAGAGGCCAACTCCACACGAAGGGAGCCTTTGGAGAAGAAACCTTGTGACGGCGGCCAAAATACGCACTGCGGCATTTCCCATAGCAGGGCGTCACGCTGTTGTATCATTTTATGAATCGGAGGATCTACCACGCCGCATCTACCAGCTATGCACACAAAGGTACAACCGGTGGTTTTTGAAAACATACACCGTTGGCCTCGCTCTACGTGGGAGATCGTCCACTCTTCTGGCCTACCAACAGTACACAGCTAACCCCTCACACTTTAGGTACTAGAATAGACTGTCCCATACCAGCTTGTGTGGTTGCGCTGCGTTCATTCAGAAAGCGTCTCAAGTTCAGTCCTTATAGTTTTTGCCTAGTGACTCAAGCGGGGAACTCCACTTAACTAGCCAACCACTCGCCACCAATGTAACTAGCACATAATATACCTCCCGCCAAGTCTAATTATCGACTAGACATTCCACATTTACTAAAGTACTTTCACAAGTCACATTTTCAAAACCAATTACCATAATCCATAGTTTTGAGTGTTTGGTAAATGACTGATTTTCAGACTCATTCCTATTGCATTGTCTAAGCATGTGCAGTTACTAGATTCGTTTATACCCAATTGACATTTTATTTAATTGTCTAACCCTACTTAAGGTTGCCAATGGATTCGAGGGAGTTAAATTGAGGAAATCCACCAAATCAGGGTATAACTACCATTCCCACAATCTAGCACTTTATTAATTTAAACAATGCATATAGTTTGACAAATCAAAGTAAACATCGTGAAATATGGGATCAATATGTTCAAAGGAGGTGCTTGCCTTGTTGTTGCTCTTCGGTGATGTCCGGGATGATTTCAGGAGTGCTTGATGCGAATCCTGACTTGCTAGCCTCTAAACGAGCAAAAACAGGAAAAACGACGAAAGCGAAATAAATTAGCGAAAAAGAGAATTAAGTGCATAAATATCAACTTAACATCAAATAAGACTCAAACAAGTGCTCAGAGAGAAAAGAAAAGAGCAAAACGAGAAAAACGGCGAAATTGCGACAAATACGACGGTTTCTACCCTACGCGAATGAAAATATATAAACTGAAGAAAAATACAACAAAATTTGGTTAAATACCTAGAAATAGGTATAATAGACCTAAAGGAACTTAATGGAACTTGTCTGGTATTAAAACGATCAACCGGGACCTAAAACGACAAATTTTCCGAAACGGCCGAAAACGATCTTTTCGACGGAAATCCGCCAAATGACCACTTTTGCGGATTTTTGCGCGAAATGATTTTCCGACTTCGCAACAAGCTAAAGCAAGATATTTAGGACTTAGTTGGATCGGTTGCAAAGCAATTCCTAATGAAATTGACCAAAATTGAATCAAAACACAAACCGCGGAGTAATTACCGAGCAAAAATCGCTTTTGAGTCGTATTGAGTCCAAACGCGATCGAATCCGCCGCGGGTTCGATACGGATTCAAACACTCATTACCTAACTAAAGCGCTTCGTAGAAACGCAATTTGCTTTAAATCTTCAAAAGCGCCATAATGACCAAAACGGCTAAAAGCAGTAGTTTTAAGCTAAAATGGCAAAAGGTGCAAAACGCAATAAATGAAGGCGACTTATTTAGGGCTTAATAATAGGTAGTTTAGGACATTTAGGACCTATCTAGGCCTTACCCCGAAATTCACTTAACCTACATTGAATTCGGATCAAAAGCGTAATTTGGTTCGATAAATCGCTTTCCGATCGCATAAAGTCCTAAAAGCTGCTTGAATGCGATCTAAAGCATACGTGAAGCATGCTATCGACCTTAGTGACCTTAAACGAAGCTAAGCGAAGCGAAAACTCATTAAATGGCTTTGGTCACTATGATCACTAAAATAAAATGGGAGCTAGGAAAATGCAAAACCAACCCTTACAGGCTCGTTTACAAGCAGGAGAGCTGATAGTGCTGACCATGCGTGCTACAGGCCCTTGGCACTTTATAAAAATAAGCTGGATCTCGAGGAACAAAATAAAATGCGGGCTAGCAAAATGCAAATCTAGCGATTCTACTTGACTTTTCTAGCCTCTAAGAGAACTAATGGCGCTGATCATTACATGCCTCGGAGCTCTAGGATTTTACAAAAATAAAGAGACCTAGAGCTGCAAAGTGCATTGAGAAATTGCCGAAACTGAATTTCGACTTTGCTAATCGAGGTTTCACCTGCAAGGAGGCTATCCAGACTATCCATTTGTTCACCAGGACTTCTACAAATTTCCAAAAACAAAGTGACCTAGAGTGACAACTTGCGGCAGGATTTGACAAAATGGAATTACGACTCTTCCGATCGCGATCGGGGCTATCGAAGAGCTAACGGAGCTATCGTTACATGCTACGGACCTTTGGTATTTCGTAAAAATAATTAACACCTAGGCGAATAAAATAAATTTCGGCTTTGTGAAATTGAATTCGATTCCCCGGTGGCGACTCTAGCCACCGTAATTGCTATTGGAGCAGTCTATACATGCTATGCACCACTAGAACTCCGACAAATCGAAGACCTAGCGATGGGTTTGAGCGAACATGAAGGTGATCAAAAGCTAGAGTCGAGCTATAGGGTTAAATGAGCCTAACGACGACTGAGTCTAGATTTTAAAGCGAATTACATTGCCATGTGTCGAATGCATGGCACCTAGATATGACCTAGGCTAGGGCTTGAGGGAACTTGACGAAGCGAAGCTACGAAGGGGAGAGTCGTAGCTACAAAGAAGAGGGAAGTCTCGGGAGCCGAGAAATCAAGTCAGATTGCAAAAGCACCACGGGAGCTCCAAGAAACGTCGATGAACCTCGACGAAATACTCACTTGAGAGGGTCTGGGAGGTGGAGATCGCGATGAGGACGTCGAATCTTTCCTCCAAATCAGCTTCTGCCGGTCGAATCGCCTCCAAATGACTGGATTTGGTGCTCTAGGGCTTGGGGCCTCCTTCTCTTGAGCTCTCACGGTTTGGGGAGAGGAATGGCTGGTTTGGGGAGGCATGGAAATGAGTTGGCACATGTATAGACACTATGCACTTATGAAGGGCATTTTGGTCCAATGCCAAAACTTGAAGATTCAAACATCTAAAGCTGATTTTGAATACTTCTAAGATATTTTGTATAGTTTTTGAGGACTTTTAGACATTTAATTTCCTAAATTTCCAATTTGTGCCAAAAGGACAATTACAAACTGCAACTGAACTCAATCCAGATTTTGAGTGAGTTTAATTAAGTTGAAGGGTTCTTTTGGATCCCAGTCGAGTCTACTCAGCTCAAAATACAGAAATACACAAACTTGATGTATTATTGAACAATGCTTGTGTACAATGGTACAGTGCTTCGAGTATAAAAATACTCGGGATATTACAAAAACCGTTCGAGTTGTTGTGGAACATTCCTCCATGGCGGGTCCCAACGGGTTATTTAAGATGCTTGCGTACGAAACTGTTCAACGGAAGAAAACAGCATGCGAAACACCGCGAATGGACTTCGTATGCCTAGTAACTCTGTTCGGCATGCATTTGGAATCTCTTCGAGTCGGTGTGGAACTTTCCGACGCAATGCGTACAAAGAAGCAAAGATGCGTTAGAAAATGACGCCAAGAAATGAAACCGAGTGTCAAGCACCCCAAATGGACTTCATCGTTTACTAACCCCTATTAGCATCGACTTTGGGTCCCTCAGAATCGTTGCGAGACATGCACGATAAATGGTGCTTGTAAGCTTCGAGCGTGCGAATGGTGCACGGATCGAACAATGGTGCCAAGCAAGCGAGAATCGACTTCCTATGCCCCCTAGTTCATTTCGGCATGCATTTCGATTCCACCCGAGTCCGAGTCATGCCCTCCACCGCGACGGGTCCCAAATCGTTACTTTGAGCTGCATGCTGCAGAAGGCGATGCTGCGAATAGGAACTCTCTGCCAAAGACGATCGAGCTGATTCTTTTGGAGTTTGATTCGTATTGGAATCTAGTTTCTTGTGTCCAAATTTCAGATCGTTCGACGGTTGGATCTCCAGGAAGTTGCGTTTCTTGAACCTCTGTCATTCTGTTTTTGTCAAAACGAGGCAATTATTTGGTTCTGCTTTTGGGGTGAACTTTTAATAGATCAAGAATTTGGTTTTAGCTTCCGCACAATCATTCACCCCCCCCTCTGATTGCTATAGTCGTATACATCGATACTACAAGTGGTATCGAGCAAGGTTTCTCTAATCTATCTTAACAGGTGATTAGATCAATGGATCGTTATTCGACAAAACCATGTGTGTTCGATGGTGTTGATTTTCAGTTTTGGAAGGCCAAGATGGAGGCGTTTCATCCAAGCAATGTGGCTTCACAATTTGGGAGAAGGTCTACAAGCCATATGAAGTCCCCGCAAGCGACAACGTCCAACGACACCAATCGCACACATGTTGAAGCAAATAGCAAGGCGCGCAACTTGATCATCCATGGCTTGGGACGCGGCGACTTTGATCGTGTGGTTCATCTTCGATCCGCATATGAGGTATGTAAATCTCTTTGTGATTAACATGAGGGTTCTAACACTGTCAAAGAGGTTCGCCAAGATATTTACAAAAAGGAATACATGCGTTGTGAGATGAAACCTAGTGAATCTGTAGATGAATGCTTTGCACGCTTTCAATAAAATTCTTAGCAATCCCACGTCTCGTTGGAGTTAGCTACACCGATGCTGAAAATGCTTTCGACAATTGCTTAGTGCTTTGGACATGTCAGTGTGTGAGATGAAAGTAACATCTATACAAGAATCTACTACCATGAGCACACTCACATTAGATGTTCTTTACTCTAAGTTGAAAACTCATGAGTTGGATGTTCTTGCCAGGAAGGGTAACATTAAATCAATTGCTTTGATCTCTAACCCTAATATGTCAAATGCAAATTCTTCTTCTAGCTTTGCCTTGTCTTCCATGTCTTCTTTAACAGATGAGCAACTTGAAGAGTTTCCTGAAGAAGATCTGGCACTACTCTCTTCTCGCATTAACAAAGCTTTGCGAGAATGTGAGAATGAGAAAGAGGTGGTCCTCCAAGATGCTATGAGTGTGGTGACTCTCAACCATATTCGCACAAATTGTCCTAAGCTTGCAGGAAAAACATCAAAGGAGGAGAAGGACAACGGCGGAAGGAATGAGAAGAAAAGGTTCTGCGTCAAATGATAGGAAGAAGAAGAGCTTCATCAACCGCAAGGTGGTTCACGAGTTCTTTCCGCTCTTGAACAAGTCAATTTGAGCGATGTGGACTCGGAGAGCAGTGAAGATGATGCAACTCCAAGCAAGCATGATTTGATAGGATTATGTCTCATGGCAAGCAGCAAGGATAGCTTCACCGAGGGCGACCACGACAATGACTTCAATGAGGTAGATCCTCTTATGATGAATTAGCTATTCTTTGTTGCTCGTCTTGGAAAATTGCTTGACAAACGTGATAAGAAAATTAAGAAATATGATTTCATTATTGAATCATTAAATGCTGAAATTGCTAGACTTAAGACTTTGATTCCTAGTGATGATACTTGCAAATCATGTGACTTAATTTACAATGAGCTCACCTTGCTTAGGAAAGAACATGCTCTTTTGTTGCATCTAAATGAGAAAAATGAGAAACATGTTGTACATGCTAGCTGTTCCATTGATGATTTGCATAGTTCAACTTCTTGTTCTAAATGCTCAACTCTTGAATTAAAATTGAAAGATGCAAATGCTAGGGTTTCTCAATTAACTGATAATTTGCTTTCACATGAAATTCTCTCATGCTCAACTTGTGCGCAAGCAAAAGGAAAAGTAGATGTTCCTGCAATAATTGTTTAACTCTTGCTAAGAAAGTGGATTACTTGCAAAATTCTTTGGAACGTTTCACTAATGGCAAGAAGAAGTTGAACATGATTTTGGATCAATCTAAGGTTAGCACAAACAAGAGAGGTTTAGGTTTTGATCCTTATGCCACATATGAAACTAAACCTCGCCTTTGTTGTTCAGGGCTCCTTGCAAAATTGAGTTATCTAATGAGCCTAAGAAAATTGCTTTTCAATCTGCTTTGGTTTTTATCTTCTACTATGATGAATGCAAAATGTGCTTTTCTTGTTAAAGCTAAACATCATGTCAAGTACACTTGCACTCATTGTGGTAGAGATGGACACTTAGTAGATTTTTGCTTTAGACTAGCCAAACAGCAAAAAGAAGGAAAGAACTAAGGCTAGGTCAAATTTCAGCAAAGCACATTTTTATGCGCCTAGAGTGATGAAAACACCTACATTCCTAGAAACATGGGAAAAGGCAAATCTGTTTTTGTGCATAAAAATTATCGTGTTGTACCTCTTGTTGTCGCGTCGTGTGTCTCGATCTTTGGATTGCCAAAAATCTCATTCCTAACCCGATCTTGAGACCTCGACATGTTTTGCTATGTAGGCTTCTCGCGCGAGGAAGGAGAACATATGGCTAGTGGATTCCGGATGCTCACGCCACATGTCCGGTAATAAGAATTGGTTCTCCTCCCTCACTCGTGCATCTCGTGCTGAAAGTGTTACTTTTGGAGATGCTTCTTCCTCTTCTGTTGTGGCAAAAGGTACAATAAAGGTAAGTGACAAGTTTATGTTCAAAGATGTGGCTCTTGTTGAAAATTTGAAATATAATTTGCTTTCTGTCTCACAAATGCTTGATGAAGATCTTGAGATAAGCTTTAAGAAAAATGAATGCAAAGTGCTAGATGCTTGAGTGATCTTGTGTTCAAAATTTCTCGTTTTGGAAGAGTCTTTAAAGCTGATTTTGATGCATCACCTTCTTCTAAGCATAGGTGTCTAATTGCCAATGTTTCTAAAGATTTATTCTTTTGGCATCGTAGACTTGGTCATGTTGGTTTTGATCATCTAACTCGTGTAAGTGGTTTAGATCTTATACGTGGCCTGCCTAAGCTTAAGGGTGATAGCAATCTAGTATGTTCTTCTTGTAGACATGGTAAGATGATTGCAGGTTCACATCCACCTCTTACCATGATGATGACAAACGCAGCTCCAGACAGCTTCTACATCTTGATACTGATTGGACCATCTCGAGTTCAATCTTTTGGAGGCAAACGATATGTGCTTGTGATTGTTGATGATTTTTCTAGATACTCTTGGGTGTATTTTATGGCATCTAAGGATGAGGCTTTTAGTCATTTTAGAAGTCTTGTTCTTAGGCTTCATTGACCATCCAGGAGCTCTCAAAGCTATTAGAAGTGATAATGGAACTGAATTCAAAAATGCTTCATTTGATCTCTTTTGTCTTTGAAAAAGGAATTGATCATCAATTTTCATCTCCTAGAGTGCCTCAACAAAATGGTGTAGTTGAAAGGAAAAATAGAACGTTAGTTGAAATGGCTAGAACTATGCTAGATGAGCATCACACTCCTAGACATTTTTGGGCTGAAGCGATTTCAAGCTGCTTGTTATGTTTCAAACCGTGTGTTTTTGAGATCAAAATTGGGTAAGACTCCATATGAGCTTCGGTTTGGACATAGACCTTCATTTCTCACTTTCGAGTTTTGGATGCAAATGTATTGTCTTGAAATCTGGAAATCTTGATAAATTTGAAGCTAGATCAACTGATGGCATTTTTCTTGGATATCCTGCTCATACTCGTGGCTATCGTGTGCTTGTTTTGGAGACTAACAAAATTGTGGAAACTTGTGAAGTTACTTTTGATGAGGCTAGTCAGGCACTAGTCCAAGTGATGCAGGTCTGGCGCATACATTCAGGGGGAGAAAATCTTTGAAGATGATGATGATGTTGAAGATGAGGTCTTGACTCTTCCTAATGCACAACAAGATGTAGCACCTTTGGCACCTACTACTACATCACCTACAGCTAACCATCCTCAAGCTACAACATCATCTGTACATGCTGAAAATGAAGAAGGAGAAGGAGAAGTCTCAAAAGCCAATGCTCCCTTGCACATTCAAAAAATGCATCCATCTGAACAAATGATTGGAGACCTAAATGAGAGAGTCACTCGATCCAGGTTTATTCATTCTGACACTCATGCTCATTCTGCTTTAGTTGCTTCTTTTGAACCCAAAGATATATCTCATGCATTATCTGACGAATCTTGGATCAATGCCATGCATGAAGAATTAGAGAATTTTGAACGAAATAAAGTTTGGAAACTTGTCTCACCACCTCCTGATTTTAATGTTATTGGAACTAGATGGGTTTTCAAAAATAAACAAAGTGAGGATGGTGTTGTTGTTAGAAACAAGGCTAGATTGGTTGCTTAAGGTTACACTCAAATTGAAGGCTTAGATTTTGATGAAACATTTCCTCCTGTTGCTAGAATTGAAGCCATTAGAATCCTTTTAGCTTTTCTTTGCATCCAAAGGTTTCAAATTGTATCAAATGGATGTGAAAAGTGCTTTTCTTAATGGCTACATAAATGAGGAGGTTTATGTCAAGCAACCACCTGGTTTTGAAAATCCAAAGTTTCCAAATCATGTGTTCAAACTATCAAAAGCTTTGTATGGTTTGAAACAAGCCCCTAGAGCATGGTATGATAGGCTAAAAACCTTTTTACTTGAAAAGGCTTTTAATGGGAAAGGTTGACAAAACTCTCTTTTTACTCAAGCAAGGCAATGATCAACTATTCGTTCAGATTTATGTTGATGATATTATCTTTGGTGGTTCATCTCATGTTTTAGTGTCCGAGTTTTCGAAACAATGAGAAAGGAGTTTGAGATGAGTATGATGGGTGAGTTGACATACTTTTTGGGATTTCAAATCAAGCAAACAAAGGATGGTACTTTTGTGCATCAAAGCAAATACACAAGAGACTTGCTACATCGTTTTGGGATGGAAAACGACAAACCAATCATGACACCTATGGAAAGCAATTGCACGCTTGATCCGGATGAAAATGGTGAGCGATTGATCAAAAGGAATATAGAAGCATGATAGGTTCACTTTTGTACCTCACTGCATCAAGGCCGGATATACAATTTCTTTGTGTGCTTGTGTGCTCGTTTCAAGCTTCCCCACGTGCTTCACATCGACAAGGTATCAAGCGAATTTTGGTATCTTCATGGAACTCAAGATTTTGGTATTTGGCTTTCTGCTTCCTCATGCATTAGTTTGAGATCTTTTTCGATGCTGATTTTGGAGGATGTAGAATTGATAGGAAAAGCACTTCTGGTTCATGTCACTTCTTAGGAAATTCTCTCATTGCATGGTCATCTAGAAAGCAATCTTACATTTGCACAATCAATCTTGAATCTGAATATGTGGTCGCTGCTAGTTGTTGTTCTCAAATTCTTTGGATAGTAGCTACTCTTAAAGATTATGGGGTTAATTTGGATAGTGTTCCTCTTTTGTGTGATAACACTAGTGCAATTTGCATTGCTAAGAACCCGTGCAACACTCTAGAACAAAACACATTGACATCAGATTTCACTTTCTTAGAGATCATGTTGAAAAAGGCAACATTGTGCTTCATCATGTGGATACTGAACATCAATTGGCAGACATTTTTACAAAACCTTTGTCTTCTTCTCGTTTTGCTTTCATTCGGGGAGAACTTGGGATTGTTCATCCAATGGGTTTGTTTTGAGGGGGAGTTTCCTTGCCAAGTTCTTTCACTTAATGAGCTCACTTTATCATATTTCTTTATATGTTATGTAATTTAGCTAATATATGATAATCTAATTGTCTCACTTGAACTAAAAATGACATTGCGGAATTCCATGGACTGATTGCCTATAGCTAAATACTCTGTGATATCTCACTCTTCTAGGCTTGATATTGAATCCTCTTGACAAATTTGGGCTATGAAGCAAGTGTGGTTTCAACTTTACTCTTTCATAAGACCTTTTAATCACTTTTGCATGTTTATAATCAAAGAAAAATGAAAAGAAAAGGGAATCAATAAAAAAGGGTTGTTAAAAGCAAAAGCCTCAAGTTATGAGCTTTAGGAATGCTTTCCCTAAAAGATAAGATGTATGCTTCAAGCATGCCATTCCCTCAAAGACAAGATGTATGCTTCAAGCATGCCACTTCAAGGAAATAAAAGAAGTATGCTTCAAGCATGCCACATGCAGTTTACTGTTTTAAAGATTAAATTGGTTTACTAGATTGGAGTTGAAATTACTTGCTCGCCCTAAGTTGTTAGTTGCTTCAATTTTTAAAGCCTTGCTTTTTCTGCTAAGATCTTGCTTAGTACTTGGCTATAGTTGACTGAATTGAGGTTGAGATGCATGTCATTCCCTAACTTGTTAAAATCACATCAAGATCATGTATTTTGCATATTATGTGATACATAAGGTTATATGATCGAATGAGCTCATCTTTTCTTATCTTGGCACTCCCTTGTTTCTTCTTGTGAAATCATTGCTACAAGAAAAATTTTGAACAAGTTCTCTCTTTTGTACTCTTGATGAATCCATTGTCAAAGGGGGAGAAATTTGGGAATCGTTGAAAAGTTTAAGAAAAAGGGGGAGTTGTTTTTGGAAATTTGAGGATTTTGTGTTTTTGGAGAATTTTGAAATTTTTGGGCACATTGCACATTCACACACATTTTCCTTCTCAGGGGGAGATTTTGTTTCGCATTTTGGTCAAAGGGGTAATTCTGTGTTTTCTCTTTTTGGTCCTTGATCCTTTGAAATTCAAAATCTTTGTAAAGTGAATGCCAAATGTTCAATTCTAAGTGGTGTTGTCAATGTTTTCATCAAGGGGGAGATTGTGAAATCATGTGCTGAAAAATTGGCTTAGAATTAAATTTGCAAAATGTGTTTGTTCGTGTGCTTTGACAATTTGACAAGAAACAGTAAGTTTCGCTTTGGCGCCGGACCAAACTTATAGAAAACAGTAAGTTTCCCCTGTACAACAGACCAACTTTTTGGTTCTTTGTAAACTTGCTTTTGACAACCTCATTCTTCCATGTACAACAGACCAACTTTTGGTCTCAGTAAATGTGCTTTTGAAGGTTGTTGTGCGAGACCAAGTTATTGAAAAACAAGTAAGTTTTACATGTACGACGGACCAAGTTTTTGGGTCTGCGTGGATGTGTTTTTCAGATCATGCCGAACTCAATTTTACAAGAAACCGTTAAGTTTTGCATGTACAACGGACCAAGTTTTTGGGTCCGTCGTGAACGGCTTTTTGAGGATTGATTTCGCATGTACATGTGACTGATTTTGTTGGTCCTGTCGTAAAGCGTGTTTTTATTAGGAATGATTTCTTTTGGAACCGAGAGTTTCACTTGTACAACGGACCGATTTTGTTGGTCCGTCGTGAATGGACTTTTTCTAGGGTTTTTGATTTTGGTCCGTTGTAAACGTGTTTTGCTCGGTTTGGATGTTTTGCAAGATTTGAAATGGTTTGAATTTGAGATTATGAAATTTGTGATGATTTCATGATACTAGTTTTGAAGTGGATTTTATGCAATGCTCATGTGAGTAGTTGCATGGATTAATGTGAGTCAAGTCGTGGACTTGTGCTCGGAATTATTTTGTGGTTTGTTCATGTGCAGGTATTGCTCGAAGACGAACGTGGTCGATGACGGGACCGGAACTAGGTTCATGGAGGAGCTGAGGTTCGGGACTAGGTTCAGGGAGGAACTGAGGTCTTGGTGGTCAAGGATGTCATGCGGGACGTTCGGGCTAAGAGAATGGTGCACATGAAGAATGGTTAGTCACGTGAGAATGGCAGGAGGTCATTCGCGTGCAAAGTGTTAGTCACGTGAGTATGGCAGGTGGCCATACGCGTGCAAAGTGTTAGTCACGTGAGTATGGTAGGGTTGCCATACGCGTGCAAGAGTTGTATTCGGCCAGGTTGGGCCAAGAGGAGTTGTGTTGAATACGGACTCCTTCTAGATTAGGAATTGTATTCAGAACTCCTTGTGTTTTGCTCCTTTAAATAGGAGGGGTGTCTCCTGTTGAAGGGTATCCAATCAAGTAGAGCTGAGCGCATCAAGCCTTGAGCTTGGTTTTAGGGTTTGTACTCTTTTGATGAGAGTATTTTAGACAAAAGAAATAAAGATCAATTCTTCCAAGATTTTTGCGTGCTACAAAGAACCACGTCGCTACAGTGTTTTCTGTTTTGGTTCTTGTTTGCATGCTTGTTCTAATTCTAGATTGGTTTTTGATCGTTGAGTTTCATCTTGATTTGATCCATCAAAAACCGTTCTAGGGTATTGATTTAGAGTTTCTCAAAGTCTAGTTGATTAATCTTTTGAAGATCTTGTTTCGTCTTGAAGTTTTGATTAGATTGTTTCTCGTCAAGTTCTGGATCAGCAAGCTTGCGAAGCTCATAACTTTTGATCCATAAGTCCGATCGAGCTGATTCTTTTTGGGTTTCATTCGTATTGGAATCTAGTTTCTTGTGTCCAAATTTCAGATCGTTCCGACGGTTGGATCTCCAGGAAGTTGCGTTTTACTGAACCTCTGTCATTCTGTTTTTGTCAAAAACGAGGCAATTATTTGGTTCTGTTTTGGGGTGAACTTTTAATAGATCAAGAATTTGGTTTTAGCTTCCGCACAATCATTCACCCCCCTCTGATTGCTATATTCGTATACTTCGATCCTACACAAGCACCCCAAATGGACTTCATCTGTTTACTAGCTCCTATTAGCATCGACTTTGGGTCCGTCCGAATCGTTGCGAGACCTGCACGATAAATGGTACTGTAAGCTTCGAGCGTGCCGGAATGGTGCACGGATCGAACAATGGTGCCAAGCAACCAGAATCAACTTCCTATGCCCCCTAGCTCATTTCGGCATGCATTTCGATTCCACCCGAGTCTGAGTCATGCCCTCCACCGCGACGGGTCCCAACTGTTACTTTGAGCTGCATGCTAGGAAGACGATGCACGAATAGGAACTCTCTGCCGAACAAAGACGAATGGACTTGATATGCATTTTAGCCCATCCAAAATTCATTTCGATCCGTTCTGGTCAGTGTGAAACATTCCTCCACGATGGGTCGCAATGGGTGCTTGCATGCTTATGTGCTTACAAAACGACGCCAAACGAAAGCGAGTGTCCAACACGCCGAATGGACTTCACACGTGCTCCTAGCTCATTTCGCAAGCATTTCGAGTGCGCCGAGTCTGCGTTAAACATTCATCCACAGGGGACCCAAAATGGTACCGTTAGCAACATACGTAATGTATGCGTTGTACCTAAACGAAACTTTCTTCCAAACATGCCGAATGGGCCGTACATAGCCGTAGCACATTCGGCATGCATTACTTAATCCGCCTGAGTGTCTATGAAACATTCCTTCACGCCGGTACTAACGAGCATCAGTAGGGAGCGCCCGCATCGAAAACGATGCAGAAATGAAACCGAGCGGCAAGCACGCCCAGTGGACTTCGCATGCGTCGTAACTCATTTTGGCAGGCATTTCGAATCCGTCCGAGTCGGTGCGAAATATTCCACCAAGACGGGTTCGCAAGCTACCGTGACGCTAAGTGCATAAACGAAAGCGATCATGCGAAACAAACTGAGTGCCAAACACCGAATGAACCTAGGAAGTTCGCTTGTGCACCGACTTTAGTTCCGGTTCCGACCAGTAGGTGTGACACATTCCACTACGGTTGGTCCTAACGGGCACCGCACCGCACAAAGACGCAAACGGGTGACGGAAGGAAACCGAGTGCCAAACACCCGAATGATCTTCTTGTTCGCCGTAGTCACTTCGGCACGCATTTCAAAACCGTCCGAAGTCGTTGTGGAACATTCCTCCACGGCGGGTCCCAACGGGTTACGTAAGATGCTTGCGTGCATTTAAACTGCGTTCAACGGAAGAAAACAAAGATGCGAAACACCGCGAATGGACTTCGTATGCCTAGTAACTCGTTCGGCATGCATTTGGAATCTCTTCGAGTCGGTGTGGAACTTTCCGACGCAACGCCGCACAGCAAAGCAAAGATGCGTTAGAAAAACCATACACAAGAAATGAAATCGAGTGTCAAGAACCCCAAATGGACTTCATCTGCTTACTAGCTCCTATTAGCATCGACTTTGGTCCCTCCGAATCGTTGCGAGACCTGCACGATAAATGGTACGTAAGCTTCGAGCGTCTTACGGAATGGTGCACGGATCGAACAATGGTGCCAAGCAACCAGAATCGACTTCCTATGCCCCCTAGCTCATTTCGGCATGCATTTCGATTCCACCCGAGTCTGAGTCATGCCCTCCACCGCGACGGGTCCCAACTGTTACTTTGAGCTCCATGCTAGGAAGACGATGCACGAATAGGAACTCTCTGCCGAATAGCACGAATGGACTTGATATGCATTTTAGCCCATCCAAAATTCAATTCTGATCTGTCTAGGTCAGTGTGAAACATTCCTCCACGATGGGTCGCAATGGGTGCTTGCATGCTAATGTGCTTACAAAAACGACGCCCGAAACGAAACTGAGTGTCCAACACGCCGAATGGACTTCACACATGCCCTAGCTCATTTCGGCAAGCATTTCGAGTACGCTCGAGTCGGCGTTAAACATTCATCCACAGGGGACCCAAAATGGTACCGTTAGCAACATACGTAACAGGGCGTTGCACGAAACGAAACTTTCTTCCAAACATGCCGAATGGGCCGTACATAGCCGTAGCACATTCGGCATGCATTACGAATCCGTCTGAGTGTCTGTGAAACATTCCTTCACGCCGTGCAGGAACGAGTACTGTAGGGAGCGTCCGCACGAAAACGATGCAGAAATGAAACCGAGCGGCAAGCACACCCAGTGGACTTCGCGTGCGTCGTAACTCATTTTGGCAGGTATTTCGAATCCGCCCGAGTCGGCGCGAAATATTCCACCAAGACGGGTTCGCACGCTACTGTACGCTGCGTACAAACGAAGGCGATGCGCGAAACAAACTGAGTGCCAAACACCCCGAATGAACCTAGGAAGTTCGCTTGTGCTTTTCAGCTTTAGTTCCGGTTCCGACCCAGCCGGTGTGACTCATTCCACTACGGCTGGTCCCAATGGGCACCGCTGTTGCACTCAAAGACGCATAAGCGGGTGACGGAAGGAAATCGAGTGCCAAACACCGAATGATCTTCTTGTTCGCCGTAGTCACTTCGCACGCATTTCAAAACCGTCCGAAGTCGTTGTGTGGAACATTCGTCCACAATGGTCACAACGTGGTTCGTAAGATGCTTGCGCATTTAAATCGTTTCAACGGAAGAAAACAGCATGCTAAACACCGCGAATGGACTTCGTATGCCTAGTAACTCTGTTCGGCATGCATTTGGAATCTCTTCGAGTCGGTGTGGAACTTTCCGACGCAACGCAGCGTCAGCAAGCAAAGATGCTAGAAAACGACGCAAGAAATGAAACCGAAAGTGTCAAGCACCCCAAATGGACTTCATCTGTTTACTAGCTCCTATTAGCATCGACTTTGGAGTCCGTCAGAATCGTTCGCGAGACCCGCACGATAAATGGTATCGTAAGCTTCGAGCGTCTTGGGAATGGTGCACGGATTGAACAATGGTGCCAAGCAACCAGAATCGACTTCCTATGCCCCCTAGCTCATTTCGGCATGCATTTCGATTCCACCGAGTCCGAGTCATGCCCTCCACCGCGACGGTCCCAAGCTGTTACTTTGAGCTGCATGCTAGGAAGACGATGCACGAATAGGAACTCTCACGCCGAACAGCACGAATGGACTTGATATGCATTTTAGCCCATCCAAAATTCATTTCTGATCACATGCAGGTCAGTGTGAAACATTCCTCCACGATGGGTCGCAATGGGTGCTTGCATGCTTATGTGCTTACAAAAACGACGCCCGAAACGAAACATAGTATCCAACACGCCGAATGGACTTCACACGTGCCCTAGCTCATTTCGGCAAGCATTTCGAGTACGCTCGAGTCTGCGTTAAACATTCATCCACAGGGGACCCAAAATGGTACCGTTAGCAACATACGTAATAGGGCGTTGCACGAAACGAAACTTTCTTCCAAACATGCCGAATGGGCCGTACATAGCCGTAGCACATTCGGCATGCATTACGAATCCGTCTGAGTGTCTGTGAAACATTCCTTCACGCCGTGCACGAACGAGCATCGTAGGGAGCGCCCGCACGTAAAACGATGCAGAAATGAAACCGAGCGGCAAGCACGCCCAGTGGACTTCGCATGAGTCGTAACTCATTTTGGCAGGCATTTCGAATCCGTCCGAGTCGGCGCGAATTATTCCAACAAGTCAGGTTCGCGACGCTATCAGACACCTGCGTACAAACGCGAAGGCGATGCGCTGAAACAAACTGAGTGCCAAACACCCGAATGAACCTAGGAAGTTCGCTTGTGCTTCGACTTTAGTTCCGGTTCTGACCCAGCCGGTGTGACACATTCCACTACGGCTGGTCCCAACGGGCACTGCAGCTGCAAAAGCACGCAAACGGGTGACGGAAGGAAACTGAGTGCCAAACAACCCGAATGATCTTCTTGTTCGCCGTAGTCACTTCGGCACGCATTTCAAAACCGTCCGAGTCGTTGTGGAACATTCCTCCACGGCGGGTCCCAACGTGTTACGTAAGATGCTTATGCATTTAAATCTGTTCAACGGAAGAAAACAAAGATGCGAAACACCACGAATGGACTTCGTATGCCTAGTAACTCGTTCGGCATGCATTTGGAATCTCTTCAGTCGGTGTGGAACTTTTCCGACGCAACGCCGCACAAAGAAGCAAAGATCGTTAGAAAACGACTCAAGAAATGAAACTGAGTGTCAAGCACCCCAAATGGACTTCATCTGCTTACTAGCTCCTATTAGCATCGACTTTGGGTCCGTCCGAATCGCTATGAGACCTGCACGATAAATGGTAATCGTAAGCTTCGAGCGCGTCTTGGGAATGGTGCACGGATCGAACAATGGTGCCAAGCAACCAGAATCGACTTCCTATGCCCCCTAGCTCATTTCGGCATGCATTTTGATTCCACCCGAGTCTGAGTCATGCCCTCCACCGCGACGGGTCCCAAATGTTACTTTGAGCTGCATGCTAGGAAGACGATGCACGAATAGGAACTTCTCGCCGAACAAAGACGAATGGACTTGATATGCATTTTAGCCCATCCAAAATTCATTTCTGATCTGTGCTGGTCAGTGTGAAACATTCCTCCACGATGGAGTCGCAATGGGTGCTTGCATGCTTATGTGCTTACAAAACGACGCCCAAACGAAAGCGAGTGTCCAACACGCCGAATGGACTTCACACGTGCCCTAGCTCATTTCGGCAAGCATTTGATGCACGCCGAGTCTCGTTAAACATTCATCCACAGGGGACCCAAAATGGTACCGTTAGCAACATACGTAATGTATGCGTTGCCGAAACGAAACTTTCTTCCAAACATGCCGAATGGGCCGTACATAGCCGTCAGAAAGCACATTCGGCATGCATTACTTAATCCGTCGAGTGTCTGTGAAACATTCCTTCACGCCGTGCCTAACGAGTACTGTAGGGAGCGCCCGCACGTAAAACGATGCAGAAATGAAACCGAAGCGGCAAGCACGCCAAAGTGGACTTCGTGATGCGTCGTAACTCATTTTGGCAGGCATTCCGAATCCGTCGAAGTCAGCGCAAATATTCCACTAAGACGGGTTCGCGACGCTACCGCACGCTATGCATACAAGCGAAGGCGATGCGCGAAACAAACTGGAGTGCCAAACACCCCGAATGAACCTAGGAAGTTCGCTTGTGCTTTTCGACTTTTAGTTCCGTTCACCCACCGGTGTGACACATTCCACTACGGCCGGTCCCAACGGCACCGCAGCTGCACCAAAGACGCAAACGGGTGACGGAAGGAGCGAGTGCCAAACACCCGAATGATCTTCTTGTTCGCCGTAGTCACTTCGCACGCATTTCAAAACCGCCCGAGTCGTTGTGGAACATTCCTCCACGGCGGGTCCCAACGGGTTCTCGTAAGATGCTTGCGCATTTAACTCGTTCAACGGAAGAAAATGAGATCACGAAACACCGCGAATGGACTTCGTATGCCTAGTAACTCGTCGGCATGCATTTGGAATCTCTTCGAAGTCGGTGTGGAACTTTCCGACGCAACGCTGCATAGCAAGAAGCGACATGCGTTAGAAAGCGACACAAGAAATGAAATCGAGTGTCAAGCACCCCAAATGGACTTCATCTGTTTACTAGCTCCTATTAGCATCGACTTTGGGTCCCTCCGAATCGCTATGCGAGACCTGCACGATAAATGGTCTTGTAAGCTTCGAGCGCGTTTTAATGGTGCACGGATCGAACAATGGTGCCAAGCACCCAGAATCGACTTCCTATGCCCCCTAGCTCATTTCGGCATGCATTTCGATTCCACCCGAGTCTGAGTCATGCCCTCCACCGCGACGGGTCCCAACTGTTACTTTGAGCTGCATGCTAGGAAGACGATGCACGAATAGGAACTCTCTGCACGAACAAAGACGAATGGACTTGATATGCATTTTAGCCCATCCAAAATTCATTTACGATCCGTCTGGTCGATGTGAAACATTCCTCCACGATGGGTCGCAATGGGTGCTTGCATGCTTATGTGCTTACAAAAACGACGCCCGAAACGAAACTGAGTGTCCAACACGCCGAATGGACTTCACACGTGCCCTAGCTCATTTCGGCAGGCATTTCGAGTAAGCTCGAGTCTGCGTTAAACATTCATCCACAGGGGACCCAAAATGGTACCGTTAGCAACATACGTAATGTAGGCTGTACTAAACGAAACTTTCTTCCAAACATGCCGAATGGGCCGTACATAGCCGTAGCACATTCGGGCATGCATTACGAATCCGTCTGAAAGTGTCTGTGAAGCATTCCTTCACGCCGTACCTAACGAGTACTGTAGGGAGCGTCCGCGACGAAAACGATGCAGAAATGAAACCGAGCGGCAAGCACGCCCGAGTGGACTTCGTGATGCGCCGTAACTTATTTTGGCAGGCATTTCGAATCCGTCCGAAGTCGGGCGCGAAATATTCCACCAAGACGGGTTCGCGACGCCATCAGACGCTGCGACAAACGAAGGCGATGGCGCGAAACAAACTGAGTGCCAAACACCCCGAATGAACCTAGGAAGTTAAACGTGTGCTTTTCAGCTTTAGTTCCGGTTCCGACCCGGCCGGTGTGACACATTCCACTACGGCTGGTCCCAGCACCGGAAATGCACTCCGGCACGCAAACGGGTGACGGAAGGAAATCGAGTGCCAAACACCCGAATGATCTTCTTGTTCGCCGTAGTCACTTCGCACGCATTTCAAAACCATCCAGTCGTTGTGGAACATTCCTCCAGCGGTCCCAACGGGTTCGTAAGATGCTTATGCATTTAAATCGTTTCAACGGAAGAAAACAACATGCGAAACACCACGAATGGACTTCGTGATGCCTAGTAACTCGTTTCGCATGCATTTGGAATCTCTTCGAGTCGGTGTGGAACTTTCCGACGCCGCAGCGTACAAAGCAAAAGCGACATGCGTTAGAAAACGACACAAGAAATGAAACTGAGTGTCAAGCACCCCAAATGGACTTCATCTGTTTACTAGCTCCTATTAGCATCGACTTTGGGTCCCTCCGAATCGTTGCGAGACCTGCACGATAAATGGTACTGTAAGCTTCGAGCGTGCCGGAATGGTGCACGGATCGAACAATGGTGCCAAGCAACCAGAATCGACTTCCTATGCCCCCTAGCTCATTTCGGCATGCATTTCGATTCCACCCGAGTCTGAGTCATGCCCTCCACCGCGACGGGTCCCAACTGTTACTTTGAGCTGCATGCTAGGAAGACGATGCACGAATAGGAACTCTCTGCCGAACAGCACGAATGGACTTGATATGCATTTTAGCCCATCCAAAATTCATTTCTGATCTGTCTGGGTCAGTGTGAAACATTCCTCCACGATGGGTCGCAATGGGTGCTTGCATGCTTATGTGCTTACAAAAACGACGCCCGAAACGAAACTGAGTGTCCAACACGCCGAATGGACTTCACACGTGCCCTAGCTCATTTCGGCAAGCATTTCGAGTACGCTCGAGTCTGCGTTAAACATTCATCCACAGGGGACCCAAAATGGTACCGTTAGCAACATACGTAATGCATGCGTACCTAAACGAAACTTTCTTCCAAACATGCCGAATGGGCCGTACATAGCCGTAGCACATTCGGCATGCATTACGAATCCGTCTGAGTGTCTGTGAAACATTCCTTCACGCCGTGCACGAACGAGTACTGTAGGGAGCGTCCGCACGAAAACGATGCAGAAATGAAACCGAGCGGCAAGCACGCCCAGTGGACTTCGCATGCGTCGTAACTCATTTTGGCAGGCATTTCGAATCCGTCCGAGTCGGCGCGAAATATTCCACCAAGACGGGTTCGCACGCTACTGTACGCTGCGTACAAACGAAGGCGATGCGCGAAACAAACTGAGTGCCAAACACCCCGAATGAACCTAGGAAGTTAAACGAAGCTTTCACCTTTAGTTCGGTTCCGACCCAGCCGGTGTGACACATTCCACTATTTGGTCCCAACGGGCATCGCTGCTGCACCAAAGACGCATAAGCGGGTGACGGAAGGAAACCGAGTGCCAAACACCCGAATGATCTTGTTCGGCCGTAGTCACTTCGCACGCATTTCAAAACCGCCCGAGTCATTGTGGAACATTCCTCCACGGCCGGGTCCCAACGGGTTACGTAAGATGCTTGCGCATTTAAATCGTTCAACGGAAGAAAACAGCATGCTAAACACCGCGAATGGACTTCGTATGCCTAGTAACTCTGTTCGCATGCATTTGGAATCTCTTCGAGTCGGTGTGGAACTTTCCGACGCAACGCCGCATAACGCAAGCGACATGCGTTAGAAAACGACACAAGAAATGAAATCGAGTGTCAAGCACCCCAAATGGACTTCATCTGTTTACTAGCTCCTATTAGCATCGACTTTGGGTCCCTCCGAATCGCTTGCAGAGACACCGCACAAGAATTGGCATCGAAGCTTCGAGCGCGTGCGGAATGGTGCACGGATCGAACAATGGTGCCAAGCAACCAGAATCGACTTCCTATGCCCCCTAGCTCATTTCCTCGGCATGCATTTCGATTCCACCCGAGTCCGAGTCATGCCCTCCACCGCGACGGGTCCCAATCGTTACTTTGAGCTGCATGCTAGGAAGACGATGCACGAATAGGAACTCTCTGCCGAACAAAGCACGAATGGACTTGATATGCATTTTAGCCCATCCAAAATTCATTTCGATCCGTCTGGTCGGTGTGAAACATTCCTCCACGATGGGTCGCAATGGGTGCTTGCATGCTTATGTGCTTACAAAACGACGCCAAACGAACCGAGTGTCCAACACGCCGAATGGACTTCACACGTGCCCTAGCTCATTTCGCAAGCATTTCTCGAGTACGCTCGAGTCTGCGTTAAACATTCATCCACAGGGGACCCAAAATGGTACCGTTAGCAACATACGTAATGCAGGCTGTACGAAAGCGAAACTTTCTTCCAAACATGCCGAATGGGCCGTACATAGCCGTAGCACATTCGGGCATGCATTACGAATCCGTCTGAGTGTCTGTGGAAGCATTCCTTCACGCTGCACCTAACGAGCATGCGTAGGGAGCGCCCGCATCGAAAACGATGCAGAAATGAAACCGAGCGCAAGCACGCCAAAGGACTTCGCATGCGTCGTAACTCATTTTGGCAGGCATTTCGAATCCGTCCGAAGTCGGGCGAAATATTCCACCAAGACGGGTTCGCGACGCCATCTGTGCAGCTGCGTACAAAGCGAAAGGCGATGGCGCGAAACAACCGGAGTGCCAAACACCCGAATGAACCTAGGAAGTTCGCTTGTGCTTTTCGGCTTTAGTTCAGGTTCCGACCGGTAGGTGTGACACATTCCACTACGGTTGGTCCCAACGGGCACCGCACTGTTGCAAAAGCACGCAAAGCGGGTGACGGAAGGAAATCGAGTGCCAAACACCGAATGATCTTGTTCGCCGTAGTCACTTTGGCACGCATTTCAAAACCGCCCGGAGTCATTGTGGAACATTCCTCCACGGCGGGTCCCAACGTGGTTCTGTAAGATGCTTGCGCATTTAAATCGTTCAACGGAAGAAAACAAAGATGCGAAACACCGCGAATGGACTTCGTATGCCTAGTAACTCTGTTCGGCATGCATTTGGAATCTCTTCGAGTCGGTGTGGAACTTTTCGACGCAACGTGTACAGCAAGCAGCATGCGTTAGAAAACGACGCAAGAAATGAAACTGAGTGTCAAGCACCCCAAATGGACTTCATCTGTTTACTAGCTCCTATTAGCATCGACTTTGGGTCCGTCCGAATCGTTGCGAGACCTGCACGATAAATGGTACTGTAAGCTTCGAGCGTGCCGGAATGGTGCACGGATCGAACAATGGTGCCAAGCAACCAGAATCGACTTCCTATGCCCCCTAGCTCATTTCGGCATGCATTTCGATTCCACCCGAGTCTGAGTCATGCCCTCCACCGCGACGGGTCCCAACTGTTACTTTGAGCTGCATGCTAGGAAGACGATGCACGAATAGGAACTCTCTGCCGAACAGCACGAATGGACTTGATATGCATTTTAGCCCATCCAAAATTCATTTACGACCGGTCTGGTCAGTGTGAAACATTCCTCCACGATGGAGTCGCAATGGGTGCTTGCATGCTTATGTGCTTACAAAACGACGCCCAAACGAATCGAGTGTCCAACACGCCGAATGGACTTCACACGTGCCCTAGCTCATTTCGGGCAAGCATTTCGAGTACGCCGAGTCTGCGTTAAACATTCATCCACAGGGGACCCAAAATGGTACCGTTAGCAACATACGTAACAGGCGCTTACCTAAACGAAACTTTCTTCCAAACATGCCGAATGGGCCGTGACATAGCCGTAGCACATATCGGCATGCATTACGAATCCGTCTGAGTGTCTGTGAAACATTCCTTCACGCCGTGCACGAACGAGTACTGTAGGGAGCGTCCGCACGAAAACGATGCAGAAATGAAACCGAGCGGCAAGCACGCCCAGTGGACTTCGCATGCGTCGTAACTCATTTTGGCAGGCATTTCGAATCCGTCCGAGTCGGCGCGAAATATTCCACCAAGACGGGTTCGCACGCTACTGTACGCTGCGTACAAACGAAGGCGATGCGCGAAACAAACTGAGTGCCAAACACCCCGAATGAACCTAGGAAGTTCGCTTGTGCTTTTCAGCTTTAGTTCCGGTTCCGACCCAGCCGGTGTGACACATTCCACTACGGCCGGGTCCTAACGGGCACCGCAGAACTGCACCAAAGACGCAAACGGGTGTGGAAGGAAACTGAGTGCCAAACACCCGAATGATCTTCTTGTTCGCCGTAGTCACTTCGGCACGCATTTCAAAACCGTCCCGAGTCGTTAGGAACATTCCTCCACCCGGGTCCCAACGGGTTACGTAAGATGCTTGCGCATTTAAACTGTTCAACGAAAGAAAACGACATGCTAAAACACCGCGAATGGACTTCGTATGCCTAGTAACTCTGTTCGGCATGCATTTGGAATCTCTTCGAGTCGGTGTGGAACTTTCCGACGCAACGCGTACAGCAAGCAGCATGCGTTAGAAAACGACACAAGAAATGAAACTGAGTGTCAAGCACCCCAAATGGACTTCATCTGTTTACTAGCTCCTATTAGCATCGACTTTGGGTCCCTCCGAATCGTTGCGAGACCTGCACGATAAGAAATGGTAATCGTAAGCTTCGAGCGTCTGAATGGTGCACGGATCGAACAATGGTGCCAAGCAACCAGAATCGACTTCCTATGCCCCCTAGCTCATTTCGGCATGCATTTCGATTCCACCCGAGTCTGAGTCATGCCCTCCACCGCGACGGGTCCCAACTGTTACTTTGAGCTGCATGCTAGGAAGACGATGCACGAATAGGAACTCTCTGTCGAACAGCACGAATGGACTTGATATGCATTTTAGCCCATCCAAAATTCATTTCTGATCTGTCTGGTCAGTGTGAAACATTCCTCCATGATGGGTCGCAAATGGGTGCTTGCATTCTTATGTGCTTACAAAAACGACGCCCGAAACGAAACTGAGTGTCCAACACGCCGAATGGACTTCACACGTGCCCTAGCTCATTTCGCCAAGCATTTCGAGCACGCTCGAGTCTGCGTTAAACATTCATCCACAGGGGACCCAAAATGGTACCGTTAGCAACATACGTAAGAGGGCGTTGCACGAAACGAAACTTTCTTCCAAACATGCCGAATGGGCCATACATAGCCGTAGCACATTCGGCATGCATTACGAATCCGTCTGAGTGTCTGTGAAACATTCCTTAACGCCGTGCACGAACGAGTACTGTAGGGAGCGCCCGCATACGAAAACGATGCAGAAATGAAACCGAGCGGCAAGCACGCCAGATGGACTTCGCGATCGTCGTAACTCATTTTGGCAGGCATTTCGAATCCGTCCGAGTCGGCGCGAAATATTCCACCAAGGCAGGTTCGCGACGCCATCAGACGCTGCGCAGACAAACGAAAGCGATGCGCTAAAACAACCGAGTGCCAAACACCCGAATGAACCTAGGAAGTTCGCTTGTGCTTTTCAGCTTTAGTTCGGTTCCGACTCAGCCGGTGTGACACATTCCACTACGGTTGGTCCTAACGGGCACCGCACTGCACAAAGACGCATAAGCGGGTGACGGAAGGAAAGCGAGTGCCAAACACCGAATGATCTTCTTGTTCGCCGTAGTCACTTCGCACGCATTTCAAAACCGTCCGAGTCGTTGTGGAACATTCCTCCGCAGCGGGTCCCAACGGGTTACGTAAGATGCTAACGTCTGGCCCCAAATCGTTTCAACGGAAGAAAAGCGCACATGCGAAACACCGCGAATGGACTTCGTGATGCCTAGTAACTCTGTTCGGCATGCATTTGGAATCTCTTAGTCGGTGTGGAACTTTTCCGACGCAACGCTGCATAGCAAGAAGCAAAGATCGTTAGAAAACGACACAAGAAATGAAACCGAGTGTCAAGCACCCCAAATGGACTTCATCTGTTTACTAGCTCCTATTAGCATCGACTTTGGGTCCCTCAGAATCGTTGCGAGACCTTACGATAAATGGTACTGTAAGCTTCGAGCGTGCGGAATGGTGCACGGATCGAACAATGGTGCCAAGCAACCAGAATCGACTTCCTATGCCCCCTAGCTCATTTCGGCATGCATTTCGATTCCACGAAGTCTGAGTCATGCCCTCCACCGCGACGGGTCCCAATCGTTACTTTGAGCTGCATGCTAGGAAGACGATGCACGAATAGGAACTCTTCACGAACAAGACGAATGGACTTGATATGCATTTTAGCCCATCCAAAATTCATTTCGATCCGTCTGCGTCAAGGTGTGAAACATTCCTCCACGATGGAGTCGCAATGGGTGCTTGCATGCTTATGTGCTTACAAAACGACGCCTAAACGAAATCGAGTGTCCAACACGCCGAATGGACTTCACACGTGCCCTAGCTCATTTCGGCAAGCATTTCGAGTACGCTCGAGTCTGCGTTAAACATTCCTCCACAGGGGACCGAAAATGGTACCATTAGCAACATCCGTAACAGGGCATTGCACGAAACGAAACTTTCTTCCAAACATGCCGAATGGGCCGTACATAGCCGTAGCACATTCGGCATGCATTACGAATCCGTCTGAGTGTCTACGTGAAACATTCCTTCACGCCGTACGCAACGAAAATCTTGTAGGGAGCGTCCGCACGAAAACGATGCAGAAATGAAACCGAGCGGCAAGCACGCCCAGTGGACTTCGCATGCGTCGTAACTCATTTTGGCAGGCATTTCGAATCCGTCCGAGTCGGCGCGAAATATTCCACCAAGACGGGTTCGCACGCTTATCAGACTGCGTATACAAGCGAAGGCGATGCGCGAAACAAGCGAGTGCCAAACACCCCGAATGAACCTAGGAAGTTAAACGTGCTTTTCAGCTTTAGTTCGCCCACCCACCGGGTGTGACACATTCCACTACGGTCCCGCACCGCTGCACTCAGCACGCATAAGCGGTGACGGAAGGAAACTGAGTGCCAAACACCCCGAATGATCTTCTTGTTCGCCGTAGTCACTTTGGCACGCATTTCAAAACCGTCCGAGTCGTTGTGGAACATTCCTCCACGGCGGGTCCCAACGGGTTCTGTAAGATGCTTGCGTACGAAACTGTTCAACGGAAGAAAACAGCATGTGTTTTGTGAATTTGACAAGAAGCAGTAAGTTTCGCTTTTGCGCCGGACCAAGATCTCAAGAAACAGTAAGTTTCCCATCTACGACGGACAAACTTTGTTGGTCTGTCGTGGACATGCTTTTGAACTCATTGAGGCAAACTCAATTTTCCTCAAAAACCAGTAAGTTGTGCATGTACGACGGACAAAGTTTTTGGGTCTGTCGTGAACGTATTTTTTAGCTCATGAGTCGAACTCAATCTTCCAAGAAACCAGTAAGTTCTGCATGTACGATGGACCAAGTTTTTGGGTCTGTCGTAGACATGTTTTTGAACTCATGAGCCAAACTCTTTTTTCCAAAGAATCAGAGATTTTCACATGTACAACGGACCAAGTTTTTGGGTCTGTTGTGGACATGTTTTTGAGCTCATTCAATTTTCCAAGAAACCAGTGAGTTTTGCATGTACGACGAACCAATTTCTTTGGTCAGTCGTGAACGGCTTTTTGAGGATTGATTTCGCATTTACAACGGACCGATCTTGTTGGTCCGTCGTGAACGTGTTTTCGCCGGAATGTTTTCTTCTTGAAACCAAGAGTTTCACTTGTACAACGGACCGATTTTGTTGGTCAGTCATGAATGGACTTTTCTGAGTGATTTTTATTTTTGGTCCGTTGTGAACGTGTTTTGCTCGGTTTGGATGTTTTGCAAGAATTGAATTGAGTTTTTGGTTTGACCTTGAGATTATGAAATTGGTGAGAATTTCATGATGCTTCTTTTGAAGTGGACTTTATGCAATGCTCATGTGAGTAGTTGCATGGATTGACATTGAGTCAAGTCGTGGACTTGTGCTAGGATTTGTTTTGTGGTTTGTTCATGTGCAGGTATTGCTCGAAGACGAATGTGGTCGATGACGGGACCGGAACTAGGTTCATGGAGGAACTGAGGTTCGGGACTAGGTTCAGGAGGAACTGAGGTCTTGGTGGTCAAGGATGTCATGCGGGACGTTCGGGCTAAGAGAATGGTGCACATGAAGAATGGTTAGTCACGTGAGAATGGCAGGAGGTCATTCACGTGCAAAGTGTTAGTCACGTGAGTATGGCAGGTGGCCATACGCGTGCAAAGTGTTAGTCACGTGAGTATGGTAGGGTTGCCATACAGCGTGCAAAGAGTTGTACTCGGCCAGGTTGGGCCAAGTAGAGTTGTGTTGAATCTGATTCCTTCTAGGGAATAGGAATCGTATTCAGAACTCCTTGTGGGTTGGTGCTTTAAATAGGTGGGGGGTCTCCTGTTGAAAGGCACCAAGCAGAGCTAAGCGCATCAAGCCTTGAGCTTGGTTTTAGGGTTTGTACTCTTTTGATGAGAGTACTTTAGACAAAAGAAATAAAGATCAATTCTTCCAAGATTTTTGCGGCTACAATGTTCTCTTTTTGGTTCTTTTTGCATGCTTGTTCTAGTTCTAGATTGGTTTTTGTTCTTTAAGTTTTATCTTGATTTGATCCATCAAAAACCTCTCTAGGGTATTGATCTAGTGTTCCTCAAAGTTTTGTTTATTAATCTTTTGTCGTTCTTGATTAATCTACAAGTTTTGATTAGATTGATTCTCGTCATATTCTGTCATAGCAAGCTTGTGAGGTTCATAACTTTTGATTCGTAAGTCTGATCGAGCTAATTATTTTTGGGTTCGATTCTTATTGGAATCTAGTTTCTTGTGTCCAAATTTTAGATCTATCTTACGGTTGGATCTCCAGGAATTCACATTTTACCAAACATCTATCATATGTTTTTGTCGAAAACGAGGCAATTATTTGGTTACTGTTTTAGGGTGAACTTTTAATAGGTCAAGAATTTGGTTTTAGCTTCCGCACAATCATTCACCCCCTTCTGATTGCTATATTCGTCTACTTCTATCCTACAAGTGGTATCGAGCAAGGTTTCTCTAATCTATCTTAGCAGGTGATTAGATCAATGGATCGTTATTCGACAAAACCATGTGTGTTCGATGGTGTTGATTTTCAGTTTTAGAATGCCAAGATGGAGGCGTTCATCCAAGCACAGGGCTTCACAATTTGGGAGAAGGTCTACAAGCCATATGAAGTCCTCGCAAGCGACAACGTCAACGACACCAATCGCACACATGTTGAAGCAAATAGCAAGGCGCGCAACTTGATCATCCAAGGCTTGGGGCCGGCGACTTTGATCGTGGTGGTTCATCTTCGATCCGCATATGAGGTATGGAAATCTCTTTGTGATTACCATGAGGGTTCTAACATCACAAAGAGGTTCGCCAAGATATTTACAAAAAAGAATACATGCGTTTTGAGATGAAACCTAGTGAATCTGTAGATGACTTCTTTGCACGTTTCAATAAAATTCTTAGCAATCTACGTGCTGTTGGAGTTAGCTTCACTGATGCTGAAAATGCTCGACAATTGCTTAGTGCTTTGGACATGTCAGTGTGGGAGATGAAAGTAACATCTATACAAGAATCTACTACCATGAGCACACTCACATTAGATGTTCTTTACTCTAAGTTGAAAACTCATGAGTTGGATGTTCTTGCCAGGAAGGGTAACATTAAATCAATTGCTTTGATCTCTAACCCTAACATGTCAAATGCAAATTCTTCTTCTAGCTTTGCCTTGTCTTCCATGTCTTCTTTAACAGATGAGCAACTTGAAGAGTTTCCTGAAGAAGATCTGGCACTACTCTCTTCTCGCTTTAACAAAGCTTTGCAGAATGTGAGAATGAGAAAGAGAGGTGGTCCTCCAAGATGCTATGAGTGTGGTGACCTCAACCATATTCGCACAAATTGTCCTAAGCTTGCAGGAAAAACATCAAAGGAGGAGAAGGACAACGACAGAAGGAATGAGAAGAAAAGGTTCTCGTCAAATGATAGGAAGAAGAAGAGCTTCATCAAGCGCCAAGGTGGTTCACCGAGTTCTTTCCGCTCTTGAACAAGTCAATTTGAGCGATGTGGACTCGGAGAGCAGCGAAGATGATGCAACTCCAAGCAAGCATGATTTGATAGGATTATGTCTCATGGCAAGCAGCAAGGATAGCTTCACCGAGGACAACCACGACAGCGACTTCAATGAGGTAGATCCCTCTTATGATGAATTAGCTATTGCTGTTGCTCGTCTTGGAAAATTGCTTGACAAACGTGATAAGAAAATTAAGAAACATGATTTCATTATTGAATCATTGAATGCTGAAATTGCTAGACTTAAGACTTTGATTCCTAGTGATGATACTTGCAAATCATGTGACTTAATTTACAATGAGCTCACCTTGCTTAGGAAAGAACATGCTCTTTTGTTGCATCTAAATGAGAAAAATGAGAAACATGTTAAACATGCTAGCTGTTCCACTGATGATTTGCATAGTTTAACTTCTTGTTCTAAATGCTCAACTCTTGAATTAAAATTGAAAGATGCAAATGCTAGGGTTTCTCAATTAACTGATAATTTGCTTTCACATGAAATTCTCTCATGCTCAACTTGTCGAAGCAGAAAGGGAAGGTCAATGTTCCCTGCAATAATTGTTTAACTCTTGCTAAGAAAGTTGATTACTTGCAAAATTCTTTGGAACGTTTCACTAATGGCAAGAAGAAGTTGAACATGATTTTGGATCAATCTAAGGTTAGCACAAACAAGAGAGGTTTAGGTTTTGATCCTTATGCCACATATGAAACTAAACCTCGCACTGTTGTTCAGGCTCCTTGCAAAATTGAGTTATCTAATGAGCCTAAGAAAATTGCTTTTCAATCTGCTGGTTTTTTATCTTCTACTATGATGAATGCAAAATGTGCTTTTACTGTTAAAGCTAAACATCATGTCAAGTACACTTGCACTCATTGTGGTAGAGATGGACACTTAGTAGATTTTTGCTTTAGACTAGCCAAACAGCAAAAGAAGGAAAGAACTGAGGCTAGGTCTAACTTCAGAAAAGCACACTTTGCTTCTCACTATGCGCCTAGAGTGTTGAAAACACCTTCTGTTCCTATAAACATGAGAAAAGGAAAAGCTGATTTTGTGCATAAAAATTATCGTGTTGTACCTACTGTTGTGCGTCGTGTGTCTACGATCTTGGATTCCCAAAAATCTCATTCCTAACCCGATCCCGAGGCCTCGACATGTTTTGTTGCTATGTAGGCTTCTCGTGTAAGGAAGGAGAACATATGGCTAGTGGATTAGGATGCTCACGCCACATGTCGGTGATAAGAATTGGTTCTCCTCCCTGCTCGTGCATCTCGTGCTAAAAGTGTTACTTTTGGAGATGCTTCTTCCTCTTCTGTTGTGGCAAAAGGTACAGTAAAGGTAAGTGACAAGTTTATGTTCAAGGATGTGGCTCTTGTTGAAAATTTGAAATATAACTTGCTTTCTGTCTCTCAAATGCTTGATGAAGATCTTGAGTTAAGCTTTAAGAAAAATGAATGCAAAGTGCTAGATGCTTGAGGTGATCTTGTGTTCAAAATTTCGTTTTGGAAGAGTCTTTAAAGTTGATTTTGATGCATCACCTTCTTCTAAGCATAGGTGTCTAATTGCCAATGTTTCTAAAGATTTATTCTTTTGGCATCGTAAACTTGGTCATGTTGGTTTTGATCATCTTACTCGTGTAAGTGGTTTAGATCTTATACGTGGCCTGCCTAAGCTTAAGGGTGATAGCAATCTAGTATGTTCTTCTTGTAGACATGGTAAGATGATTGCAGGTTCACATCCACCTCTTACCATGATGATGACAAGCGCTCAGGACAGCTTCTACATCTTGATCTGATTGGACCATCTCGAGTTCAATCCTTTGGAGGCAAACGGTATGTGCTTGTGATTGTTGATGATTTTTCTAGATACTCTTGGGTGTATTTTATGGCATCTAAGGATGAGGCTTTTAGTCATTTTAGAAGTCTTGTTCTTAGGCTTTCTATTGACCATCCAGGAGCGCTCAAAGCTATTAGAAGTGATAATGGAACTGAATTCAAAAATGCTTCCTTTGATCTCTTTTGTGCTGAAAAGGAATTGATCATCAATTTTCATCTCCTAGAGTGCCTCAACAAAATGGTGTAGTTGAAAGAAAAATAGAACGTTAGTTGAAATGGCTAGAACCATGTTAGATGAACATCTCTCTCCTAGAAATTTTTGGGTGAAGCTATTTTAACTGCTTGTTATGTTTCAAACCGTGTGTTTTTGAGATCAAAATTGGGTAAGACTCCATATGAGCTTCGGTTTGGACATAGACCTTCTGTTTCTCACTTTCGAGTTTTGGATGCAAATGTTTTGTCTTGAAATCTTGAAATCTTGATAAATTTGAAGCTAGATCAATGGATGGCATTTTTCTTGGATATCTGCTCATACTCGTGGCTATCGTGTGCTTGTTTTGGAGACTAACAAAATTGTGGAAACTTGTGAAGTTACTTTTGATGAGGCTAGTCAGGCACTAGTCCAAGTGATGCAGTGCAATGCAGCATACATTCAGGGGGAGAAAATCTTTGAAAATGATGATGATGTTGAAGATGAGGTCTTAACTCTTCCTAATGCACAACAAGATGTAGCACCTTTGGCACCTACTACTACATCACCTACAGCTAACCATCCTCAAGTTACAACATCATCTGTACATGCTGAAAATGAAGAAGGAGAAGGAGAAGTCTCAAAAGCCAATGCTCCCTTGTACATTCAAAAAATGCATCCATCTGAACAAATGATTGGAGACCTAAATGAGAGAGTCACTCGATCCAGTTTATTCATTCGACACTCATGCTCATTCCGCTTAGTTGCTTCTTTTGAACCCAAAGATATATCTCATGCATTATCGACGAATCTTGGATCAATGCCATGCATGAAGAAATAGAGAATTTTGAGCGAAATAAAGTTTGGAAACTTGTCTCACCTCCTCCAGATTTTAATGTTATTGGAACTAGATGGGTTTTCAAAAATAAACAAAGTGAGGATGGTGTTGTTGTTAGAAACAAGGCTAGATTGGTTGCTCAAGGTTACACTCAAATTGAAGGCTTAGATTTTGATGAAACCTTTGCTCCTGTTGCTAGAATTGAAGCCATTAGAATCCTTTTAGCTTTTGCTGCATCCAAAGGTTTCAAATTGTATCAAATGGATGTGAAAAGTGCTTTTCTTAATGGCTACATAAATGAGGAGGTTTATGTCAAGCAACCACCTGGTTTTGAAAATCCAAAGTTTCCAAATCATGTGTTCAAACTATCAAAAGCTTTGTATGGTTTGAAACAAGCCCCTAGAGCATGGTATGATAGGCTAAAAACCTTTTTACTTGAAAAGGCTTTTTAATGGGAAAGGTTGACAAAACTCTCTTTTTACTCAAGCAAGGCAATGATCAACTATTCGCTCAGATTTATGTTGATGATATTATCTTTGGTGGTTCATCTCATGTTTTAGTGTCTCGAGTTTTGAAACAATGAGGAAGGAGTTTGAGATGAGTATGATGGGTGAGTTGACATACTTTTTGGGATTTCAAGTCAAGCAAACGAAGGATGGTACTTTTGTACATCAAAGCAAATATACGAAAGACTTGCTACATCGCTTTGGAATGGAAAACAGCAAGCCGATCATGACACCCATGGAGAGCACTTGCGCACTTGACCATGATGAAGATGGTGAGCAGGTTGATCAAAAGGAATATAGAAGCATGATAGGTTCACTTTTGTACCTCACTGCATCAAGGCCGGATATACAATTTGCTGTATGCTTGTGTGCTCGTTTTCAAGCTTCCCCACGTGCTTCACATCGACAAGCTGTCAAAAGGATTTTCAGGTATCTTCATGGAACTCAAGATTTTGGCATTTGGCTTTCTGCTTCCTCATGCATTAGTTTGAGATCTCTGATGCTGATTTTGGAGGATGTAGAATTGATAGGAAAAGCACTTCTGGTTCATGTCACTTCTTGGGAAATTCTCTCATTGCATGGTCATCTAGAAAGCAATCTTCTGTTGCACAATCAACTGCTGAATCTGAATATGTGGCTGCTGCTAGTTGTTGTTCTCAAATTCTTTGGATAGTAGCTACACTTAAAGATTATGGGGTTATTTTGGATAGTGTTCCTCTTCTGTGTGATAACACTAGTGCAATTTGCATTGCTAAGAACCCTGTGCAACATTCAAGAACAAAACACATTGACATCAGATTTCACTTTCTTAGAGATCATGTTGAAAAAGGCAACATTGTGCTTCATCATGTGGATACTGAACATCAATTGGCGAGACATTTTCACAAAACCTTTGTCTTCTTCTCGCTTTTGCTTTTATTCGGGGAGAACTTGGAATTGTTCATCCAATGGGATTGTTTTGAGGGGGAGTTTCTTTGCCAAGTTCTTTCACTTGATGAGCTCACTTTATCATATTTCTTTATATACTATATAATTGAGCTAATATATGATAATCTAAATTGTCTCACTTGAACTAAGAATGACATTGCGGAATTCACGATCTGATTGCCTATAGCTAAATACTCTGTGATATCTTACTCTTCTAGGCTTGATATTGAATCCTCTTGACAAATTTGGGCTATGAAGCAAGTGTGGTTTCAACTTTACTCTTTCATAAGACCATTTAATCATTTTTGCATGTTTATAATCAAAGAAAAAGAAAAAAGAAAAGGGAATAAAAAAAGGGGTGTTAAAAGCAAAAGCTTCAAGTTGTATGCTTCAGGCATGCTTTCCTTAAAAAATAAGATGTATGCTTCAAGCATGCCATTCCCTCAAAGATAAGATGTATGCTTCAAGCATGCCACTCCTAGAAAATAAAAGAAGTATGCTTCAAGCATGCCACATGCAATTTATTGTTTAAAGATTAAATTGGTCTACTAGATTGGAGTTGAAACTACTTGCTCGTCCTAAGTTGTTAGTTGCTTCAATTTTTAAAGCCTTGCTTTTTCTGCTAAGATCTTGCCTAGTACTTGGCTATAGTTGACTAAATTGAGGTTGAGATGCATGTCATTCCCTAACTTGTTAAAATCACATCAAGATCATGTATTTTGCATATTATGTGATATATAAGGTTATATGATCGAATGAGCTCATCTTTTCCTATCTTGGCACTTCCTTGTTTCTCTTTGTGAAATCATTGTTTCAAGAAAAATTTTGAATCTGTTCTCTCTCTTGTACTCTTGATGAATCCATTGTCAAAGGGGGAGAAATTTGGAAATCATTGAAGAGTTTAAAGAAAAAGGGGGAATTGTTTTTGGAAATTTGAGAATTTTTGGGAGAAGTTTGGAGAATTTTGAAATTTTTGGGCACATTGCACATTTACACACATTTTACTTCTCAGGGGGAGATTTTGTTTTGCATTTTGGTCAAAGGGGGAATTCTGTGTTTTCTTTTTGGTCCTTGATCCTTTGGATTTCAAAATCTTTTGTAAAGTGAATGCCAAATGTTCAATTCTAAGTGGTGTTGCCAATGTTTTCATCAAGGGGGAGACTGTGAAATCATGTGCTGAAAAATTGGCTTAGAATTGAATTTGCAAATATGTTTGTTCATGTGTTTTGTCAATTTGACAAGAAGCAGTAAGTTTCGCTTTTGCACCGGACCAAGATCTCAAGAAACAGTAAGTTTCCCATCTACGACGGACAAACTTTGTTGGTCTGTCGTGGACATGCTTTTGAACTCATTGAGCCAAACTCAATTTTCCTCAAAAACCAGTAAGTTGTGCATGTACGACGGACAAAGTTTTTGGGTCTGTCGTGAACGTGTTTTTGAGCTCATGAGTCGAACTCAATCTTCCAAGAAACCAGTAAGTTTTGCATGTACGACGGACCGATTTTGTTTGTTCGTCGTGAACGTGTTTTCGCCAGAATAATTTCTTCTTGGAACCGAAACTTTCACTTGTACAACGGACCGATTTTTGTCTGGTCCGCATGAATAGATTTTTTTTGAGTGATTTTTCATGTGTACGGGACCATATTTCCTTGTCCGTTGTGAATGCGTTTTGCTGAATTAGGGTTTTGAGCAAGAATTGAAATGAGTTTTTGGTTTGAATTTGAGATTATGAAATTTGTGATGATTTCATGATGCTTCTTTTGAAGTGGACTTTATGCAATGCTCATGTGAGTAGTTGCATGGATTGACATTGAGTCAAGTCGTGGACTTGTGCTCGGATTTGTTTTGTGGTTTGTTCATGTGCAGGTATTGCTTGAAGACGAATGTGGTCGATGACGGACCGGAACTAGGTTCATGGAGGAACCGAGGTTCGGGACTAGGTTCAGGAGGAACCGAGGTCTTGGTGGTCATGGATGTGATGCGGGTCGTTCGGGCTAAGTGAATGGTGCACATGAAGAATGGTTAGTCACGTGAGAATGGCAGGAGGTCATTCACGCGGCAAAATGTTAGTCACGTGAGTATGGCGGTGGCCATACGCGTGCAAAGTGTTAGTCACGTGAGTATGGTAGGGTTGCCATACGCGTGCAGAAGAGTTATACTCGGCCAGGTTGGGCCAAGTAGAGTTGTGTTGAATACTGATTCCTTGTAGGAATAGGAATCGTATTCGAGAACTCCTTGTGGGTTGGTGCTTTAAATAGGTGGGGGGTCTCCTGTTGAAAGGCACCAAGTAGAGCTGAGCGCATCAAGCTTTGAGCTTGGTTTTAGGGTTTGTACTCTTTTGATGAGAGTATTTTAGATAAGAAATAAAGATCAATTCTTTCAAGATTTTTGCGTGCTACAGTAACCACGTCGCCATACGGTGTTTTCTCGCTTTTGGTTCTTGTTTGCATGCTTGTTCTAATTCTAGATTGGTTTTTGATCGTTGAGTTTCATCTTGATTTGATCCATCAAAAACCGTTCTAGGGTATTGATTTAGAGTTTCTCAAAGTCTAGTTGATTAATCTTTTGAAGATCTTGTTTAATCTTGAAGTTTTGATTAGATTGATTCTCGTCAAGTTCTGAAATAGCAAGCTTGCGAAGCTCATAACTTTTGATCCGTAAGCCTGATCGAGCTGATTCTTTTTGGGTTCGATTCTTATTGGAATCTAGTTTCTCGTGTCCAAATTTCAGATCAATCTAATGGTTGGATCTCTGAGAATGCTCGTTTTACCGAACCTCTGTCATTCTATTTTTGTCGAAAACGAGGCAATTATTTGGTTCTGTTTTGGGGTGAACTTTTAGTAGATCAAGAATTTGGTTTTAGCTTCCGCACAATCATTCACCCCCCTCTGATTGCTATATTCGTATACTTCGATCCTACAGTACCGTTAGCAACATACGTAACAGGGCGTTGCAAGAAACGAAACTTTCTTCCAAACATGCCGAATGGGCCGTAAATAGCCGTAGCACATTCGGCATGCATTACGAATCCGTCTGAGTGTCTGTGAAACATTCCTTCACGCCGTGCACGAACGAGTATCAGGGAGCGTCCGCGACTAAAACGATGCAGAAATGAAATCGAGCGCCAAGCACGCCAAAGTGACTTCGTGATGTGTTGTAACTCATTTTGGCAGGCATTTCGAATCCGTCCGAAGTCGGCGCGAAATATTCCACTAAGACGGGTTTGCTCGTGACGCCATCAGACATGCATAAACGAAAAGCGATGAGCGAAACAAACTGAGTGCCAAACACCCCGAATGAACCTAGGAAGTTCGCTGTGCTTTTCAGCTTTAGTTCCTGCTCGGCCCCACCGGTGTGACACATTCCACTACGGCCGGTCCCAACGGCACTACACTGCACTCAAAGACGCAAATGGGCGATTAAGGAAACTGAGTGCCAAACACCGAATGATCTTCTTGTTCGGCCGTAGTCACTTTGGCACGCATTACAAAACCGTCCAGAGCCGTTGTGGAACATTCCTCCACGGGCGGGTCCTAACAGGTTACGTAAGATGCTTATGCATTTAAACTGTTCAACGGAAGAAAACAGCATGCGAAACACCGCGAATGGACTTCGTATGCCTAGTAACTCTGTTCGACATGCATTTGGAATCTCTTCGAGTTAGTGTGGAACTTTCCAACGCAACGCGTACAGCAAGCAGCATGCGTTAGAAAATGACGCAAGAAATGAAACTAAGTGTCAAGCACCCCAAATGGACTTCATCTGTTTGCTAGGTCCTATTAGCATCGACTTAGGGTCCCTCCGAATCGTTGCGAGACCTGCATGATAAATGGTACTGTAAGCTTCGATCGTCTTAGGAAGGTCCTCCGAATCGCTATGCGAGACACTGCACGATAAATGGTGCTGTAAGCTTTGAGCGTCTTGGGAATGGTGCACGGATCGAACAATGGTGCCAAGCAACCAGAATCGACTTCCTATGCCCCCTAGCTCATTTCGGCATGCATTTCGAATCCACCCGAGTCTGAGTCATGCCCTCCACCGCGACGGGTCCCAATTGTTACTTTGAGCTGCATGCATATGAAGACGATGCACGAATAGGAACTCTCTACCGAACAGGACGAATGGACTTGATATGCATTTTAGCCCATGCAAAATTCATTTCTGATCTGTCTGGGTCAGTGTGAAACATTCCTCCACGATGGGCAATGGGTGCTAGCATGCTTATGTGCTTACAAAAACAACGCCCGAAACGAAACTGAGTGTCCAACACGCCGAATGGACTTCACACGTGCCCTAGCTCATTTCGGCAAGCATTTCGAGTACGCTCGAGTCTGCGTTAAACATTCATCCACAGGGGACCCAAAATGGTACCGTTAGCAACATACGTAACAGGGCGTTGCACGAAACTAAACTTTCTTCCAAACATGCCGAATGGGCCGTACATAGCCATAGCACATTCGGCATGCATTACGAATCCGTCTGAGAGTCTGTGAAACATTCCTTCACGCCGTGCACGAACGAGTACTGTAGGGAGCGTCCGCACGAAAACGATGCAGAAATGAAACCGAGCGGCAAGCACGCCCAGTGGACTTCGCATGTGTCGTAAATCATTTTGGCAGGCATTTCGAATACGTCCAAGTCGGCGCAAAATATTCCACCAAGATGGGTTCGCACGCTACTGTACGCTGCGTACAAATGAAAGCAACGCGCGAAACAAACTGAGTGCAAAACACACCGAATGAACCTAGGAAGTTCGCTTGTGCTTTTCAGCGTTAGTTCTGGTTCCGACCCAGCCGGTGTGACACATTCCACTACAATTTTGGTCCTAACGCCGAACGCTGCGTTTGCACCCAAAGACGCATAACGGGTGACGGAAGGAAACTGAGTGCCAAACACCCCGAATGATCTTCTTGTTCGCCGTAGTCACTTTGGCACGCATTTCAAAACCGTCCGAGTCGTTGTGGAACATTCCTCCACGGCGGGTCCCAACGGGTTGCTTCGAGCGTGCCGGAATGGTGCACGGATCGAACAATGGTGCCAAGCAACCAGAATCGACTTCCTATGCCCCTAGCTCATTTCGGCATGCATTTCGAATCCACCCAAGTCTGAGTCATGCCCTCCACCGCGACGGGTCCCAACTGTTACTTTGAGCTGCATGCGTATGAAGACGATGCACGAATAGGAACTCTCTACCGAACAGCACGAATGGGCTTGATATGCATTTTAGCCCATCCAAAATTCATTTCTGATCTGTCTAGGTCAGTGTGAAACATTCCTCCACGATGGGTCGCAATGGGTGCTTGCATGCTTATGTGCTTACAAAAACGACGCCCGAAACGAAACTGAGTGTCCAACACGCCGAATGGACTTCACACGCGCCCTAGCTCATATCGGCAAGCATTTCGAGTACGCTCGAGTCTGCGTTAAACATTCATCCACAGGGGACCCAAAATGGTACCGTTAGCAACATACGTAACAGGGCGTTGCACGAAACTAAACTTTCTTCCAAACATGCCGAATGGGCCGTACATAGCCGTAGCACATTCGGCATGCATTACGAATCCGTCTGAGAGTCTGTGAAACATTCCTTCACGCCGTGCACGAACGAGTACTGTAGGGAGCGTCCGCACGAAAACGATGCAGAAATGAAACCGAGCGGCAAGCACGCCCAGTGGACTTCGCATGTGTCGTAAATCATTTTGGCAGGCATTTCGAATACGTCCGAGTCGGCGCAAAATATTCCACCAAGATGGGTTCGCACGCTACTGTACGCTGCGTACAAACGAAAGCAACGCGCGAAACAAACTGAGTGCAAAACACACCGAATGAACCTAGGAAGTTCGCTTGTGCTTTTCAGCGTTAGTTCTGGTTCCGACCCAGCCGGTGTGACACATTCCACTACGGCTGGTCCTAACGGGCACTGCAGCTGCACTAGCACGCAAACGGGTGACGGAAGGAAACTGAGTGTCAAACACCCCGAATGATCTTCTTGTTCGCCGTAGTCACTTTGGCACGCATTTCAAAACCGTCCGAGTCGTTGTGGAACATTCCTCCACGGCGGGTCCCAACGGGTTGCTTCGAGCGTGCCGGAATGGTGCACGGATCGAACAATGGTGCCAAGCAACCAGAATCGACTTCCTATGCCCCTAGCTCATTTCGGCATGCATTTCGAATCCACCCAAGTCTGAGTCATGCCCTCCACCGCGACGGGTCCCAACTGTTACTTTGAGCTGCATGCGTATGAAGACGATGCACGAATAGGAACTCTCTACCGAACAGCACGAATGGGCTTGATATGCATTTTAGCCCATCCAAAATTCATTTCTGATCTGTCTAGGTCAGTGTGAAACATTCCTCCACGATGGGTCGCAATGGGTGCTTGCATGCTTATGTGCTTACAAAAACGACGCCCAAAACGAAACTGAGTGTCCAACACGCCGAATGGACTTCACACGTGCCTTAGCTCATTTCGGCAAGCATTTCGAGTACGCTCGAGTCTGCGTTAAACATTCATCCACAGGGGACCCAAAATGGTACCGTTAGCAACATACGTAATGGGCGTTGTACCTAAAACTAAACTTTCTTCCAAACATGCCGAATGGGCCGCATATAATCAGTAGCACATTCGGCATGCATTACTTAATCCATCTCAAGAATCAGTGAAACATTCCTTCACGCCGTGCACGAACGAGTACTGTAGGGAGCGTCCGCACGAAAACGATGCAGAAATGAAACCGAGCGGCAAGCACGCCCAGTGGACTTCGCATGTGTCGTAACTCATTTTGGCAGGCATTTCGAATACGTCCGAGTCGGCGCAAAATATTCCACCAAGACAGGTTCGCACGCTACTGTACGCTGCGTACAAACGAAAGCGACGCGCGAAACAAACTGAGTGCAAAACACCCCGAATGAACCTAGGAAGTTCGCTTGTGCTTTTCATTTTTAGTTCTGGTTCCGACCCAGCCGGTGTGACACATTCCACTACGGCTGGTCCTAACGGGCACTGCAGCTGCACCAGCACGCAAAAGGGTGATGGAAGGAAACTGAGTGCCAAACACCCCGAATGATCTTCTTGTTCGCTGTAGTCACTTTGGCACGCATTTCAAAACCGTCCGAGTCGTTGTGGAACATTCCTCCACGGCGGGTCCCAACGGGTTGCTTCGCGCGTGCCGGAATGGTGCACGGATCGAACAATGGTGCCAAGCAACCAGAATCGACTTCCTATGCCCCTAGCTCATTTCGGCATGCATTTCGAATCCACCCGAGTCTGAGTCATAACCTCCACCGCGACGGGTCCCAACTGTTACTTTGAGCTGCATGTGTATGAAGACGATGCACGAATAAGAACTCTCTGCCGAACAGCACGAATGGACTTGATATGCATTTTAGCCCATCCAAAATTCATTTCTGATCTGTCTGAGTCAGTGTGAAACATTCCTCCACGATGGGTCGCAATGGGTGCTTGCATGCTTATGTGTTTAGAAAAACGACGCCCAAAACGAAACTGAGTGTCCAACACGCCGAATGGACTTCGCACGTGCCCTAGCTCATTTCGGCAAGCATTTCGAGTACGCTCGAGTCTGCGTTAAACATTCATCCAAAGGGGACCCAAAATGGTACCATTAGCAACATACGTAATGTATGCTGTACCTAAACGAAACTTTCTTCCAAACATGCCGAATGGGCGTACATAGCCGTGAGCACATTCGGCATGAATTACGAATCCGTCTGAGTGTCTCGTGGAAACATTCCTTCACGCCGCACGAACGAGCATCAGAGGGAGCGTCCGCACGAAAACGATGCAGAAATGAAACCGAGCGGCAAGCACGCCCAATGGACTTCGCATGTGTCGTAACTCATTTTGGAAGGCATTTCGAATCCGTCCGAGTCGGCGCGAAATATTCCACCAAGACGGTTTCGCACGCTAGTGTACGCTGCGTCCAAACGAAAGCGACGCGCGAAACAAACTGAGTGCCAAACACCCCGAATGAACATAGGAAGTTCGCTTGTGCTTTTCAGCTTTAGTTCGGTTCTGACCTACCTGCTAGACACATTCCACTACGGTTGGTCCTAACGGCACCGCAGCTGCACGACCAAAGACGCAAACGGGTGACGGAAGGAAACTGAGTGCCAAACACCCCGAATGATCTTCTTGTTCGCCGTAGTCGCTTTGGCACGCATTTCAAAACCGTCCGAGTCGTTGTGGAACATTCCTCCACGGCGGGTCCCACGGGTTCTGCAAGATGCTTGCGCACGAAACTGTTCAACGGAAGAAAACAGCATGCGAAATACCGCGAATGGACTTCGTATGCCTAGTAACTCTGTTCGGCATCCATTTGGAATCTCTTCGAGTCGGTGTGGAACTTTCCGACGCAACGCGTACAGCAAGCAGCATGCGTTAGAAAATGACGCAAGAAATGAAACTGAGTGTCAAGCACCCCAAATGGACTTCATCTGTTTGCTAGCTCCTATTAGCATCGACTTTGGGTCCGTCCGAATCGTTGCGAGACCTGCACGATAAATGGTACTGTAAGCTTCGAGCGTGCCGGAATGGTGCACGGATCGAACTATGGTGCCGAGCAACCAGAATCGACTTCCTATGCCCCCTACCTCATTTCGGCATGCATTTCGAATCCACCCGAGTGTGAGTCATGCCCTCCACCGCGACGGGTCCCAACTGTTACTTTGAGCTGCATGCGTACGAAGACGATGCACGAATAGGAACTCTCTGCCGAACAGCACGAATGGACTTCATATGCATTTTAGCCCATCCAAAATTCATTTCTGATCTGTCTGAGTCAGTGTGAAACATTCCTCCACGATGGGTCGCAATGGGTGCTTGCATGCTTATGTGTTTAGAAAAACGACGCCCAAAACGAAACTGAGTGTCCAACACGCCGAATGGACTTCAGACGCGTTCCTAGCTCATTTCGCAAGCATTTCGAGTACGCCGAGTCTGGCGTTAAACATTCATCCAAAGGGGACCCAAAATGGTACCATTAGCAACATACGTAACAGGGCGCTGTACCTAAACGAAACTTTCTTCCAAACATGCCGAATGGGCCGTGACATAGCCGTGAGCACATTCGGCATGAATTACTTAACTGGCCTGAGTGTCTGTGAAACATTCCTTCACGCTGCGTGCCTAACGAGTACTGTAGGGAGCGCCCGCATCGAAAACGATGCAGAAATGAAACCGAGCGGCAAGCACGCCCAAAGTGGACTTCGTGATGTGTCGTAACTCATTTTGGAAGGCATTTGAATCTGGCCCGAGTCGGCGCGAAATATTCCACCAAGACGGTTTCGCACGCTAGTGTACGCTGCGTACAAACGAAAGCGACGCGCGAAACAAACTGAGTGCCAAACACCCCGAATGAACATAGGAAGTTCGCTTGTGCTTTTCAGCTTTAGTTCCGGTTCTGACCCAGCAGTGTGACACATTCCACTACGGTTGGTCCCAACGGGCACTGCAGCTGCACCAGCACGCAAACGGGTGACGGAAGGAAACTGAGTGCCAAACACCCCGAATGATCTTCTTGTTCGCCGTAGTCGCTTTGGCACGCATTTCAAAACCGTCCGAGTCGTTGTGGAACATTCCTCCACGGTGGGTCCCACGGGTTCTGCAAGATGCTTGCGCACGAAACTGTTCAACGGAAGAAAACAGCATGCGAAATACCGCGAATGGACTTCGTATGCCTAGTAACTCTGTTCGGCATCCATTTGGAATCTCTTCGAGTCGGTGTGGAACTTTCCGACGCAACGCTGCATGCCAGCAAAGATGCTAGAAAATGACGCAAGAAATGAAACTGAGTGTCAAGCACCCCAAATGGACTTCATCTGTTTGCTAGCTCCTATTAGCATCGACTTTGGGTCCGTCTCGACCGCTATGCGAGACCTGACGATAAATGGTACTGTAAGCTTCGAGCGTGCCGGAATGGTGCACGGATCGAACTATGGTGCCGAGCAACCAGAATCGACTTCCTATGCCCCCTACCTCATTTCGGCATGCATTTCGAATCCACCCGAGTGTGAGTCATGCCCTCCACCGCGACGGGTCCCAACTGTTACTTTGAGCTGCATGCGTACGAAGACGATGCACGAATAGGAACTCTCTGCCGAACAGCACGAATGGACTTCATATGCATTTTAGCCCATCCAAAATTCATTTCTGATCTGTCTGCGTCAGTGTGAAACTTTCCTCCACGATGGGTCGCAATGGGTGCTTGCATGCATATGTGCTTACAAAAACGACGTCCGAAACGAAACTGACTGTCCAACACGCCGAATGGACTTCACACGTGCCCTAGCTCATTTCGGCAAGCATTTCGAGTACGCTCGAGTCTGCGTTAAACATTCATCCACAGGGGACCCAAAATGGTACCGTTAGCAACATACGGAATAGGGCATTGCAAGAAACGAAACATTCTTCCAAACATGCCGAATGGGCCGTACATAGCCGTAGCACATTCGGCATACATTACGAATCCGTCTGAGTGTTTGTGAAACATTCCTTCACGCCGTGCACGAACGAGTACTGTAGGGAGCGTCCGCACGAAAACGATGCAGAAATGAAAATTAAGCGCCAAGCACGCCCAGTGGACTTCGCATGTGTTGTAACTCATTTTGGCAGGCATTTCGAATCCGTCCGAGTCGGCGCGAAATATTCCACCAAGACGGTTCGCGACGCTATCAGACGCTACGCATAAACGAAAAGCGATGAGCGAAACAAACTGAGTGCCAAACACCCGAATGAACCTAGGAAGTTCGCTTGTGCTTTCCAGCTTTAGTTGCGGTTCCGACTCAGTAGGTGTGACACATTCCACTACGGCTGGTCCTAACGGCACTGCGAACCGCACCAAAGACGCATAAGCGGGTGACGGAAGGAAATCGTGTGCCAAACACCCGAATGATCTTCTTGTTCGCCAGTAGTCACTTTGGCACGACATAAAAACCGTCCGAGCCGTTGTGGAACATTCCTCCACTGGCGGGTCCCAACGGGTTCAGTAAGATGCTTGCGCATTTAAAACTGTTCAACGGAAGAAAACAGCATGCTAAACACCGCGAATGGACTTCTCGTATGCCTAGTAACTCTGCTCGGGCATGCATTTGGAATCTCTTCAGTCGGTGTGGAACTTTCCGACGCAACGTCTGACAATAGCAAGCGACATGCGTTAGAAAATGACGCAAGAAATGAAACCGAGTGTCAAGCACCCCAAATGGACTTCATCTGTTTGCTAGCTCCTATTAGCATCGACTTTGGGTCCGGTCCGAATCGCTATGAGACCTGCACGATAAATGGTATCGTAAGCTTCGAGCGTGCCGGAATGGTGCACGGATCGAACAATGGTGCCAAGCAACCAGAATCGACTTCCTATGCCCCCTAGCTCATTTCGGCATGCATTTGAATCCACCCGAGTCTGAGTCATGCCCTCCACCGCTGACGGGTCACATCTGGTTACTTTGAGTCGCATGCACGAAGACGATGCACGAATAGGAACTCTCTGCCGAACAAAGACGAATGGACTTGATATGCATTTTAGCCCATCCAAAATTCATTTCTGATCTGTCTCATACAGTGTGAAACATTCCTCCACGATGGGTCGCAATGGGTGCTTGCATGCTTATGTGCTTACAAAAACGACGCCCGAAACGAAACTGAGTGTCCAACACGCCGAATGGACTTCACACGTGCCCGAGCTCATTTCGGCAAGCATTTCGAGTACAATCGAGTCTGCGTTAAACATTCATCCACAGGGGACCCAAAATGGTACCGTTAGCAACATACGTAACAGGGCGTTGCAAGAAACGAAACTTTCTTCCAAACATGCCGAATGGGCCGTACATAGCCGTAGCACATTCGGCATGCATTATGAATCCGTCTGAGTGTCTGTGAAACATTCCTTCACGCTGCGCACGAACGAGCATACTGTAGGGAGAGCGCCCGCGACGGAAACGATGCAGAAATGAAATCGAGCGCCAAGCACGCCCAAAGGACTTCGTGATGTGTTGTAACTCATTTTGGCAGGCATTTCGAATACGCCCGAGTCGGGCGCGAAATATTCCACCAAGACGGGTTCAAGACGCTATCTGCGCTCGCGCATTACAAACGAAAGCGATGAGCGAAACAAACTGAGTGCCAAACAACCCGAATGAACCTAGGAAGTTCGCTTGTGCTTTTCAGCTTTAGTTCGGTTCCGACCTACCGGGTGTGACACATTCCACTACGGCCGGTCCCAACGGCATCGCGAAACTGCGCAAAGACGCAAACGGGTGACGGAAGGAAACTGTGGTGCCAAACACCCCGAATGATCTTCTTGTTCGCCGTAGTCACTTTGGCACGACATTACAAAACCGTCCGAGTTGCTGGAACATTCCTCCACGCGGGTCCCAACGGGTTCGTAAGATGCTTATGCATTTAAACTGCTTCAACGAAAGAAAACAGCATGCTAAACACCGCGAATGGACTTCGTATGCCTAGTAACTCTGTTCGGCATGCATTTGGAATCTCTTCAGTCGGTGTGGAACTTTTCCGACGCAACGCTGCACAGCAAGCAAAGATGCTAGAAAATGACGCAAGAAATGAAACTGAGTGTCAAGCACCCCAAATGGACTTCATCTGTTTGCTAGGTCCTATTAGCATCGACTTTGGGTCCCTCCGAATCGCTATAGACCTGCACGATAAATGGTACTGTAAGCTTCGAGCGTGCCGGAATGGTGCACGGATCGAACAATGGGGCCAAGCAACCAGAATCGACTTCCTATGCCCCCTAGCTCATTTCGGCTTGCATTTCGAATCCACCCGAGTCTGAGTCATGCCCTCCACCGCGACGGGTCACAACTGTTACTTTGAGCTGCATGCGTACGAAGACGATGCACGAATAGGAACTCTCTGCCGAACAGCACGAATGGACTTGATATGCATTTTAGCCCATCCAAAATTCATTTCTGATCTGTCTGCGTCAGTGTGAAACATTCCTCCACGATGGGTCGGAATGGGTGCTTGCATGCTTATGTGCTTACAAAAACGACGTCCGAAACGAAACTGAGTGTCCAACACGCCGAATGGACTTCACACGTGCCCTAGCTCATTTCGGCAAGCATTTCGAGTACGCTCGAGTCTGCGTTAAACATTCATCCACAGGGGACCCAAAATGGTACCATTAGCAACATACGTAACAGGGCGTTGCAAGAAACGAAACTTTCTTCCAAACATGCCGAATGGGCCGTACATAGCCGTAGCACATTCGGCATGCATTACTTAATCCGTCTCGAGTGTTCGTGAAACATTCCTTCACGCTGCAGTACGAACGAGTATCTTGAGAGCGCCCGCACGGAAACGATGCAGAAATGAAATCGAGCGCCAAGCACGCTTGATGGACTTCGCATGTGTTGTAACTCATTTTGGCAGGCATTTCAATCCGTCCGAAGTCGGCGCGAAATATTCCACCAAGACGGGTTCGCGACGCTAACAGCTGCGCAGACAAACGAAGCGATGAGCGAAACAAACTGAGTGCCAAACAACCCGAATGAACCTAGGAAGTTCGCTTGTGCTTTTCAGCTTTAGTTCCGTTCCGACCACCGGTGTGACACATTCCACTACGGCTGGTCCCAACGGCAACGCACCGCATCAAAGACGCAAACGGGTGACGGAAGGAAACTGTGTGCCAAACACCGAATGATCTTCTTGTTCGCCGTACTCACTTTGGCACGCAGACATAAAACCGTCCGAGCCGTTGTGGAACATTCCTCCACGCGGGTCCCAACGTGGTTCTGTAAGATGCTTATGCGCATTTAAACTGTTCAACGAAGAAAACAGCATGCGAAACACCGCGAATGGACTTACGTGATGCCTAGTAACTCTGTTCGGCATGCATTTGGAATCTCATCGAGTCGGTGTGGAACTTTCCGACGCAACGCTGCACAGCAAGCAAAGATGCGTTAGAAAATGACGCAAGAAATGAAACTGAGTGTCAAGCACCCCAAATGGACTTCATCTGCTTGCTAGGTCCTATTAGCATCGACTTTGGGTCCCTCCGAATCGCTATAGACCTGCACGATAAATGGTACTGTAAGCTTCGAGCGCGTTTCGAATGGTGCACGGATCGAACAATGGGGCCAAGCAACCAGAATCGACTTCCTATGCCCCCTAGCTCATTTCGCTTGCATTTCGAATCCACCCGAAGTCTGAGTCATGCCCTCCACCGCGACGTGGTCACAATCGTTACTTTGAGCTGCATGCGTCACGAAGACGATGCACGAATAGGAACTCTCTGCCAACAAAGACGAATGGACTTCATATGCATTTTAGCCCATCCAAAATTCATTTCTGATCTGTCTGCGTCAGTGTGAAACATTCCTCCACGATGGGTCGCAATGGGTGCTTGCATGCTTATGTGCTTACAAAAACGACGTCCGAAACGAAACTGAGTGTCCAACACGCCGAATGGACTTCACACGTGCCCTAGCTCATTTCGGCAAGCATTTCGAGTACGCTCGAGTCTGCGTTAAACATTCATCCACAGGGGACCCAAAATGGTACCATTAGCAACATACGTAACAGGGCGTTGCAAGAAACGAAACTTTCTTCCAAACATGCCGAATGGGCCATACATAGCCGTAGCACATTCGGCATACATTACGAATCCGTTTGAGTGTTTGTGAAATATTCCTTCACGCCGCAGTACTAACGAAGTACTTTGTAGGAGCGCCCGCACTAAAACGATGCAGAAATGAAACTGAGCGCCAAGCACGCCCAGTGGACTTCGTGATGTGTTGTAACTCATTTTGGCAGGCATTTCGAATCCGTCCGAAGTCGGGCGAAATATTCCACCAAGACGGGTTCGCGACGCCATCAGACGCTGCGTGACAAACGAAGCGATGAGCGAAACAAATCGAGTGCCAAACACCCCGAATGAACCTAGGAAGTTCGCTTGTGCTTTCAGCTTTAGTTGCGGTTCCGACCCAGCCGGTGTGACACATTCCACTACGGTTGGTCCTAACGGGCACCGCACTGCACCAAAGACGCAAACGGGTGACGAAGGAAACTGTGTGCCAAACACCCGAATGATCTTCTTGTTCGCCGTAGTCACTTTGGCACGACATTACAAACCGTCCGAGCCGCTAGGAACATTCCTCCACGGCGGTCCCAACGGGTTCTGTGAAGACGCTTATGCATCTAAAATCGTTCAATGGAAGAAAACAAAGCATGCGAAACACCGCGAATGGACTTCAGATGCCTAGTAACTCTGTTCGGCATGCATTTGGAATCTCTTCGAGTCGGTGTGGAACTTTCCGAATAACCCGCATAACAAGCAAAGATGTTAGAAAATGACGCAAGAAATGAAACTGAGTGTCAAGCACCCCAAATGGACTTCATCTGTTTGCCAGCTCCTATTAGCATCGACTTTGGGTCCGTCCGAATCGTTGCGAGACCTGCACGATAAATGGTACTGTGAGCTTTGAGCGTGCCGGAATGGTGCACGGATCGAACAATGGTGCCAAGCAACCAGAATCGACTTCCTATGCCACCTAGCTCATTTCGGCATGCATTTCGAATCCACCCGAGTCTGAGTCATGCCCTCCACCGCGACGGGTCACATCTGTTACTTTGAGCTGCATGCGTACGAAGACGATGCACGAATAGGAACTCTCTGCCGAACAGCACGAATGGACTTCATATGCATTTTAGCCCATCCAAAATTCATTTCTGATCTGTTCACACAAGTGTGAAACATTCCTCCACGATGGGTCGCAATGGGTGCTTGCATGCTTATGTGCTTACAAAAACGACGCCCGAAACGAAACTGAGTGTCCAACACGCCGAATGGACTTCACACGTGCCCTAGCTCATTTCGGCAAGCATTTCGAGTACAATCTAGTCTGCGTTAAACATTCATCCACAGGGGACCCAAAATGGTACCGTTAGCAACATACGTAATGTATGCTGCAAGAAACGAAACTTTCTTCCAAACATGCCGAATGGGCCGTGCATATAGCCGTAGCACATTCGGCATGCATTACTTAATCCGTTCGAGTGTTCAGAAACATTCCTTCACGCCGCACTAACGAGCATCAGTAGGGAGCGTCCGCACGGAAACGATGCAGAAATGAAACTGAGCGCCAAGCACGCCAAGTGGACTTCGCATGTGTTGTAACTCATTTTGGCAGGCATTTCGAATCCGTCCGAGTCGGCGCGAAATATTCCACCAAGACGGGTTCGCACGCTACTGTACGCTGCGCACAAACGAAAGCGATGAGCGAAACAAACTGAGTGCCAAACAACCCGAATGAACCTAGGAAGTTCGCTTGTGCTTTTCAGCTTTAGTTCGGTTCACCCACCGGGTGTGACACATTCCACTACGGCTGGTCCTAACGGGCACCGCAGCTGCACCAAAGACGCAAACGGGTGACGGAAGGAAACTGTGTGCCAAACACCCGAATGATCTTCTTGTTCGCCGTAGTCACTTTGGCACGACATTACAAAACCGCCCGAGCCGTTGTGGAACATTCCTCCACGGGTCCCAACGGGTTCTGTAAGATGCTTGCATTTAAACTGTTCAACGGAAGAAAACAAAAGATAAACACCGCGAATGGACATCGATGCCTAGTAACTCGCTCGGCATGCATTTGGAATCTCTTCTTGAAGTCGGTGTGGAACTTTCCGACGCAACGCTGCATACCAGCAAGCAGCATGCGTTAGAAAATGACGCAAGAAATGAAACCGAGTGTCAAGCACCCCAAATGGACTTCATCTCTGCTTGCTAGCTCCTATTAGCATCGACTTTGGGTCCGTCCGAATCGTTGCGAGACCTGCACGATAAATGGTACTGTAAGCTTCGAGCGTGCCGGAATGGTGCACGGATCGAACAATGGTGCCAAGCAACCAGAATCGACTTCCTATGCCCCTAGCTCATTTCGGCATGCATTTCGATTCCACCCGAGTCTGAGTCATAACCTCCACCGCTGACGGGTCACAATCGTTACTTTGAGCCGCATGCGCATTTAAGACGATGCACGAATAGGAACTCTTCGCCCGAACAACACGAATGGACTTCATATGCATTTTAGCCCATCCAAAATTCATTTCTGATCTGTCAAGGTCGATTGTGAAACATTCCTCCACGATGGGTCGCAATGGGTGCTTGCATGCTTATGTGCTTACAAAACGACGCCAAACGAAACTGAGTGTCCAACACGCCGAATGGACTTCACACGCGTCTTGGTAGCTCATTTCGGCAAGCATTTCGAGTACGCCGAGTCTGCATTAAACATTCATCCACAGGGGACCCAAAATGGTACCGTTAGCAACATACGTAACAGGGCATGCTGCAAGAAACGTAAACTTTCTTCCAAACATGCCGAATGGGCCGTACATAAGCCGTAGTAATATCTCGGCATGCATTACTTAATCCGCCTGAGTGTTCGTGGAAACATTCCTTCACGCTGCACTAACGAGTACTGTAGGGAGCGCCCGGTGACGGAAACGATGCATAAATGAAATCGAGCGCCAAGCACGCCCAAAGTGACTTCGTATGTGTTGCAACTCATTTTGGCAGGCATTTCGAATCCGTCCGAAGTCGGCGAAATATTCCACTAAGACGTTCGCGACGCCATCACGCTGCGCACCAACGAAAGCGATGAGCGAAACAAACTGAGTGCCAAACAACCCTAATGAACCTAGGAAGTTCGCTTGTGCTTTTCAGCTTTAGTTCCGGTTCCGACCCAGCCGGTGTGACACATTCCACTACGGCTGGTCCCAACGGGCACTGCAGCTGCACCAAAGACGCAAACGGGTGATTAAGGAAACTGAGTGCCAAACACTCGAATGATCTTCTTGTTCGCCGTAGTCACTTTGGCACGACATTACAAAATCGCCCGAGCCGCTAGGAACATTCCTCCACGCGGGTCCCAACGGGTTCTGTAAGATGCTTATGCATTTAAACTGTTTCAATCGGAAGAAAACAGCATGCGAAACACCGCGAATGGACTTCGTATGCCAAGTAATTCTGTTCGGCATGCATTTGGAATCTCTTCGAGTCGGTGTGGAATTTCCGACGCAACGCGTACAGCAAGCAGCATGCGTTAGAAAATGACGCAAGAAATGAAACTGAGTGTCAAGCACCCCAAATGGACTTCATCTGTTTGCTAGCTCCTATTAGCATCGACTTTGGGTCCGTCCGAATCGTTGCGAGACCTGCACGATAAATGGTACTGTAAGCTTCGAGCGTGCCGGAATGGTGCACGGATCGAACAATGGTGCCAAGCAACCAAAATCGACTTCCTATGCCCCTAGCTCACTTCGGCATGCATTTCGAATCCACCCGAGTCTGAGTCATGCCCTCCACCGCGACAGGTCACAACTGTTACTTTAAGCTGCATGCGTACGAAGACGATGCACGAATAGGAACTCTCTGCCGAACAGCACGAATGGACTTCATATGCATTTTAGCCCATCGAAAATTCATTTCTGATCTGTCTGCGTCAGTGTGAAAGATTCCTCCACGATGGGTCGCAATGGGTGCTTGCATGCTTATGTGCTTACAAAAACGACGCCCGAAACGAAACTGAGTGTCCAACACGCCGAATGGACTTCACACGTGCCCTAGCTCATTTCGGCAAGCATTTCGAGTACGCTCGAGTCTGCGTTAAACATTCATCCACAGGGGACCCAAAATGGTACCGTTAGCAACATACGTAACAGGGCGTTGCAAGAAACAAAACTTTCTTCCAAACATGGCGAATGGGCCGTACATAGCCGTAGCACATTCGGCATGCATTACGAATCCGTCTGAGTGTCTGTGAAACATTCCTTCACGCTGCACGAACGAGCATCAGAGGGAGCGCCCGCACGAAACGATGCAGAAATGAAACTGAGCGCAAGCACGCCCAGTGGACTTCGCATGTGTTGCAACTCATTTTGGCAGGCATTTCGAATCCGTCCGGAAGCCGGCGCGAAATATTCCAATTAAGACGGTTCGCGACGCCATCAGACGCGCACAAACGAAAGCGATGAGCGAAACAAACTGAGTGCCAAACAACCCGAATGAACCTAGGAAGTTCGCTTGTGCTTTTCAGCTTTAGTTCCGGTTCCGACCCAGCCGGTGTGACACATTCCACTACGGCTGGTCCTAACGGGCACCGCAAATGCACGAGTACGCAAACGGGTGACGGAAGGAAATCGAGTGCCAAACACCCCGAATGATCTTCTTGTTCGCCAGAGTCACTTTGGCACGACATAAAACTGGTCTGAGCTGCTAGGAACATTCCTCCACTGGTCCCAACGGGTTCGTAAGATGCTTATGCATTTAAACTGTTCAACGGAAGAAAACAAGATGCATAAACACCGCTGAATGGACTTCGTATGCCTAGTAATTCTGTTCGCATGCATTTGGAATCTCTTCGAGTCGGTGTGGAACTTTTCCGACGCAACGCTGCAGATAAAGCAAGCAAAGATGCGTTAGGAAAATGACGCAAGAAATGAAACCGAGTGTCAAGCACCCCAAATGGACTTCATCTCGCTTGCTAGCTCCTATTAGCATCGACTTTTGGTCCGTCCGAATCGCTAAGTAGACCTGCACGATAAATGGTACTGTAAGCTTCGAGCTGCGTCGAATGGTGCACGGATCGAACAATGGTGCCAAGCAAACTGTAATCGACTTCCTATGCCCCTAGCTCATTTCTGCATGCATTTCGAATCCACCCAGTCCGAGTCATGCCTCCACCGCGACGGGTCACAACTGTTACTTTGAGCTGCATGCGCATTTAATACGATGCACGAATAGGAACTCTCTGGCTGAACAGCACGAATGGACTTCATATGCATTTTAGCCCATCCAAAATTCATTTCGATCTGTCTCATGTCAGGTGTGAAACATTCCTCCACGATGGGTCGCAATGGGTGCTTGCATGCTTATGTGTGCTTACAAAACGACGTCAAACGAAACTGAGTGTCCAACACGCCGAATGGACTTCACACGTGTTCTAGCTCATTTCGCAAGCATTTCGAGTACGCCGAGTCTCAAGTTAAACATTCATCCACAGTGGGACCCAAAATGGTACCGTTAGCAACATACGAACAGGGCATGCTGCAAGAAACAAAACTTTCTTCCAAACATTCCGAATGGGCCGTGACATAGCCGCGAGTACATTCTATGATGCATTACTTAACTGCCTCGAGTGTCTGGGTGAAACATTCCTTCACGCCGCACGAACGAGCATCAGAGGGAGCGCCCGCACGAAAACGATGCAGAAATGAAACTGAGCGCCAAGCACGCCCAATGGACTTCGCATGTGTTGTAACTCATTTTGGCAGGCATTTCGAATCCGTCCGAGTCGGCGCGAAATATTCCACCAAGACGGGTTCGCGACGCTATCAGACGCATAAACGAAAGCGATGAGCGAAACAAACTGAGTGCCAAACACCCCAAATGGACTTCATCTGTTTGCTAGCTCCTATTAGCATCGACTTTGGGTCCGTCCGAATCGCTATAGACCTGCACGATAAATGGTACTGTAAGCTTCGAGCGCGTGCCTTTTAATGGTGCACGGATCGAACAATGGTGCCAAGCAACCAGAATCGACTTCCTATGCCCCCTAGCTCATTTCGGCATGCATTTCGAATCCACCCGAGTCTGAGTCATGCCCTCCACCGCGACGGGTCACAACTGTTACTTTGAGCTGCATGCGTACAAAGACGATGCACGAATAGGAACTCTCTGCCGAACAGCACGAATGGACATCATATGCATTTTAGCCCATCCAAAATTCATTTCTGATCTGTCTGCGTCAGTGTGAAACATTCCTCCACGATGGGTCGCAATGGGTGCTTGCATGCTTATGTGCTTACAAAAACGACGCCCGAAACGAAACTGAGTGTCCAACACGCCGAATGGACTTCACACGTGCCCTAGCTCATTTCGGCAAGCATTTCGAGTACGCTCGAGTCTGCGTTAAACATTCATCCACAGGGGACCCAAAATGGTACCGTTAGCAACATACGTAACAGGGCGTTGTGATGAGGACATCACTACCATGCATACGGCCATGCCTACAAACCCAATTGAAGCCAACCATGTAATACAATGGCCAATTACTCGAGCTCGCGCACGTCAATTCAATTATCAGGTGAATGCAAGTACTGGGTTGCATACAAATAATTTAATGAATGGAATGCTATTTAATCCTTGTGATGATTTTATTGTCCTTAGGAACCAAGGAGAAGGACTCCCAAACGTCAAGCATGAAGCCAATTCTTCCGGTGCACAAGTTCAACTCGGATTCGGCCTCCGGGACAGCACCAACATCAAACGGCCATAACTTTTGATCCACAAGGGTGTTTGAGGTCTATGAGTACTGGTTTGAAAGGTTTCGACGTCCTCTTTCCAATGGTTCCGGCCCTTCCTCCAAATTCCTTATGAGTCAACAGGAATCTGCAAAACAAGTTCAACTCGGATTCGGCCTCCGGGATAGCACCAACTTAAAACGACCATAACTTTTGATCCACAAGGGTGTTTGAGGTCTATGAGTACTGGTTTGAAAGGTTTCGACGTCCTCTTTCCAACGGATCTGGCCCCATCTCCAAATTCCTTACGAGTCAATGGGAATCTGCAAAACAAGTTCGGTCATCTTTCCAAATCCGAGTCAAACTAGGACTAGGAGTCGATTCGCCATGGAAGTGTTTTGACGCCCCAAGCCTGGTTTTGGCCTCCTATTTCTTCCTATAAATAGCTAGGAGTCCTCCAAAATAACTTGGGTTTTGGTTATTTGATAGTTTAGCCTTTTGCTACTATTCGAGTCTTTTAGACGCAGCTCAACGGGCCGCCTAACAAGCTCCTTGTATCGGAACCCCAACTTTTCAATACTTCATCTATATTTGCAATTTTAGATCCCTTTGTATTACATTGTTGGCTTCAATTGGTTTGTAGGCATGGTCGTATGCATGGTAGTGATGTCCTCATCATCCTCCCTTCTTGCATTTGAGTCGCCCTCGACTCAAGTTCATCATCTTCTCCCAAGTTTGTCTTTAGATCTGATAATTCATTTGACGGGATCGAGCTCGAGTCAATGGTCCTTGAACCGACGAAGATGTAGAAGGATGGCCAAGGTTGATGAGACCATGCTCATCATGGACAGAACTAACACTGCATACATATGGTCATCACCAAGTATTGCTACAGTTATATCAACTGCATGGTTTCATCGACCCCACCTTGGCCAGACCATTGTTGGCGACACTTCACAGCATCCTCTACTGTGATACAACTACTACGATGGCTCCATCTACATGGCTTTATCGACTCCTCACCTTGGCCATCCTTCTACATCTTCGTCGGTTCAAGGACCATTGACTCGGAGCTCGAGCCCGCCAAATGAATTATCAGATCTAAAGACAAACTTGGGGAGAAGATGATGAACTTGAGTTGAGGACGACTGAAATGCAGGAAGGGGAGGATGATGAGGACATCACTACCATGCATACGGCCATGCCTACAAACCCAATTGAAGCCAACAATGTAATACAAGGGCCAATTACTCGAGCTCGCGCACGTCAATTCAATTACCAGGTGAATGCGTTCTTCGGGTTGCATACAAATAATTTAATGAATGGAATGCTATTTAATCCTTGTGATGATTTTATTGTCCTTAGGTATCACTAATCATGTCAGACCAAGTACATTTGGTTCCATTCACAAGTCACATGATAGTTTTCAAGAAGGGGAGGATACGGTTGATAGAAATTCTCGATCCATTGATTTCATTGCAAATGTGCATATTGCTTTGTTTCCTGTCATTACTAACATTTCACAGGACAATATGATGGAGTCGAGGACGACTTCCACTTCAAGAAAGGGAGGATGATGAGACCATGCTCATCATGGACAGAACTAACACTGCATACATATGGTCATCACCAAGTATTGCTACAGTTATATCAACTGCATGGTTTCATCGACCCCCACCTTGGCCAGGACCATTAAGTTGGCGACACTTCACAAAGCATCCTCTACTTCAGATACAACTACTACGATGGCTCCATCTGCATGGCTTTATCGACTTCACCTTGGCCATCCTTCTACATCTTCGCCGGTTCAAGGACCATTGACTCGAGCTCGAGCCCGCCAAATGAATTATCAGATCTAAAGACAAACTTGGGAGAAGATGATGAACTTGAGTCGAGGACGACTCAAATGCAAGAAGGAGGATGATGAGGACATCACTACCATGCATACGGCCATGCCTACAAACCCAATTGAAGCCAACAATGTAATACAAGGGCCAATTACTTTGAGCTCACAAGACGCTAATCTCCATTACCAGTGAATGCGTTTCTTCGGGGGTTGCATACAAATAATTTAATGAATGGAATGCTATTTAACTTTGTGATGATTTTATTGTCCTTAGGAACCAAGGAGAAGGACTCCCAAACGCCAAGCATGAAGCCAATTCTTCCGTGCACAAGTTCAACTCGGATTCGGCCTCCGGGACAGCACCAACTTCAAACGACCATAACTTTAGATCCACAAGGGTGTTTGAGGTCTATGAGTACTAGTTTGAAAGGTTTCGACGTCCTCTTTCCAACGATCCGGCCCCACCTCTAAATTCCTTACGAAGTCATCGGAAATCTGCAAAACAAGTTCAACTCGATTCGGCCTCCGACAGCACCAAATTCACACGACCATAACTTTTGATCCACAAGGGTGTTTGAGGTCTATGAGTACTGGTTTGAAAGGTCTCGTCGTCCCCTCTTCCAACGGATCTGGCCCCACCTCCAAATTCTTTACGAGTCAACGGAATCTGCAAAACAAGTTCGCCATCTTTCCAAATCAGAGTTAAACTAGGAATAGGAGTCCTACTCGGCCATGGGGGTGTTTTGGACGCCCTAAGCCTGGTTTTGGCCTCCTATTTCTCCTATAAATAGCTAGGGAGTCCCCCAAAATAATTTGGGTTTTGGTTATTTGATAGTTTAGCCTTTTGCTACTATTTGAGTCTTTTATACGTGCTCAACAGCCGCCTAACAAGCTCCTTGTATCGGAACCCCAACTTTTCTATACCTCATCTATATTTGCAATTTTAGATTGCTTTTGCTTTGTTCTTGCTTGTTCTTCTGATTGCTTGCAGGAATTGATCTTCGTGATCAGGTTGATCGTGCCCACTGCAAGGTCAATAACCTCTGGAGTTGCTTTAGCGATTGCATAAGGCGCATCGTCAGTCCAGACGCTGTAGTCGGATCGCCAAAGTCATCTCCACCCAAATCGAAAGTTATCATTCTCATTGAAAGATTGGGACACCCAAAGGTTACATCAAAGGTGGGGTCGATAAAGCCATGCAGATGGAGCCATCGTGAGTAGTTGTATACGGCGAGAGGATGCCGTGAAGTGTCGCCAACTTAATTGTCCTAGCCAAGGTGGGGGTCGATGAAACCATGCAATTGATATAACTGTAGCAATAGTTGGTGATGACCATATGTATGTAGGTCATCACTACTATTCATTCGGCCTTGCCTACTAACCCAATTGAAGCCAACCATGTAATACAAGGGCCAAGTTCTCGAGCTCGCGCACGTCAATTCAATTATCGTGAATATGCTCCTCGGGTTGCATACAAATAATTTAATGAATGGACTGCTATTTAATCCTTTTGATGATTTTATTGTCCTTAGGAACCAAGGAGAAGGACTCCCAAACATCAAGCATGAAGCCAATTCTTCCGGTGCACAAGTTCAACTCGGATTCGGCCTCCGGGACAGCACCAACATCAAACGGCCATAACTTTTGATCCACAAGGGTGTTTGAGGTCTATGAGTACTGGTTTTAAAGGTTTCGACGTCCTCTTTCCAACGGATCTGGCCCCACCTCCAAATTCCTTATGAGTCAACAGGAATCTGCAAAACAAGTTCAACTCGGATTCGGCCTCCGGGACAGCACCAACTTAAAATGACCATAACTTTTGATCCACAAGGGTGTTTGAGGACTATGAGTACTGGTTTGAAAGGTTTCGACGTCCTCTTTCCAACGGATTGGGCCCCATCTCCAAATTCCTTACGAGTCAACGGGAATCTGCAAAACAAGTTCGGTCATCTTTCCAAATCCGAGTCAAACTAGGACTAGGAGTCCTATCTCGCCATGGAAGTGTTTTTGGACGCCTCAAGCCTGGTTTTGGCCTCCTATTTCTCCTATAAATAGCTAGGAGTCCCCAAAATAACTTGGGTTTTGGTTATTTGATAGTTTAGCCTTTGCTACTATTCTGAGTCTTTTAGACGTGCTCAACGGTCGCCTAACAAGCTCCTTGTATCGAACCCCAACTTTTCTATACTTCATCTATATTTGCAATTTTAGATTGCTTTTGCCTTTGTTCTTGCTTGTTCTTCGATTGCTTGCAGGAATTGATCTTCGTGATCAGGTTGATCGTGCTCACGGCAAGATCAATAACCATCTGGAGTTGGTTTAGCGATTGCTAAGGCGCATCGTCGTTTCACGCTGTAGTCGGATCGCCAAAGTCGCTCCACCCAAATCGAAGGTTATCATTCTCATCGAAGATCGACACCCAGTGTTACATCAAGTGGTATCAGAGCTTCGCTTGATCGGTGAGAATAACAGTGCCTTAGGTTAGTTTTTTATTTCTGTCCTAAATTGAAAATTACTACACAAAAATTCAACCTTTAGTTTCAATCTGTTATTTTAGTGAGTTTTGTTAGGTTTTGATCCATTAGAGTCCATGTTTTAGTTGCTGATCTTTCTTTCCTTCGCTGTAGCTTCAATCCTTCAATTCTGTCCAGTTTGGTGTTTCGAGCATAACTTTCTACATACGAACTCGGATTTTTGTGTTCTTGCACTCTAATGAAAGCTGAGGATATAAGCTTTAATTCCTTCCACTCACAATCAATCAAATTCGGTGATCTTCAAACATTAATCTGGGCGACAAGTACACCTACCTTTGGGAACCAATTCATCCTTTGTGAACACTTTGATCCTATTTGAGACTAGCTTGTTGATATTGCTTAGGGCTGCTCTACTTGATACATTGCACAATCTTCAGTTATCATATCATCTTATCTTGTGACACCAAGTTAGGGGATTCCAAAACTTTTGTTCTGCATTTCAGTGTTGGCCGAAAGTCACCAAAAGAGAGAAAAGAGAAAGAGCCAAAAGGCCAAAACAAAAAAAGGGAAAAGAAAAAGAAAAAGAAAATTGTGGCTTGGCCGCACTATATTGAGCAAAACCCTAATTTGTGTTCGTTACTTTAGGTTGTGCAATTTATTAATTAGTGAGCAATCTTGTGCCCTTTTACTTTCTCAAAGCAATAAGTTAGCCTTTCTACGACTTGTGCAATAGAGCTTTTGGTGCATCACTTATATTTTATAGCTCATTCCTTGATTGCACAAGTGCCATTATCTTTTAAGCAGTGTGTTGCCTTCAAATTCACTTATATCTTTGAGATCGGCAACTAGGGCTTGTGAATTCTAGTATGGATCATTACTTATCATTACAATAACTAGAATTATCAGATTGCATAGGAAATAAATTTTGCCTATCCAAGCTCCATACCCAACCTCGCACATTTGTTCGGTCCCTTAGCAATCGCTTATCCAAGCTTCGAGAACTTTTTGACCACGCCAACGGCCGCCAACACCTGCTGCATGTAAGAACTTGTAAGAGCTTTGGTTATAGGCTTGAATGTTGAGAGAATTGCCACCACCTCCTTGTAGTTGATAGAACATTATACTTGTTATATTGTTTCTTGTCTTCTACTAACCATGTTAGGTGATGAGGATTCGATGCATCACTTCCACGCCGCAAAAAGGGAATTGTTGCTAGAATGTCACCGCAAGAAGACCGCCTCCTGGCCTATCGAGACCACTTAGAGAGTTGCTAACACTAATCTTAAGCTACTATTTTGTCTAGACTTGATACGCTTGCAGGTACTGCCTCGAACTTCCAATCCTCTACCTCATCTTCTAAGTAACAAAAATGGCATACTACATGCTCAGGTACATGTTGATGATGATTCCCTTAGATAAGGTTAAATTCGCCATTCCACCTTTTAATGGTCATTATGATCCTGATGCCTATATTAATTGGGAGATAGCAGAGACAAAGAATTTGGCCAGTATGATTTGTCCGAAAATGAAAAGATTAGGATTGCTGCTAGTGTGCTAAAATGAATATGCATTAACATGGTGGAAACATATTTGTAGAAAAGAGAGAAAACCTAAAATTGAAGGCCATGAAAAGACTTATGAGAATTGATTATGTTCCTGAATATCATACTGAATTTTTATATACTAGACTCCAATGCTTGAAACAAGGAAATAAGTGCAAGTATGAATACTATGAACGATTGCAAAATCATTTGTTGCGTTGTGGTTTAGATGAAGGTGAAGAAGCAACAGAGCGTAGGTTCATACGTGGACTTAATCAAGAAATTCAAGATGCTCTTATTGATGAAACATATAGTTCTCTTTTAGAATTGGTTGTATGTGCTTATAGAGTTGAAAATATGCTTGCTGAATCCTTGAAAGAATCATTAGCTTCATTTGAGGCGCCCATTGTTGCACCTTCTTTTGTAGCTAACATTTTGCAGAAAAGTGAGCACCATCGAGAGAATGATGTAGAAGAGCATATGGAGAAAGAAACGATCAGTACTACCCCATGTATATGTGAAGAGATAATAGTTGAAGAAACACCTACAACAAATTGACATGAGAACTTACAAGGTAATGTAACAGGTATGGACTTTACACATGGAGAAGATAATTTTGAAAAGCAAAACTATCCACAAATCATGCTATCGTAGAGCAACTAATAGTGGAACCAATTGCTGATTTTGTTTTGTTACAAGATGATTTGCTTGCTATTTCTTGTGATAAAGAAGAGTTGTGTGATAATACTTCACTTATATCCATGACACAACTAGCAAATGGACATGTCACCTTTGTTAACACACTAGACACTTATGCTGAAAATAAACATGTCATTCACATCACAAGCTTAAAAATGATGAGTTGCAATTGATGTCTTCTTTATATACATTAGGCTACATTGAATTTGATGTTCCTTGTGATCTGAATTATTTAGAGGAGAGCCTTTTGTACATTCTGATTTGTCATGGTTATCATAAATATCTTTTATGTTATTGGCAAAAATAGTGAGAAAGGAGAGTATAAAGCACATCGAGTCTACATTTGTTCAGATTTTAAACCTCCGCTTTGCAATGCAACAATGTCATCAATTTAATAATTGCCATATCACTAATCATGTCAGACCAAGTACATTTGGTTCCATTCACAAGTCACATGATAGTTTTCAAGAAAGGGAGGATACGGTTGATAGAAATTCTCGATCCATTGACTTCATTGCAAATGTGCATATTGCTTTGTTTCCTGTCATTACTAACATTTTGCAGGACAATATGAAGGACTCGAGGACGACTCCACTTCAAGAAAGGGAGGATGATGAGACCATGCTCATCATGGACAGAACTAACACTGCATACATATGGTCATCACCAAGTATTGCTACAGTTATATCAACTGCATGGTTTCAACGACTTCACCTTGGCCAGGACCATTAAGTTGGCGACACTTCACAGCATCCTCTACTGTGATATAACTACTACGATGGCTCCATCTGCATGGCTTTATCGACCCCACCATGGCCATCCTTCTACATCTTCGTCGGTTCAAGGACCATTGACTGAGCTCGATCCCGCCAAATGAATTATCAGATCTAAAGACAAACTTGGGAGAAGATGATGAACTTGAGTCGAGGACCCACTCAAATGCAAGAAGGAGGATGATGAGGACATCACTACCATGCATACGGCCATGCCTACAAACCCAATTGAAGCCAACCATGTAATACAAGGGCCAATTACTGAGCTCACAAGACGCCAATTCAATTATCGTGAATATGCTCTCGGGTTGCATACAAATAATTTAATGAATGGAATGCTATTTAATCCTTGTGTGATGATTTTATTATCCTTAGGAACCAAGGAGAAGGACTCCCAAACGTCAAGCATGAAGCCAATTCTTCCGGTGCACAAGTTCAACTCGGATTCGGCCTCCGGGACAGCACCAACATCAAATGGCCATAACTTTTGATCCACAAGGGTGTTTGAGGTCTATGAGTACTGGTTTGAAAGGTTTCGACGTCCTCTTTCCAACGGATCTGGCCCCACCTCCAAATTCCTTATGAGTCAACAGGAATCTGCAAACAAGTTCAATTCGGATTCGGCCTCCGGGACAGCACCAACTTAAAATGACCATAACTTTTGATACACAAGGGTGTTTGAGGTCTATGAGTACTGGTTTGAAAGGTTTCGACGTCCTCTTTCTAACGGATCTGGCCCCATCTCCAAATTCCTTACGAGTGAACGGGAATCTGCAAAACAAGTTCGGTCATCTTTCCAAATCCGAGTCAAACTAGGACTAGGAGTCCGATTCGGCCATGGAAGTGTTTTGGACGCCCTAAGCCTGGTTTTGGCCTCCTATTTCTCTTATAAATAGCTAGGAGTCCCCCAAAATAACTTGGGTTTTGGTTGTTTGATAGTTTAGACTTTTGATACTATTTTGAGTCTTTTAGACGTGCTCAACGGCCGCCTAACAAGCTCCTTGTATCGAAACCCCAACTTTTCAATACTTCATCTATATTTGCAATTTTAGATTGCTTTTGCCTTATCCTTGCTTGTTCTTCGATTGCTTGCGTGAATTGATCTTCGTGATCAGGTTGGATCGTGCTCCACGGCAAGGTCAATAACCTCTGGAGTTGGTTTAGCGATTGCTAAGGCGCATCGTCGTTGTAATGCTGTAGTCGGATCGCCAAAGTCGCTTCCACCCAAATCGGCGTTATCATTCTCATCGAAAGATCGGACACCCAAAGGTTACATCACGCTGCAAGAAACGAAACTTTTTCCAAACATGCCGAATGGGCCGTGACATAGCCGTGAGCACATTCGCATGCATTACTTAATTGCCTGGAGTGTCTCAGAAACATTCCTTCACTGCACGAGCGAGTACTCGTAGGGAGCGCCCACACGTAAAACGATGCAGAAATGAAACCGAGCGGCAAAGCACGCCTGACTTCGTGATGTGTTGTAACTCATTTTGGCAGCATTTCTAATCCGTCCGAAGTCTGCCGGCTGTAAATATTCCACCAAGACGGTTCGTGACGCCATCAGACATCACAAGCACAAACGAAAGCGATGAGCTTAAACAAACTGAGTGCCAAACACCCCAATGAACCTAGGAAGTTCGCTTGTGCTTTCAGCTTTTAGTTCCGTTCCGACTCAAATGGCAGTGACACATTCCACTACTTTGGTCCTAACGGCACCGCAGCTGCACCAAAGACGCGCAAACGGTGACGGAAGGAAACCGAAAAGCCAAACACCTAATGATCTTCTTTGTTCGCCAGTAGTCACTTTGGCACGACATAAAATCAGTCTGAGCCGCTGTGGAACATTCCTCCACGCGGGTCCCAACGGGTTCGTAAGATGCTTGCGCATTTGGAAATCGTTCCACTGAAGAAAACTGCATGCTAAACACCGCTGAATGGACTTCGTATGCCTACTAACTCGCTCATTATGCATTTGGAATCTCTTCGAGCCGGTGTGGAACTTTTCCGACGCAGAACGCTGCACGCAAGCAAAGCATGCGTTAGAAAATGACGCAAGAAATGAAACTGAGTGTCAAGCACCCCAAATGGACTTCATCTGCTTGCTAGCTCCTATTAGCATCGACTTTGGGTCCCTCCGAATCGCTAAGTAGACCTGCACGATAAATGGTATCTGTAAGCTTCGAGCGGCCGGAATGGTGCACGGATCGAACTATGGTGCCAAGCAACCAGAATCGACTTCCTATGCCCCCTAGTTCATTTCTCGCATGCATTTTAATCCACCCGAAGTCTGACTCATGCCCTCCACCGCGACGGTCCCAATCGTTACTTTGAGCCGTGCATGCGCATCAAGACGATGCACCTAATAGGAACTCTCTCGCCGAAATAGCACGAATGGACTAGATATGCATTTAGCCTATCCAAAATTCATTTCTGATCCGTCTCAAGGCTGGGCAGTGTGAAACATTCCTCCACGATGGGTCGCAATGGGTGCTTGCATGCTTATGTGCTTACAAAACGACGCCTCAAACGTAAACTGAGTGTCCAACACGCCGAATGGACTTCACACGCGTCTCCAGCTCATTTCGGCAAGCATTTCTAGCACGCCGAGGTTCTGGCGTTAAACATTCATCCACAGTGGGACCCAAAATGGTACCATTAGCAACATAAGTAACAGGGCGCTGCAAGAAACGAAACTTTTCCAAACATGCCGAATGGGCCGTGACATAGCCGTAAAGCACATACTCGCATGCATTACTTAATCCATCTGAAAGTGTTCGTGGAAACATTCCTTCACGCCGCACGAACGAAATCTGTAGGGAGCGCCCGCACTAAAACGATGCAGAAATGAAATCGAGCGCCAAGCACGCCAAGTGGACTTCACATGTGTTGTAACTCATTTTGGCAGTGCATTTCGACGCGCCCGGAAGTCTCGCGAAATATTCCACTAAGATCGGTTCAAGACGCCATCAGACGCCCGTGCATAAACAAAGCGATGAGCTAAACAAACTGAAAGTGCCAAACACCCTGAATGAACCTAGGAAGTTCGCTTGTGCTTTTCAGCTTTAGTTCCTGCTTCACCCAGCCGTGACACATTCCACTACGGCCGGTCCTAACGGCACCGCACTCGCACCAAAGACGCAAACGGGTGACTAAGGAAATCAGGTGCCAAACAACCCGTAATGATCTTCTTTGTTCGCCATAGTCACTTTGGCACGATTACAAAAACCGTCCGAGCCGCTGTGGAACATTCCTCCACGGCGGGTCCCAACGGGTTCGTAAGATGCTTGGCGCACAAAACTGTTGAACTAAGAAAACAGCATGCTAAACACCTCGAATGGACTTTCAGATGCCTAGTAACTCTGTTCGGCATGCATTTGGAATCTCTTCAGCCTGTGGAATCTTTTCCGACGCAACGCTGCATAAAGCAGCATGCGTTAGAAAATGGCGCAAGAAATGAAACCGAGTGTCAAGCACCCCAAATGGACTTCATCCTGCTTGCTAGCTCCTATTAGCATCGACTTTGGGTCCCTCCGAATCGCTATGCAGACCTGCATCGATAAATGGTACCGTAGAGCTTCGAGCGTGCTAATCGGTGCACGGATCGAACTATGGTGCCAAGCAACCAGAATCGACTTCCTATGCCCCCTAGTTCATTTCCCTAAGCATGCATTTTAATCCACCCGAAGTCCGAAGTCATGCCCTCCACCGCGACGGGTCCCAACTGTTACTTTGAGCCGCATGCACGTAAGACGATGCACGAATAGGAACTCTCAGCCGAATAGCACTAATGGACTAGATATGCATTTTAGCCCATCCAAAATTCATTTCTGATCTGTTCTGCTGTCAGGTGAAACATTCCTCCACGATGGGTCGCAATGGGTGCTTGCATGCTTATGTGCTTACAAAAACGACGCCCGAAACGAAACTGAGTGTCCAACACGCCGAATGGACTTCACACGTGCCCTAGCTCATTTCGGCAAGCATTTCGAGTACGCTCGAGTCTGCGTTAAACATTCATCCACAGGGGACCCAAAATGGTACCATTAGCAACATAAGTAACAGGGCGTTGCAAGTAACGAAACTTTCTTCCAAACATGCCGAATGGGCCGTACATAGCCGTGAGCAATATCTGGCATGCATTACTTAATCCATCTCGAGTGTACCTGTGAAACATTCCTTCACGCCGCAACGAACGAAATCAGGGAGCGCCCGCATCGAAAACGATGCAGAAATGAAACTCGAGCGCCAAGCACGCCTGACTTTCGTGATGTGTTGTAACTCATTTTGGCAGTATTGAATGCGCCCTAGTTTGCAAATATTCCACTAAGATTTGGTTCGCAGACGCTATCAGACGCTGCGCACAAACGAAAAGCCGATGAGCGAAACAAACTGAGTGCCAAACACCCTGAATGAACCTAGAAGTTCGCTGTGCTTTTCAAATTTTAGTTCCGCTTCGACTCCAGCCGGTGTGACACATTCCACTACGGTTGGTCCCAACGGCAATCGCACCGCATCAAGACGCAAACGGTGACTAAGGAAACTGTGGTGCCAAACAACCCTAATGATCTTTCTTTGTTCGCCGAAGTCACTATGGCACGATTACATAAAACCGCCCGAGCCGCTAGGAACATTCCTCCACTGCGGGTCCCAACGGGTTCTCGTGAAGATGCTTGCGCATAAAATCGTTGAACGGAAGAAAACAGCATGCAAACACCGCGAATGGACTTCGTGATGCCTAGTAACCTCGTCGGCATGCATTTGGAATCTCTTCGAGTCGGTGTGGAACTTTTCCGACGCAACGCTGCACAGCAAGCAGCATGCTTAGAAAATGACGCAAGAAATGAAACTGAGTGTCAAGCACCCCAAATGGACTTCATCTGTTTGCTACTCTCCTATTAGCATCGACTTTGTCCGTCCGAATCGCTAAGTAGACCTGGGCACGACAAATGGTACTGTAAGCTTCGAGCGCTCTAATGGTGCACTGATCGAACAATGGTGCCAAGCAACCAGAATCGACTTCCTATGCCCCCTAGCTCATTTCTGCATGCATTTCAATCCACCCGAAGTCCGAGTCATGCCCACCACCGCGACGGGTCACAATCTGCATTACTTTGAGCTGCATACGCACGAAGACGATGCACGAATAGGAACTCTCATCAACAGCACGAATGGACTTCATATGCATTTTAGCCCATCCAAAATTCATTTCAATCTGTTCATACAAAGCGGTGAAACAGTCCTCCACGATGGGTCGCAATGGGTGCTTGCATGCTTATGTGCTTACAAAAATGACGCCCGAAACGAAACTGAGTGTCCAACACGCCGAATGGACTTCACACGTGCCCTAGCTCATTTCGCATGCATTTCGAGTACGCCGAAGTCTGCAAGTAAACATTCATCCACAGTGGGACCCAAATGGTACCGTTAGCAACATACGTAACAGGGCGCTGCAAGAAACGAAACTTTTTCCAAACATGCCGAATGGGCCGTATATAGCCAGAGCACATTCGGCATGCATTACTTAATCCGTCTCGAGTGTCTATGAAACATTCCTTCAAGCCGCAGCACAAACGAGTACTGTAGGGAGCGCTCGCATCGAAAACGATGCAGAAATGAAACCGAGCGGCAAGCACGCCCAAAGGGACTTCGTGATGTGTTGTAACTCATTTTGGCAGGCATTTCAATCCGGTCCGAAGTCGGGCGCGAAATATTCCACTAAGACGGTTCAGACGCTATCAGACGCGTGCATAAACGAAAAGCGATGAGCTTAAACAAACTGAGTGCCAAACACCTCGAATGAACCTAGGAAGTTCGCTTGTGCTTTTCAGCTTTAGTTCCTGTCCTCCGACTCGGGCCGGCAGTGGCACATTCCACTACGGCTGGTCCTAACGGGCACCGCAAATGCATCAAAGACGCAAACGGGTGACTAAGGAAATCGAAAGTGCCAAACACCCCGAATGATCTTCTTGTTCGCTGAGTCACTTTAGCACGACATTACAAAACCGGCCCGAGCCGCTGTGGAACATTCTCCACTGGCGGTCCCAACGGGTTCTGTAAGATGCTTATGATGAAACTGTTCAACGGAAGAAAACAGCATGATAAACACCGCGAATGGACTTCAGATGCGTAGTAACTCGCTCGCATGCATTTGGAATCTCTTCGAGCTCTGTGGAACTTTCTCGACGCAACGCTGCATAAGCAAGCAGCATGCTAGAAAAATGACGCAAGAAATGAAACCGAGTGTCAAGCACCCCAAATGGACTTCATCCTGCTTTGCTACCTCCTATTAGAATTGACTTTGGTCCGGTCCAATCGCTAAGTAGACTCTGCACGATAAATGGTACCGTAAGCTTCGAGCTGCGTTTAATGGTGCACGGATCGAACAATGGTGCCAAGCAACCAGAATCGACTTCCTATGCCCCTAGCTCATTTCCCTGCAAGATGCATTTCAATCCACCCGAAGTCTGACTCATGCCCTCCACCGCTGACGGTCCCAACTGTTACTTTGAGCTGCATGCGCACGAAGACGATGCACGAATAGGAACTCTCTGCCGAACAGCACGAATGGACTTCATATGCATTTTAGCCCATCCAAAAATTCATTTCTGATCTGTCTGCCGCCAGTGTGAAACTTTCTCCACGATGGGTCGAATGGGTGCTTGCATGCTTATGTGCTTACAAAAACGACGCCCAAACGAAACTGAGTGTCCAACACGCTAATGGACTTCACACGTGCTCCTTGCTCATTTCCGGCAAGCATTTCGAAAGTACGCTCGAGTCTGCGTAAACATTCATCCACAGGGACCCAAAATGGTACCAAGTTAGCAACATACGTAACAGGGCGTTGCAAGAAACGGTAAACTTTTCCAAACATGCCGAATGTGCCGCATATAGCCGTGAAAGCACATTCAAAGCATGCATTACTTAATCCTTCGAGTGTCTGTGAAACATTCCTTCACGCCGTGCACCTAACGTAGTATCAGGGAGCGCCCGCGACGAAAACGATGCAGAAATGAAACCGAGCGGCAAGCACGACCAGTGACTTCGCATGATGTTGTAACTCATTTTGGCAGCATTTAACTGGCCTGGAAGTCGGGCGTGGAAATATTCCACCAAGACGGTTCGCGACGCTACTGTACGCTGCATGACAAACGAAAAGCGATGAGCGAAACAAACTGAGTGCCAAACACCCCGAATGAACCTAGAAGTTCGCTTGTGCTTTTCAGCTTTAGTTCCGTTCCCACCCAGCCGGTGTGACACATTCCACTACGGCTGGTCCCAACGGGCATCGCAAATGAAACCAGCACGCGAACGTGGTGACTTCCGAAGGAAACTGAGTGCCAAACACTCAATGATCTTCTTGTTCGTAGTCACTTTGGCACGACATAAAACCGCCTGAGCCGCTTTTGGAACATTCCTCCATGGCGGGTCCCAACGGGTTCTCGTGAAGATGCTTACGCATTTAAAACTGTTCAACGGAAGAAAACAGTATGCGAAACACCGCTGAATGGACTTCGATGCCTAGTAACTCTGTTCGCATGCATTTGGAATCTCTTCGAGTCGGTGTGGAACTTTCCGACGCAACGCTGACAAAGCAGCAAAAGATGCTAGAAAATGACGCAAGAAATGAAACTGAGTGTCAAGCACCCCAAATGGACTTCATCTGTTTGCTAGCTCCTATTAGCATCGACTTTGGGTCCCTCCAATCGCTAAGTAGACTTGCACGATAAATGGTACTGTAAGCTTCGAGCGCAGGTTTAATGGTGCACGGATCGAACAATGGTGCCAAGCAACCAAAATCGACTTCCTATGCCCCCTAGCTCATTTCGCATGCATTTCGAATCCACCCAGCCTGACTCATGCCCTCCACCGCGACGGTCCCAATCTGTTTTTGAGCTGCATGCATACGAAGACGATGCACGAATAGGAACTCTCTGCCAACAGCACGAATGGACTTGATATGCATTTTAGCCCATCCAAAATTCATTTCTGATCTGTCTGGCGTCAGGAAACATTCCTCCACGATGGGTCGCAATGGGTGCTTGCATGCTTATGTGCTTACAAAAACGACGCTCAAACGAAACTGAGTGTCCAACACGCTGAATGGACTTCACACGCTCCTAGCTCATTTCTCGCAAGCATTTCGAGTACGCCGAAGTTCTGGCAAGTAAACATTCATCCACAGGGGACCCAAAATGGTACCGTTAGCAACATATCGAATAGTATGCTGCAAGAAACGTAAACTTTCTTCCAAACATGCCGAATGTGCCGTGCATATAGCCGTGAGCACATTCGGGCATGCATTACTTAATCCTTCTCGAGTGTCTGTGAAACATTCCTTCACGCCGTGCACGAATCTGCATCAGAGGGAGCGCCCGCGACTAAAACGACAGTAGAATGAAACTGAGCGCAAGCACGCCCAGTGGACTTCGTGATGTGTTGTAACTCATTTTGGCAGGCATTTCAATCCGTCCGAAAGTCGGGCGCGAATATTCCACTCAAGACGGGTTCAAGACGCCATCAGACGCCAGACAAACGAAAGCGATGAGCTTAAACAAACTGAGTGCCAAACACCCTAATGAACTCTAGGAAGTTCGCTAGTGCTTTTCAACTTTAGTTCCGATTCCGACCCAGCCGGTGTGACACATTCCACTACAGCTGGTCCCAACGGGCACTGCAGCTGCACCAGCACCAGCACGAAAACGGGTGACAGAAGGAAACCTAGTGCCAAACACCCCGAATGATCTTCTTGTTCGTCGTAGTCACTTTGGCACGACATAAAATCGCCCGAGCCGCTTTGGAACATTCCTCCACGCGGTCCCAACGGGTTCTGTAAGATGCTTATGCATTTAAACTGTTCAACGGAAGAAAACAGCATGCGAAACACCGCTGAATGGACTTCGATGCCTAGTAACTCTGTTCGGCATGCATTTGGAATCTCTTCGAGTCGGTGTGGAACTTTCCGACGCAACGCTGCATAGCAAGCAGCAAAGCATGCGTTAGGAAAATGACGCAAGAAATGAAACTGAGTGTCAAGCACCCCAAATGGACTTCATCTGTTTGCTAGCTCCTATTAGCATCGACTTTGTGTCCCTCCGAATCGCTATAGACTTGCACGATAAATGGTACTGTAAGCTTCGAGCGCAGGTCGGAATGGTGCACGGATCGAACAATGGTGCCAAGCAACCAAAATCACTTCCTATGCCCCCTAGCTCATTTCTTTGGCATGCATTTCAATCCACCCGAGTCTGACTCCATGCCCTCCACCGCGACGGTCCCAACTGTTACTTTGAGCTGCATGCACGAAGACGATGCACTAATAGGAACTCTCTGCCGAATAAAGCACGTAATGGACTTCATATGCATTTTTAGCCCATCCAAAATTCATTTCTGATCTGTCTGCTGGGCAAGGTGTGAAACATTCCTCCACGATGGGTCGAATGGGTGCTTGCATGCTTATGTGCTTACAAAAACGACGCCGAAACGAAACTGAGTGTCCAACACGCCGAATGGACTTCTACACGTGCTCCTAGCTCATTTCGCAAGCATTTCGAGCACGCCGAGTCATAAGTTAAACATTCATCCACAGGGGACCCAAAATGGTACCGCTAGCAACATATCGAATGTATGCTGCAAGAAACGAAACTTTTTCCAAACATGCCGAATGTGCCGCATATAGCCGTAGCACATTCTTGGCATGCATTACTTAATCCTTTCTGAGTGTCTGCGGAAACATTCCTTCACGCGGTACGAACGAGTACTGTAGGGAGCGCCCGCATCGAAAACGATGCAGAAATGAAACTGAGCGCAAGCACGCCCAAGTGACTTCGTGATGTGTTGTAACTTCATTTTGGCAGGCATTTCGAATCCGCTCGAGTCGGGCGCTAAATATTCCACCAAGACGGGTTCGCGACGCCATCAGACGCCGCATAAACGAAGCGATGAGCTTAAACAAACCGAGTGCCAAACACCTTAATGAACCTAGGAAGTTCGCTTTGTGCTTTTCAGCTATTGTTCCGTTCGACCCAGCCGGTGTGACACATTCCACTACGGCTGGTCCTAACGGGCACTGCAGCTGCACCAAAGACGCAAACGGGTGACGGAAGGAAACTGAGTGCCAAACACCTCGAATGATCTTCTTGTTCGCCGAGTCACTTTGGCACGACATTACAAAACCGCCGAGCTGCTTTGGAACATTCCTCCATGGCGTCCCAACGGTTCTGTAAGATGCTTTCGCATTTAAACTGTTCAACGGAAGAAAACAGCATGCTAAACACCGCGAATGGACTTCGTGATGCCTAGTAACTCTGTTCGGCATGCATTTGGAATCTCTTCGAGTCGGTGTGGAACTTTCCGACTCAACGCCGCACAGCAAGCAGCATGCTAGAAAATGACGCAAGAAATGAAACTGAGTGTCAAGCACCCCAAATGGACTTCATCTGTTTGCTAGCTCCAATTAGCATCGACTTTGTGTCCCTCCGAATCATAAGTAGACTTGCACGATAAATGGTACTGTAAGCTTCGAGTGCGCCGGAATGGTGCACGGATCGAACAATGGTGCCAAGCAACCAAAATCGACTTCCTATGCCTCCCCTAGCTCATTTCGCATGCATTTCAATCCACCCGAGTCCGACTCATGCCCTCCACCGCGACCGGTCCCAACTGTTACTTTGAGCCGCATGCGTGACGAAGACGATGCACGAATAGGAACTCTCTGCCGAACAGCACTTAATGGACTTGACATGCATTTTAGCCCATCCAAAATTCATTTCGATCTGTCATCAAGCAGTGTGAAACATTCTCTCCACCGATGGGTCGCAATGGGTGCTTGCATGCTTATGTGCTTACAAAACGACGCCTCAAACGAAACTGAGTGTCCAACACGCCTAATGGACTTCACACGCGCTCCCAGCTCATTTCTCAAGCATTTCTAGCACGCCGAAGTCTGGCGTTAAACATTCATCCACAGGGACCCAAAATGGTACCGTTAGCAACATACGTAACAGGGCGCTGCAAGAAACGAAACTTTTCCAAACATGCCGAATGGGCCGTGACATAACCGTGAGTACATTCAGCATGCATTACTTAACTGGCCTGAGTGTCTGTGAAACATTCCTTCACGCTGCACTAACGAGTACTGTAGGGAGCGCCCGCACGAAAACGATGCAGAAATGAAACCGAGCGCAAGCACGCCCAAAGTGACTTCGCATGTGTTGTAACTCATTTTGGCAGGCATTTCGAATCCGTCCGAAGTCGGTGCGAAATATTCCACCAAGACGGGTTCAAGACGCCATCAGACGCTATGCATAAACGAAAGCGATGAGCGAAACAAACTGAGTGCCAAACACCACGAATGAACCTAGGAAGTTCGCTTGTGCTTTTCAGCTTTAGTTCCGGTTCGACCCACCGGTGTGACACATTCCACTACTACCGGTCCCAACGGGCACCGCAGCTGCACCAAAGACGCAAACGGGTGATTGAATGAAACTGAGTGCCAAACACCCCGAATGATCTTCTTTATTCGCCGTAGTCACTTTGGCACGACATAAAACCGCCTGAGCCGCTGTGGAACATTCCTCCACAGCGGGTCCCAACGGGCGTTCTCAGTGAAGATGTTTATGCATTTAAAACTGTCTTTCAACGGAAGAAAACAGCATGCGACAAACACCGCTGAATGGACTTTCGTATGCCTAAAAGTATAACTCGTCTCGGGCATGTATTTGGAATCTCTTCGAAGTCGGTGTGGAATCTTTTCTCGGATTTAACGCTAGTACAAAGCAAAGCGAAAGCATACGCAGAAAATGATGCAAGAAAAATGAAACTGAGTGCGTCAAGCACCCCAAATGGACTTCATCTGTTTGCTAAGCTCTTATTAGCATCGACTTTGGTCTCCTCTCCAATCGCTAAGGCGCAGACCTGCACGATAAATTGTATCTGTAAGTCTTCGAGCTGCCGTTTAATGGTGCACGGATTTCCAACAATGGTGCCAAGCAACCAGAATCGACTTCCTATGCCCCCTAGCTCATTTTCGCATGCATTTATCAATCCACTCCGAGTCTGAGCTCATGCCCTCCACCGCGACGGTCACAACTGTTACATTTTGAGCTGCATGCACGTAAGACGATGCACCATTAGGAACTCTCTGCCGAATAGAAGCACGTAATGGACTTCTCATATGCATTATTAGCCCATCCAAAATTATTTCTGACCACTGCTCATGGCGCAGGATACATTCCTCCACTTTATGGGTCGCTAATGGGTGCGCTTTGCATGCTTATGTGCTTACATAAAACGACGCCCCAAAACGGTAAACTCGAGCGTGTCCATGTGATGCCCTAGGTCTGAGAGCGCGATCCTAGTTCTTTTCCGTCGTGGTTGTTTTAAAAGAGAGAAGTTTGGCTCGGGAATTGATTAACTAAAGTCTCATGCGACGCTTTAATATTTTTTTTTGGAGCCGCTTCTGGCTAGAATGCTAAGTGGGCCGAGGACAACCTCGGGCCGAGGCCGGGATTTCCCTCCTTACCACCTCTCCTCCCTTCCCTAAGTGGGCCGGCCCACTATGCCAGAAGGGGGCGCCACCCTCTTTCCCCCTAACTTCCTAGGCGCCTTCCTCCTCTCTCCTCTCCTCTCCCCTAGCAGCCACCTCTCCTCCCCTTCCTTCCCTACGTGGGTGGCTCATGATCCGCCGCGAATCGCGAAGGAGAAGTGGGCGTAGGAGCCTAATTCGTTCAGGGAGGCGTGGAGAGACGAGCAGATCGCCGGATTCGGGGTTCATCGCTAGTGTTCTTCGGTGGGTTCAAAGTAACGGAGAACACTCAGGTAAAATTCCCAAACTTTTACCTCTGTTTTACCTAAGTAGGGATTAGGAGTGTATTAGATCTGGGTGGTGAGGGTTTTGATGGATCTTGTTGGGGGAGAAGGGTAGATGTCTTCTTCACGTGGTGCTGTTTCTGGAAGGGGATTGTGCAGCGCGGATTGTTTCCTGAAGGCTGCTTACGTGGCATAGATGATTTTTTTCTGCCAAAATCCTATAACTAGAAAAGTTGTAGATAACGCTCGATTCCTAGCTTCTTTAATTTTTTCAGAAATTTTTCGGAAGTGTTCTTGAGAGTTATCGCTGCAAACCGAATCTAACAGAATCTGGGAACAGATTTCATCCACTCGTGCTGGACCCACTGTTTAGGCATATTTAACAGGAGGAATTAGAATTTATGATCTTCTTGGGAAAGTTGTAGATATCATCAATATCTAGTTTCCTGTAATTTTTTCATATTTTTATGTTCTGTAGAAAAAAGATACGATGAAAAGAGAATGGGTTGCTGCTGTTCGATCCGGGACAGATCTGTTTCTAAGGTGTTGGAAAAGGGGAACGGGCTTGTAGGAATTGGCGTGGTTTGAGTTGTGTGATCAATCGTGGGTGTTATTGCATACTTCGAAAATATGCTTTGTACAGGGGGTAGCCTCTTTCTGGACGCAAATCTTCAGATCCGGCTCAGCTCACGCCAGGTAAAGGCAAGTGGAAGTAGTGTTATGGTTGAGCTTATACATCGTTGTTTGCATTGCCTTCATGAGTATATTCCCGGATGACATTAATCATACATGGTTTGGATCATTTGCTAGGAAGATTGCAATAATTAGATTAGCAAATGTGATGATGTGCTTTTGGCTTGAACCATCTATGAGTAAAGCAGTAAAGAATGATGTTGCTCTATTGGTTGCTGAACTCCTTGTCTGAAATAGTTCATCTCAACGTTATTTGTTTTCTATCCATGTTATATGATGGCATGCAAATATGTGGACTCAATGTGGAAAATTATGAATGAATTCATGCATGAAGCATTAACTGCATAATCATGCATTGGAAGTTTGTCGACGCTTAGGCGCAGGGCGCGATCGTGAGATGGGTATTAACACCGCGGTGTTCCCGAGAAAGGGCACTTCGTGAAGAGGATCATGGCATAAGCATGCTATGCACCAAGCATGAGCATTTTACTGAGGTTGTGGTAGTCGTGATGTTGTGGTGTTGGAAATGTAAAGCATGTGGTGTGTGTTAAATTCTTCGTGATGTGATTATGTGTTAATTGTTCCGGGCTGCTGAGATTACCCAATCTCACCGCTTGTGTTTTGTTTGTTTTCAGCCGTAGCTGCAAGAGACATAAGAATGAGGGGTGGGCTAGCAACACAATAAACCTTCTCGAATGTCTTCACAACTCCCTATGAACTAGTGTTTATTTAATACATTAGCGCTTGCTGGAATTTTATTTACACTTTCAGACTATTTGTTGTTATGACTAAACTTATTCTTGCTTAAGTGGTTGGTTTAAGGACTTGTTGTCGCTGCTAGTATTGTTTGAATTGCTTATATTCCTGTTTGAATTAAGCTTATCATGAAAATGCTTCCGTAATGTCCTCGCTTTTTTAGGGTAGATGTGTCATTTGCTCTTAAAATTTCGTTGTTCTAGTAGTTTAGTTTTAAGGGGTGTTACAGCTTGGTATCAGAGCCAGGTTTTCCAGGTCCTTGGTGTATGAATTTAGGAGAGATATTCTCTACAACATGAAACTAAAAAACTTTGCTGTGTGAAATTAGTAACACATTGCTTTAGGTATAACTCTTTAGAATTGCCTTTTAGGTGTAATAAACTTCTTTAATAATGAATAGGATTGTTAATCAACTTTAAAATTGACATAATATCATTCAGAACACATCACTCTGTTTATGAGTTATATTTCACAGATCATTATGCAATAATAGACAATTTGCACTTATTAGGATGGGATGGGCTGCACTTGCATGGCATGCGATGTTTCTGACTATATTTATTGTTTAAGATTGTGGGTGATTTTGTTATGCTATTGTTGTTGTTGTGATTGTTTGCTTGCGGCTTGTTATGCGCAAAGTATGCCACCAAAGACGCTGCGCGTAGGTCGCTCGGGGGCTCTCGCCTCCCGAAAGCCGCCGGTGCGAGGCAGCGCTGAACCTACCCAGCCGAGAGGGTGGGGTTTCGCAGAGATAGTGGCCGCCATGAGGGCGAAGTGCAGGAGGAGTTGGCGGGTGTTGAGTGAGGGCGCACATTGTGCCGCCCCGCTTGTGGGCGCTGGCTGAAGCGCCGTGGCCGCCAGCGCTTGCCATGGGCAAGGCTGGCAGGCGGTGTGGCATCAAGCCGAGGGAGTGGGTTGGACTCATGCTACTGATAGCTTTTGATGGGGTGGGGCAATCCGATCTGTGCAGCGATTTAAGCCGTTGTCCTTATGTGGAGATGCAGCTGGACGCTTTGAGGTGGCGGCGCGAGGGAGCTGTGTCCGCTTCGTGGCGCAGCTCTTGAAGGCTGTGGAAGCTTCCAGATCTGGTGGAGGGGTGCGCTGACTCGAGGGGCGCTGGGCCGGGTGACTCCTCTCGGGAGGAGTTTGGTCCGGGCAATTTGAGAGGAGGTTCTACCCCGCCACCTTCCTCGACAAGATGGCAAATTGACTTGGGATAGTATGCCCAAGACAAGAAGATCAGGCGTATGGAGTACGAAGAGGTTGGCTTTCAACCAGATCAGACGCTAGCTTTTGTGCCCCATGTGGCACGTGGGACGCAGGTGGGAGAAGGCAAGAATGGTTCTGGGTAGTGGGACTCCGCCCTGCCATTCACACATACATGTTGGGCGCTTCCCATCATTTGTCGATTTCCTCGACAATGGTGGAACAAGCTCTGGGTGTAGAGCTGCAGCTGAACTACACCGAAGAGCATCGCAAAACCTCCGCCACTTCGGAGAGCAGGTGTTAAGGGCCCTCCAGAGAAGAAGGGCCAACTCCTCCTGGTACTTGGAATAAGAAGGGAAGAATTTTCGCCACCAGCCCTATGGTGGCCGTCCTTACTTTCAAAGCAGCACACCTCGTGGGGAGGTGCGCTTCAAGACCGTGCCATAGTCACTCCCTGAAAAAGGGATGGGTATAAGTGAGCTCCGCTGTGGCGATTCCCATCACCGCAGAGTTGTAAAGTGCTCGTGGAAGGGAAGGTGCACCATCCTCGTGGTCGGGAGGATCACAAGGGATGTGGTGTGCCGTGAAGAACCCCAATGGCAAGCTCAAGGCTGGGAGCCTGGGTGACATCCTCTCCAGGTGGACAAATGGCTACAGGTGGGGGCGTGATGCATATGTTGCCATTAGCTCCTACTCTGCAGCACCTCCCCGGCGCCACCCACTCCTCGCTCTACCCGGGCGCCACTCTCAAGGATCTTACTCGATGCCCCAGGCCTTCCGCCGCCACCTTCCTCCCGGGACTTCGCCTGTGGGTCCCGCGCATGACATATCCAGGATATGCGCAGTAGGCTCGCACTCATCTCGGGCCTACACCCTGCCGAGCCCACGCTTGTCTCTTCGTGGGATGCGGATCGTGGGCAATGTGGGTGACAAAGTACTATTTCTGTTAATTTGTGCGGTTGCTTAGCAGTGTGTTGTTCGACTCACTGCTGGCCAGCTACTTCGCTGCTTGTCTTCCTCGTGGATTTTGTTGTTCGGGCTGGTCTCGCTCCTGTGCAGAGTTTGGGTGATGCCGTGCGGTGGTTAGTGCACCGCATAAAGGCTTGATTTCTAGTTTTGAGAGTCCGTCAGTATCGTGGCTACTGCTAAGAATGATGAGGAGTTCATGAGCTTAATCCTGGTGGTGATTTCCTTGGGAGCCATTTGATGTGTTATCCTTGGCATGGATTTGCTATCCCAAAGCACCGTAAAGGTGATTGATCTGGCGCTTTGGAGGACAGTCACCTTGCATGCTCTGGCCTGGGGCAAGAAATAACTTTCCAGTGGGAGTGCTATGCTGGGTACTCCTCTCCTTTTGTGTAAGCTGGTTCCCTAAACTCCCTGATGTTGAAATCAGTGGGTCCTCTCTGTCCATGGTCGTTGAGGGTCGAGAGGAGGAGAAGAGCTTGGAGGGCATTGCTGCTGTAGTTCTGCCGACATATCCAGCATGTGTTTCCTCAGCTGAGCTTCCTCGGATTGCTCTCCTGAGCCGGAGACTTATCTTCCGTCAAGATTGACATCTTGTTCCTGCACGAGGCCGATTATAAAACCCTCAGACCGGATGGCTCCGACAGAGCAAGTTGGAGTTGAAGAGGCAATTGGACCTAACTCCTAAGCTAAGGGGTTTATTAGAGTGAGCTTCCTATCTCCTTGGGCGTGTCTCTGCCTTGTTTGTGGGGAAGAAAGATGGCACCAAGCGGGCTTATGTGTGGACTACACGGGCGCTTTAATCAAGTTACCATTAAGAACAAGTATCCATTGCCTCTGCGATTGATGACCTTTTTTGATCAATTGAGGGGTGCCAAAGTATTCTCCAAGATCGACTGGCAATCTGGGCATCATCGGGCTATGATTAAGGAGGAGGATATTGAAAAGACGCTTTCAACACGAGGTATGGGCATTTTGAGTTTGTAGTCATGTTCTTTTGGACTAACGTAATGCTGCTGCCGCCTTTATGGAAGCTATGAGAAACAGGATGCTCCATGAATATCTTGATGTCTTTATTGTCGGCTCTTCATTGACGACATTTTTGTACACTGCATACCTGGTCCGGGAGGAGGAGCACGCCAGGCATCTCGGGTTCTAGTTTTGGAGGCTCTTCAGTAGAAATCAATTCTATGCCAAACTCAAGAAGTGCGCTCTGGTCACGGTTGTCGGAGGTGAGTTTCCTTGGGCATGTCATCAACCAAAGTGGGTACTGCCAGCTTGACCTAAAAGAATGTTGTCATTGCTGTGGTTGGATGGCGAAGACCGCCTAGTGTGACTGGAATCAGGAGTTTCTCTTGGGTTGGCAGTGTTATTAATGAAGCGCCAGGCATAATTTCTTCTATCATAGCGTAAGCCGGGACGACAAGGCCTACCTTCAGGAAAAGGGGTGCCTTTCATCCTCGACAGTAGGAGTGTGAGACTAGTTTCCAGACGCCAAAGAACAAACCTGGTCAATGCACTCTATTCTTATCTTTTACCTGCGGAGTGGGGTGTGTTTATATACAATGTATGCAGATGCCTCTGTGGATTGGTTTGGGTTGTGTGCTCATGCAAGAAGGCTATGTCATTGCTTTTTATGCTTCAAGACACCAAGACTCATGAAACAGAATTATCCTACCCATGATCTCGAAAGTTAGCCAGCGGGTTTTTGGGTTTCCTGGAAATTGTGGAGTAATTATCTTTATGGGGAATCTTGGTGATATTTTTCTTACCGCTCCATCATAAGAGCCTCAAATATATATTCACCCAGCTTAGAGCTGGAACTCATGGCGAACAGCCGTAGATGCAGGTTGGAATCTGATAAAGGACTCTTCATGTGTTTCGATCCAAAGATCATCCCTAAGGTTAATGTCGTATGCGGATGCCTTAGAGTAGAAACGGGCGTCCCCCAAGACCGCTTATGCCCTTGGTTGAGAGTTGAGAAAGAGGGACAGGTCACTTCATCGCTTTGGTCAAGGGGTTGCGCAAGAGGAGACTTTCCTGGATGATCATTCGGGCCCAGCTTTGCATACCCGAAAGCTGCTGTTGGCCATGCGAGGCTCACCGGCAGGATCGCTTATGCTTCAGGAGGTTCATGAGGATTCTCGTAGGGGAAACATCGGATTTCAAAGCATAGATGAAAGCATGGTTCCATCCGCGTTTAGAGGTCAGTTTTCAGCTCTAAATCTGGATGTGAAGATGGACATTCTAAGGGAAGCCCATAGGACTTCTTATTCCTGCCTCACTCCCGGCGAGACCAAAGATGTATCGGTCAATCTGAAACAAAGACTTCTGGTGGAGGAGGATTAAGGTGGATGATCGCCTAAGTATATGGCTTCTTGTGGAGTGTGCTAACAGTAAAAGCTCGAGCATAAGAGGCCTCGCCTGGTCATATAACACCATGGCTGAAATTCCGAATGGAAGTGGGAGCACATCACTATGGACTTGTAGATGGGGTATACCTCAGCCAGCCTCGCGCAGGCAGAGATGCCATTTGGAAGTGGTGGTGGATAGGACTCACTAGAGTCCAAGCAGCATTTCATTATTCCAACGCATGACCCACTTCAATCTTACACTGCACCAGATCTAGTTCCCTTTATACATGAAGTTAAAGGAAGTGCTTAGGGGCTCCATGGCGTGGCCTAAATCGACATGTCTCCGATCGTGACACTCAGATTTCCAGTGTCCCCTGCTTTGGAAGCAGAGTTTGCATAGTGCCTCGGGGATCAAAACTCTCTCTCAAAGCACATCTTTTCATCCCTGCATGTGACAGATGGCCGCCGGCTTCGACTCATCCATTTCCAGAGGACATAAGCTTCGAGCGTGTGTTCTTTCTTTTTTTTGAAAGGGAAGTTGGGAGGATCACTTGGCCTTGCAGAGCTTGGTTTATAATAACAGCTACTAAAGAAGATTCGAATGGCTCCCATTCGGTAGGCGCTTTTATGGGCGAAAAGTGTAATCTCCCCACTTTGCCGGGATGCGCTTGGTGGAAATTTTCACATGTGGTCCTGATTGGGTTCAGTGGACCTTTGAGAAAGTGCAGGAGATACGGCCAGAATCTCCCCGGCCACCCAGAGCCGGGCCGCTAAGAGTTATGCCGCCGATACCGTGAGGCTGGGATTTGGAATTTTCAAGTGGGTGATCAAGTCCTTCCTCAAGGTATCTCCAACAAAGGGTGTCATCTGGCTTTGGTACCACCCCCAAGCTTAGCTCGAGGTATGGCATTGGTCCTGCTCTCGTGGTGGCACGGGTACCCAAAGGGCAGTTTGGCCTACTGGTCCTGGAGTTGCTCGGGACTCTTTGAGGGGGAGTACATGATGTCTTCCATGTCTCTATGTTATGGAAGTATCTTCATGACTCAGTGAGCACAAGCATTGACCTGAGCCGACATAGCTTTTCTTCGAGCAAGACTCGACAAGTTGAGGCCGTCTCCACTTCAGATACTAGACTTCTGAGCGGTCATGAGGGAGGAGAACCATCACTGTATGTGAAAGTTCTGCGGGACAACCGGCCTCGAAAGTGGGAGGCAATTTGGGGAATCGGAGGGACCAGGGACACTTTAAGAAGTATCCTCGCGCTTTTTTGAATACTCATCAAGGTAAAATGTTGTTTACTTTTTTTTTTTTGTCTTTTTTCTTTTAGCGTCAGAAGTTAAAAGGAGTGAGATCTTGGATCTAAATCCTTTTAAGGAGGGGATGAATGTGCATGCCCTCAGGGGTCTGAGAGCGATCCTAGTTCTTTCCATCGTAAGTTGTTTTAAAAGAGAGAAAGTTTGGCTCGGGAATTCGATTAATCTAAAGTTCAAGTGCGACGCTTTAATATTTTTTTTTGGAGCGCCGGGCTAGAATCAGAACTGGGCTGAGGGATGTTCTTGGGCCGAGGCCGGGATTTCCTCCCCCACCTCCTCCCTCCCCCTTCCCCTAAGTGGGCCGGCCCACTAGCTGGGCCGGGGCGCCAACTCCTTTCCCCCCTAACCCTAGGGCGCCTCCTCCTCTTCCCTCTCCCTCCTAGCAGCTGACACTTCTCCTCCTCCCCCCTCTCCTTCCCCACGTGGGTGGCTCTTCCATAGATCCGCCGCGACCCGCGAAGCTGAGAAGGGCGAGGATGCGACTCCGTGGAGGCGTGGAGGATGGAGCAGATCACCGATCTCGGGGTTCATCAAGGTTCTTCGTGGGCTCATAAGGGGAGAACACTAGGTAAAATTCCCAAACTTTTACCTCTGGTTTTACCTAGGGGATTAGGAGAGTGTATTAGATCTGGTGGTGAGGGTTTTGGATGGGATCTTGCTGGGGGAGAAGGGTAGATGTCTACGTGGTGCTGTTTCTGGAAGGGGGATTGTGCAGCCGCTGGATTGTTTCTGCGTTTTACGTGGGCATAGATGATTTTTCCTACCAAAACCTATAACTATAAAAGTTTTAGATAACGTCGGAGACCTAGCTTCTGTAATTTTTCTCAGAATTTTTGGGGAAGCGTTCTGAGAGTTATCGCTTTTGCAAACTGACGAACAGAATCTTGGGAACAGATTTCATCCACTGTGTTGATCGACTTGTTTAGGCATATTTAACAGAGGAATTAGAATTTATGATCTTCTGGAAAGTTGTAGATATCATCAATATCTAGCTTCTGTAATTGTTTCATATTTTTATGTTCTGTAGAAAAAGATACGAAAAAGAGAAATGGGGTTGCTGCTGTTCGATCCGACAGATCTGGTTTCGGTGTTGGAAAAGGGGAACGGGTTGCAGGGAATTGCGTGTTTGAGTTGTGTGATCAATCGTGGTGTTATTGCATACTGAAAAATATGCTTTGTACAGGTGGTGCCCCTGATCTGGACGCAATTCAGATCCGATGCTCACGCCGGGTAAAGGCAAGTGGAAGTAGTGTTATGGTTGAGCTATACATCGTTGTTTGCATTGCCTTCAAGCTATATTTCCCCGATGACATTAATCATGGGCCATGGTTTGATCATTTGCTAGGAAGATTGCAAATAATTAGATTAAGCAAATGTGTTGATGTGCTTTGGCTTTGAACCATGAGTAAAGAGAAGAATGATGTTGCCTATTGGTTGAATTGTCTAAATAGTTCATCTCAACGTTATTTGTTTTCATCCATGTTATATGATGGCATGCAAATATGTGGGACTCAAATGTGGAAAATTATGAAATGAATTCATGCATGAAGCTAATAACTGCATAAATCATGCATTGGAAGTTTGTCGACTTTCGCCAGCAGGCGGCACCGATCAAGCACGGGGCACAACAATCGTGTGTTCCTGGTAGAAAGGGCACGGTGAAGAGGATCATGGCATAAGCATATGCACAAGCATGAGCATTTTACTGTAGGTTGTGGTAGTCGATGTTGTGGGTGTTGAATGTAAAGCATGTGGTGTGTTAAATTTCTTGATGGATGTGATTATGTGTTAATTGTTCCTCGCTTTTGGGTCGAGATTACCCAATCTCACTGCTTGTGTTTTGTTGTTTTCAGGTAGCATGCAAGAGACATAAGCATGAGGGGTGGCTAGCAACACAATAAACCTTCTCAATGTCTTCAACAACTCCCATGAACTAGTGTTTATTTTAATACATTAGCTTGCTGAATTTTTATTTACAGGCCTCTAGACTATTTGTTGTTATGACTCAAACTTATTCTTGCTTATGGTTGGTTTAGACTTGCTGTCGCTAGTATTGTTGGAATTGCTTATATTCCCTGTTTGAATTGCTTATCATGAAATGCTTCCGTAATGTCCTATTTTTAGGGGAGATGCTTGTCGAAATGCCTTCCTTGTTCTATAGTTTTTAGTTTTAAGGGGTGTTACAGCCCAACACGCCTAATGGACTTCACATCGCAGTTCTCAGCCTCATTTCGCAAGCATTTTTGAGTACGCCGAAGTTCTCAAGTTAAACATTCATCCACAGGGGACCCAAAATGGTACCGCTAGCAACATATCGAATATAAAGCAAGAAAACTAAACTTTCTTCCAAACA